>JAQQZY010000014.1:4678104-4692917 GCA_030068375.1 Ostorhinchus rueppellii | reverse complement strand
GCAAACTCCACACAGAAAGGTCCCAAGGATCGCCCGGGAATCGAACCCGGGTCCTTCTTGTTGTGAGGCACGAGTGCCCTGGTTTTATGTTCACATATGTTATGATATATTCTGCTGAAAATGTCACTTTGTTTCTTCAGGTTTCTCTTTTGTGATATAATAACTTTTATAAATTTGTGCTGTACATAATCAGTAAAATATAGGAAAATACTTAAGTTTCATAGAAAAATGAAAAATGCAGAGGATCATATTACAATTAATTGCGATAAATCACAGGAGAAAGGTTAAGTATAGTTTTTGAAATAGCTCTGGGTGTTTAATGGTCAAACAACACAATACTAATGTTTTAACATTTAAAGATAAATCAGTATTTGGTGGATTTTCTGACTTATTATCAACCCCTTAACTGCATTATTGGGTTCAAGTTTGTGATTTCAAGTAGTCCCTTCCGATTTTCCAGAGCTATATCCAATATTTTTTTTTCCATTTTTATTTTAGATTAGATGTTATTGATCCTACAATTGGGAAATTCAACAGTCGAGGCAGCAACAGAATAAAGCGCAAGGAAAAAAGTGTACATGTATAACGATAGAGCAAAAAACAAAACAAAAACAAGATCCAAACAATACAAAAGAAAATATAATAATGGTAATTAAAAACAAAAAAACACAGACTATTTTCATATTTAGAACAGAGGAATTTTAAAAAAGTAGTTTAGAATAAACATATTGTGATATTTCATTTCATGATACTGTATCAACATGAAAAAGTAGCGTCTCAATATTTTTAGGTGTTTATTAAAATGCAGACATGGTGGAGGTTCATGTTTTTTTTGGTTTTTCTTTATTGTTTATATTTTATTTATTATTATTTCACACTGTTTTATTAAATAATGATTATTTGAAGCATTAAAAGCACTTTTTACTGTCTGAGAGGCAGACGTTAGTTCCTTTGTTGGAATTGCACAAAAATAGTGTTATGATTTTAGTTATGAACTCGTAGAATATGAACATTTGAACAGGATCTTAAACTCAAATGACTGTAAAACATCATTTAAGTTTTAACAGGAACATTTTGGGATGTGGGAATAAAAATGTGTTCAGTATTCGTGCATATTTCGGGTGTAATTCAATTCTTCAAGGAAATAATCACTTAAAAAAAAAGAAAACAAAAAAACTACCTTTTTAACAGCATCATGATGTATCGTACATCCTAGTATTGTGATTTGTATCGTATTGTCAGATTCCTATCAATACACACCCCTATTTAGAAGTAAATATAAAAGTTAGAAACCTACCCAGCATGACAAACGGGATGCCCAGGTATGTGGAGTTGTAGGTGGCCCCGGTCAGGTTGAGTATTCCAGCAGCAGTAAGGCCTGACAGTGTGATGGACAGCAGAGCCAGCAGTCCCAACCACGGTTTGGACCTCACACAGTCTCTCATAGAGCAGCAGAGGACAGCCAGTACCCCGCACACCCCCAGACTGGCTAACAGGGGGCGGCGTGCCAGTACAGAAGAGAACTGGAAGTCTGTCCTCAGAGAAGAGGAAGTGGAAGGGTACAGGCCCAGCTTCGGGTGCAACGCCGCAAAGTGCTGTAACTCAGCGCAGAAGGCCTTTTCCCACTGGCTGGCCACCCGGTCCATCAGGCCACCACGGGCTTGGAGGTAGTAGGTGAGCTGGAGCGCCCTGGCAGAACGGACCCCTTCTCCCCGGGCTCCTGTCCCCGGACCACGCACCGCTCCGGCCGGACCCCAGCCCTGCACGCCGCCCAGCTGGTGACCGATGTACGCCTGCCGCCCATCTGCAAGTTGCGTGATGGGATAGCGCAGGATAGGGATGGAGCGGTTGGAGGTGCGAGCGGACTGGATCTCCTCCATGGCCCGGATAATGTCGTCAATGATGCAGATGTTCTTGTCATCAGGGAGACAGAGGTAGGAGAAGGAGTAGTTGAAGCTGTTGAAGCCTGTGGCCGGGATTGTCACCTGCATCTGGTAGATCCTCCTGTGGAGCTGTGTACAGAGGAAACACACAAAACAAGAGCAAAGTGTCTTTAGTTGGACTTCCTAGTGGCCCAATTTTGCAAGAATGAACTGTGGCTCGAGTCCCATCTGAGTTTCTTGCTGTTCTGCGCAGTGCAACAGCATGTGCCTGGCTCATTTGCCTACTTTAAGCATCTCCACTTTCTTTTTTTGTTTGTGAGAGTAAGGAAGAGAGACAAGTGCGCGGGGGAGTGTGTGTCGTAGTCGACAGAGTAACAATAGTGGTCTCTGAATCCTCCTCCGTTTCTATGGCAAGAGGACAACAGTGCCAACATCCACAGTGCTGGTTACTTAGCAACAGGCCTGATGCCAGTCTCTGCCACAGCATACATGGGCAGTGCTGTCTCCTATCTGAAAATGCTGCAATGACTTGAGAGGGGAGGGTGTGTGCAGGACTATACCTTGAAAATTATGGTGCAAAATCACACAAGCGCCTGTAATGGGTTTTACGTAGTTTCTGGTTCATGTATGTCAGACTGTTGTCCACAGAAACAGAAGAACTGGTTTTGTAGTAAAGATAGTCATGCAATACATGAATAGAAACTTACAAACTACACTAATGTCAACGAAATATGCAGGAGATAACCCAGTAAAAGATAAACAGCTTTAAAAGTTCTTGCATTGCACCATCCTCTTAATGTTTCTGCATACTTTTAAACCTTTTGTGACACTTCTCCCAACCAAAAAACACAATAACATTCAATAGTTTCAGATTAAACCTTCCTTCTCCGGTCAGTTACGTAAACAACAGACACGTTAAGTATACGTAGATCCTTTTGTTCATCATTCTGAGCATTTGGAGTTTTGTTTGGGTAGCTTTAACTTGTTGCTCCATCTAGAATATGACATGACCAGCATCTTTCAGTCCGCAACTCTACAGATGCTGACGTCCTGGGAGCTAAATGATGTTCAAACCAAAAAAAAGGAAGGATTTCATCAGTAGTGGCTTTTCCATTGAACATGTGCACAAAACTTTACCGATATTTACTAAAATGTCAAAAAAACAGAAGTAGGTAATTTTTTTTTTCTTCATTAAAGCACAAATGCAATTTATTATCACAAGATGACACAAAAAGTTATTCTGTTGATTTACAGATCCATTCATTATTAATTATTATTATTATTCCTCTATCTGGTACTAAATTTAAAAAAGATGTCGTTTCTTGGTGTTTCCACATACTGCGCCATTTTTCTTTTAAAATTCCTCGTCTTTGCTGGTTCTAACATCCGTCAACATCCTTTTTTTGTAATTCACATGATTCTAGTTGTCAAAAAAAGATCTTTCCATTGCAGTTTTGCGCAATATACCAATTTAGCTACACCTGAAAAACCACCTCTTCAGTGAAAAACAAGAGTTGTGGCAAAATTGTCATTTTTCCATAAGTCAAATTTTTATGTTGACTTTATTTGTGCAATTTGAGGGTCAATGGAAATAGGGCTGTGCAATTAATTGAATTTTGATCACAATTTCCATTTTGTTGTCAAACTATCTCCAAACTCGTATAATCGAGTTGAAACGATTTATTTTCCATTTTTCTTTACACAATTGCGACGCACATGAGCAATACATTCCAGTAAACTACATATTTGTAGCCAAAATGTATTTTCAATTTGAAAGTTTTGCAAAAAGAATCAATAACAAAGTGTTTTTTGAGAGAGAGAAAAATGTTAAATAAATGCATTGTAAAACTCAAAATTAATCGTTTGAGTAATCGTGATCTCAATATTGACCAAAATAATCGTGATATTGATTTTTTTCCATAAATCAAGCTGCCTAAAATGGAAAATCGTCTAGTGACATACAGGTGATTTAGAGATGACGCTCTTTTTTTCTGTCTTGTTCTGGTGAGTCCTTTGGTTTTCTCATACAAGGTCAATAAAGGCCATTTTCTCTGATCTAGGAACCTACAAAAGTAAAGTAGAACAAGAGGTAGGCTAGAAAAAAAGAAAAAAAAAACTGAGCATCCTCAAACCTCACAGCTGATGCGTAACAGTATAACATTATGTAACAGTGGATGTTTTCCAGCATCAGTCTTCTGTATGCATGCACAGCACTAACCTAGCCTGTCTTAACTGTAGCGATCCTCTACGAACCAGCGCTGTGGGTACTGTATATGCAAGTGGGTCAGTAACCGTCTTTGACAAACACACACAGCATGATGCATGGATAAAACATGAACACACAGTGGAACCACAGGGCTATATTCCACTATCCTGTTAGTTTGCACGCTTATAACTTGATGAAATCATTTGGCTAATTGCTCCAGGGGTGTCACACTCATTCTCATAAATCTATTTAGAAATACCAACACAGAGACACAGGCCTCCAAGCTACAGCTGACTCCTCTTTGTAATTAAAATGCTCTGTTTCATAATGATAAGGGTCGCCAGGGTTATTTGAAATGGGCCTGTGTTTTTTCTGTTTTATGGCATCAATCACTGGCAAACAGAAGGAAGGCAGAGTTCCTTTTAGCACTTGCCTGCAGATACCTGTACCTGTTTGTGCCTCTATGTGTGAGTGTGTTCACTGTACTTCTGTCCTGTGGAGACTTTGATCTGAATGCATGCTGACCTGCGGGTGGACAAAAATTAATGTCCACACAGGTAGAGACACATTTGAAGGTTATATACCGTGGTTTTAGGGTTTAGCGTGGACTTGTCATGTATGAGGTTAGTGTAAGGGGAGGGGGGATGCATTAAGCCAGAGGTCGAGAGCTACTATCCTGCATGTTTTAGACCACAGGTGTCAAACATGCAGCCCGGGGGCCAAATCCGGCCCGCCAAAGGGTACAATCTGGCCCCTGGGATGAATTTGGGAAACGCAAAAATGACACTGAAGATATCAACAGTTAAGGATGTTAAAATAATTTTAGGTCAGTTTAATCTAAAGTGGATCAGACCAGTAAAATACTATCATAATAACCTATAAATAACCTATAAATAATGCATAACTATGCACAGCCATAATTTATCGTGGATTATTTATCTTCCATTTCTATTCTCACTGCATTTTTGTTCTTTGCCCTCATATTTGCAACTTCTGCTGCTGTTGTGCTGTAAATTTCCCTGCTGTGGGACGAATAAAGGTATCTTGAATCTTGAAATCATGAAAAAGGCACATTTTTCTCTTTGTTTTAATGTAAAAAAAGGAAAATTAAACAAAAATGTTTACATTTACAGACAAGCCTTTGACAAAAAAAATGTGAATCACCTGAAATCTCTTAAGAGACGTATGTGAAATTTGAGTCATATTCTGTCAGTTATTTAGTTTTTTGTGTATTTGTAGAGCCACTGTGATCTCCAAGTTGTGATTCATATGCATAAATGATCAAATAAGGTGTAACATTGGGAACATTGCACTTATTTTACTTAAGAATTTTCAGGTTGTTCAAGTACAATTCGTAGATGTAAAAATTTTCACTAGAGAATTTTAGGTTTTTTCACTCAAAATTTCTTACCCAATTATTTAAATTACTTCACTGGTCCGGCCCACTTTATACCATATTAGGCTGTATGTGGCCCATGAACTAAAATGAGTTTGACACCCCTGTTTTAGACGCACCCCTCTTCCAACACACCTGATTCACATGATAAGCCAATCATCAAGCTCTGCAGAAGCCTGATAACGACTGTCAGGTGTGCTGGAAGAGGGAAACAGCTAAATCATGCAGCATAGTAGCTCTCGAGGACCCCTGCATTAGGCCTATGTCTGGTGTGATCTAACACAGTATGACAAAACATGCTGACTCAAGAACAGTATTTTACCACATGCTATCTATCAGTCTGAGGTGCAGTAAAATCAGGAAGTCAGGAACATGCAGATGGAAGCCAATAGGTGGCTATATCGGGACAGTGGAATAAACATATGTGGATGGGTGAGTGGGTAAATTTAGACATACATATGTGATATTTATGCTGTAAACAGAAGCTGAGATACTCTAGTGTTGCACTGTTAAACCTTCAGTTAACCCATAAAGACCCAAACATCCATCAGCTACCAAAAGCATCTACTTATATAAACTGTATAATACCTGTTGATCCACTACTCCTATCAACATCCAATCCAACTTTATTTATAAGGCACTTTAAAAACAACCAGTGGACCAAAGTGCTGTACAGAACACTAGTAACACAATACAAATGAATAAAAGCATTAAAAAATTAAACTCAAATAAATAAAACAAGTTAAAATATAAAACAGAACCGAGTTAAAAGGCCAAGGAGAACAGGTGTTTTAAGAAGAGATTCAAGAATATGTGGAAATAATTAGAGTAAAATGCAGTTTGTCATTAGTTGTGACCCATTTGGATGTTCAGAGGCTCCACAGTGAATATGGAAACACCATCAAACTACAACAGTGCTTCACCAGAGTTCGATAAATGACAGTGGATGGAGACTTATTTTATGTTAAGGTAATGATAGATTTGCTGGAAATGTCACTCTTTCTTCAGTTTTCTCTGTTTTTGAAACAATAACTTTCAACTTTACTTTGGGCTTTTAAGAACATCTATATGATCATTGAATTAAATGTAGGAAAATACTTGATTTTCACTGGAAAAAAAAAACAAAATACACAAGATAATATTACAATAAATGATGATTAAATATAAAGAATACATTAGGGAACCATCACAAAAGTAACTCTGGGTCCTTATTGCTTAAAGTTGTTCATCTTCTCTTGTGACTCTCATTCATTACTGCACTGACCTGTGACTTATTTGTCAGTTTTTATGAACCAGCTGATTATTTATTAGAACTCACGTGCATGCTTTAAATGACAAGTGGATGAAGTTTGACGGTGGCTACCTTCAGTATGGTGTCCAAGTGAACCGGGTCCAGGACGCTCCCCTTGCGGGTGGTGACAATCACGCGACCGTACCGTCCCGGCGTCTGCAGGTCGGAGTAGAGCGCGTGCTTGGAGCGGTTCACGGGGAACAGGCTATCCACCAGGTTACCCTCGATCTTCGCCAGGCTGTGTTTGGGCGCGAGCAGGCTCTCCACGTCCTCCTCCACGCGGTACCGGCTGAAGCTGGCGCCCAGTAGGATGGACAGCAGCACGGGCGCCGAGGCGAAGAACACCGGGTGGCTCGCGACGAACCGGCCCAGCGCGTGGAAGGAGGTCCTCAGGCCCGCGTGCAACACCTGGCGCAGCATCCTAGCGCGCGGCCGCGGCTCGAGCCTCTCCCACCGACCTGAAAGCCCCGGAGCACTGCGGAGCATCAGGGGCTGCCGGACGCATCGGTTGGATCCGTCGCGCTCGGTTCTGGGGACGGACAGGTGGCGCCGGATGACGGGAGGTCAACAGTCGGAGGGGCGGTCACAGGGGCGCCCCGCTCCCGGAGGTCCGCTCATCTGCTGGAATTGCGCAAGCACAGAAACCTGCTAAATGAGCCAGCATTTCTCTGCTCTGCGGTTACAAAGCATATTGATAGCCCAGTTAACATTTAATAGCCACTTCCCTGCTGCGTCCAGTACCTCCTGCAGGCTGCATGGCTCTGTGCGCCACAGAAAAATCGCAGAACCAATGCTTTTCTAATGACACTTGTTTACCTTTGCCTGTAAATCTAACTAATAATCCCAGTTTGTGAACTCGGACAGGTTGCAGTGACACACACACTGTAGTTGCACTTCACTGAGGGGAGGCTGTACATACCTAAAGACGGGGACAGGACGTTGCACACATCCAAAAAACATTAAAAAAAAAAGAAGATGCTACTCCTGCCGGCTGCCCTCTCCTCCAGCTCCACCCAACATCACCAAGTCACCGCACAATTAACCTGCTGGGTGGGATGGGTGCCGGTGGATGCACGTTTTTCGGGGATGCCGGTAGAGCTGCGTGTCAGACGGGTTTCCTCTGCGGCAGAAGACGCTCCGTCGTCCTCTCCTCATCACCCCGGCGCTTTGGCGGAGACGCGGATCATCTTCCGGCTCGTCCTCGTACCGGGGGGAGACCGGCTTTAAATTACCGGCTGTCAAACCTCGGACCGCTTCTCTCTCCGGTTCTCTTCTCTCTCCTTAGCGCCGCCCTCACGACTCGCTCCGAGCCCCCTTACTGCCCCGCCCCTCGCCGTTCCGCGCCGCTACAATGCAGAGAAACAAACACACCATATGAGTGGCAGCATGTGTGGACGGAGATGGAGCTGACAAGTATGAAAGCAGGGCTGTCACATTTGACTTTAGTTTGACAGTATAAAAAAAAAAAAAAAAAGTTAATTTACATGATTAACTCCTAAAGATTCAGTCATACTTTTGTATCTCCATAACCTTTAAGTGACGTATCTCCATTTATTGTAATATTATTCTCTTTATCTAAAGTTTTGTCAGTAAAAAACATGCATTTTCCTCTAATTCACTCATCATTTAGATCATTAGATTTAATTCTTGACTGTTTACTTTACTTTGAACTCGTGTCTCCAGAACTACTTGGTTTTAAAGGTCCCATATTATGCAAATCTCACTTTGTGATAGTTTTCTTACAGTAGTGTGTGCTGCAGTAGCCTCATTATGAGGTGTGAATTTGAAAACTGTTTCCTCCCTGCCTTGCTCCACCACATTCTGTGAAAATACCTGCTCAAACAGCAAGTTTGAGTTGGGTCCGCTTATGACGTAATAAGCGGATTTAACTCCTCCCCCTGACTGTGCCTCCACCCACACCCCCATTCAGTGAAATATGATGGTAGGTAAAACAGTAAGTTACCATTAGCGTCAAGCTAGCGTTAGCAACAACGTAGTAGCTGTAACAATAACACACGGGAACAAACTACAAATACATCTAAGACACAGGATATTGTTGACCAACCTTTCCGAAACCTCCTGCTGCTTCATCAGGAGCTTCTCCTTCTGGGTCAGACTCTGGGTCGAACTGGTATGGCTGAACTACTGCGCCCGACGAGCCATGGCTTCACAGTCAACATTAGCACGTAGTACCGCTAGCATAAGCCACGTCCTCTCCCAGAGAGGGGAGGGAGAGTGGGCGTGGACAGATGCCTTCATTTGCATACCCGGAAGCAGGCCCAGAAACAGCCTGTTCTGAGGAGCGCTGCGCTGGTGAGAGGGACTTTTTTGACTGCTAAAACTCCGAACAAAGGATGATTTTGGGCTTCTGAGACCTATATGATGTGACTGAAAAATGTCATCATATGGGACCTTTGATGTACTGATGAATGAATGTAAATGTTGTTACTCTATATGCTGCTGCCATGCCACGTCCCTCTGGAAAAAGAGATTTCAAATCTCAATGAGGCTTTTATCTGGTTAAATAAAGGATATAATAAGATGTTCAGAAATATGGAAGCGGATTTGGGTCACTGGGTAAAAAATAAATAAAATTAAGGTCTAATATACATTTTTGATGATTATTCTGAGAGGGAAAAAGTAAAAATTCTGAGATTAAAGACAGAATTGAGATTTTAAAGAAAAACAACAAAAAAACCCCCTCAGAATTCTGAGATTAGAGTTAGAATTCTGAAGAAAAAACCTTAGAATTCTAACTTTTTCTCAGAATAAAAATAAGAAAATATATATATTGGACCTTAATGTTATTCTGGGGTTTTTTTCCAGTGGCCAAAATCATCTTCCATCTCAGAATAACTTTTGAATTTACTCTATCAAATCAGAAAAAAAATAGGCTTTTTAAGCAAAAATATCATGAACCAAACATAAAACTAAGTGTCCATCCACTGTCATTGATCCAACTCCATGGGTTTTACTGGTGAATCAATGTTGTAGAAGATAACAGTGTTTCCATGGTAACAGCGGAGCCTCTGAACATCCAAATGGATCATATCTGATGACCATGAAAAGACGACAAACTGCATTTTATACCAATTATTTACATGTATTGATAGGATTAGGGATCAACAGGTATTAAACATTTTAGATCAGTAGATGCTTTAGGTCAGTGGTGTGTATTTGAGTTTTTATGGGTTTAAAGGTTTACATCTATCTTTGAAAAAATATGAACTTTTTTAAAGACCTGAAAACCTGAAGTTTCTAAGTCACAAATAAGTGCAATTTTATCAACATTATGCTTCAGGTCATCAGTTACACATGTGCATTAAAACTTACAGATCACAGTGGATCTACAAATGCACAAAACATTGAGGAACTTTTGACTTTAACTTTTTGAGTTATCTTGCTAACAGACAAACAGACAAACCAACGCCGATGAAAACATAACCTCCTTGGCGGAGGTAATAAGTCATAATCATGAATATGGACACTTAAAAACTGAAAATCCATACAGGGAAAAAAAAATCCTGTTGATACAGACAATCAAAATATCTACTCCCATTTTCCCCCCCGTTTTACACTATTTTACTTATTAATATTTAGTAGTCTTAGCCTGTTTCAGATGCATGAAACATCTCTTTGGTTGCTGTTTTGTAGCATGTTGCCATAGAAACCAGACAAATTACATTCTTTTTTACAAGCCCTGGTTCCCATGGTAATGGTGATGCCACCCATCCCCCAGAACACACATACACAGAGTACAGCATCCACACCACACCACACTACACTCACCCTCGTTCACACATAAACACCAAACACACACCTGCTGACTCCCAATCTGCTTATGGTGTGGAGGTGTCTGATACAGTGACGTTAAAAAAAAAAAAAAAAAAAGGAGAGGGAGAGAAAGAGAGAGAGAGGGCAGGGAGTGGAGATGTGAAGATAATAATGAGTGCAGACAGAAAGGGATCACACTCTTCCTGTCTGTCCATCTGTCTGTCCGTCTCATCAGTCTTTGTATTCAGGCGTAAATACCCAAATCAAATAGGGAAGCAGCCTTTGCTCTGCCTGCATGGGACCACTAATGGCTCCCTTCTCTCAAATCCAGGATGTTTGGAATCAAAACAGAAGAAAGGCCATCTCTACACCCCGTCAGTGGCAGCAGTTGAAAGACCAAAAATGGTTATTCACAGCTAAAGCAATGTAGTTTCACAGTTTTTCAGATATGATTAAGTGGAGTTTGTTTTTTGCGATGAAACACTGGCTTTCATTAATTAAATCTGAAACAGATTTTGTTCCATTGATTTTTATGTGAAGACTTTGTTAAAACATATTGCTTCCATTGAACATTTGTGAGAATAACGGAAAAATTTGAGTTTGTGTCAGTTTACGTACACGTCTTCATCATTATTTGTGATCAGCCATCGAGGCAGAATATATTGGGCCAATATATACATTTTTTTTTTCCAATATCAGCCATCGGCCTTAATTTATTATTATTATTTTTTTAATTTTAATCTGATATTTGATCAGTAGTAAAAAAAAGAAAATATTATGGGATATTTGATCAGGCACCTGTGTGGGTAGCACACAATAAATAATAAAATAATTATTAAAAAAGAGAGTGTGTATGTGTATTAATGTCATTTATATAGCTGCATAAAATAATAAAATTCCTACTTATGCGCGTTTCAATTGTATTTTACGGTCAATGTGCTTTATAAAAAAAAAAAAAAAAAAAGGGCCATTGCTGACCAAATAAAAAATAAAAATAAAAAAAATTTAAAATTGGTATCAGCCTTAGAAAAACCCTTACCAGTCCACCTCTAATTAGCCAATTTCATTATATTTTAATCCAGTTGTCGTATTAAGTAACTGAAATTTGTTTCATGGTAGAGATATTGTTTTAGAGCACAGGTGTCAAACATGCGGCTCTGGGGCCAAATCCGGGCCGCCAAAGGGTTCGATCCGGCCCCTGGGATGAATTAGTGAAATTCAAAAATCACACTGAAGATATGAACAATCAAGGATGTTAAAGTCATTTTTGGTCAATTCAGTGTAAAGTGGGTCAGAGCAGTAAAATACTATCACAATAACCAACAAATAATGAATCTGAACATGCATTTACTGATATACTGTGTGAAAACTATGAAATAAAACCATTTTTTTATGCTGCTAATGTGAGGTTTTTTCATATTTTATCATCCTCTAATACTAGTTGTTACTTTATGGAGATAATTTGCAAAAGTAAAACTAAAAACAAAAAAACTTTGTTAAATCATTTCTTTAACACTCAAACTTGTTACTACAGATCAGCTAGTGTGTTCTTTTTATTCCCATATTTATTACCTTTTATACTTTTTATTTTTTTTTTTATTATATCTTGTTTTATTATAGATAGAGTGTGAGTATGTAGAAGTGTATATATTTTTATATATATTTATTATTGCACCCCCCAATTTTATTGTACTTGTGCAATGACATTAAAGACATTCTATTCTATAAAATCACATAAACTCCTCATGTTGGCGAAAAAGAACTAATGACATTCTTATGGTTCAAACACGTTCTATACATGAAATCACCTGGTATCACAAAAATATAAACATGTATTGTCATACGTTTAGTTTGATGTAAGTGATGGAAAGGTGAAAAGGACAGGCAAAAAATAAGCTTTTGCTTCTAGCCTATTCCTTTCTTGTTTGTCTTTTGTTCTTGTGTTTGTTATGGTTGTTGGACTGAGCACAGTGATTAATGTACAGACCAAAATAAACTATTCATACCTTCATTCATTCATTTATGTTTATGAACCCAGCTGAATAAAATGACTGATAAACTGATGTATTCTTCTCACTTTTCTCGGTGGAATCCATCCTATATAAAGCATAATTCAACAGGAGAGCGTCCTCTAAAACTGATGAAATCACATGTTTCAAACCCCTCCAAAGAACACATCAACATTCAGTTCGAGCACTTTCTGCGCTTACAGGACGCGACTAATTCTCCCATAATAATTACCGTGTCCATCTGATGAATGATTAAATAAGGAGCAAATGCATGCGTGGTATATAACTGATGGATCAATGCTTTGTCCACATTTCCTGGGTAAATTAATATGAAAAGTGGGGAAAACTCCAAGACAACAACAGTGTCTGCTTATGACCGTGTGCACATTCTAATCCATTATTCAATTAAGCCCAAATTAATCCCCATTACCAGTCCGCTGAGAGAGGAGCGGTGAAGGAATGAATGAGTAAGTGTCTCCCCGGGGAGGAAGGAAGAGCAGAATAGAAAATGAAAGACCGGAGAGATATAGGGGGCTCGGGGCAGTCTGTGATAACAAAAGTACTAATTAGGATTTCTAAATGATTTATAGGAATCAGAACCAGTGTGGATGTGTGCATGGGATGGAAAGAGATTGAGAAAGGAAGATCTTTGAGTTTTTGGGGTTTGTTTTTTTTTTTCTTGCCAGGCTATTTTCTACACCTCCAGAAGAGTGGAAGGAGGGGGATGAAGAGGGAATATCCTCCAGGGGCTGACAAATGTAGTCAACAAACACACTCACTTTTAGACACACAAATGCACATGAGATGGACAGATGAGGCAAAGAGTATAGGCAGCGCACCGGAGAGCACCTTTTAGGATTTTTACCCTCAGCAGGCTGTCAGTCTTTGTGCATATTCGACCGGCGGACCTCATTCCCTCTCATGTTTGTCCATCTGCATGACATATTCCCTCCATTATTAAAGACAGTAATATGGTTTTCATAAATAAGGCCTCCATCCACTCACACTCCTCCAAAACTCTCCTATCCGTCCTCTTCTTCCACTCCTCCCATCCCCCAGTCCATCTGTTTTGGTGGAGCCCATCCATTAATAAAGACTCTGTCCTTTCATTTCTATTTCCCGTCCTTTTGCATTATTTATTTACCCATCTATCTCAAGTTATACTGAAAAGCTACGGAAGGAACGCGGGAGATTCACCTTCGTCCCTGATACGCACGGAGAGACGTTCGCCTAAACTTCTCAACTAAAAGTTTCTTGAAATGCAACGTGCTGTAAAAATAACATTTACTACAGATCTGGGAAATTCAAGTGAAATAGCAGTGTGTGGAAGTCAGGTCATGGGAGGTCAGAGATGAAGTTAGGGTGGAGTTACTGTGAAAAACTGCCCCAATATTTCATTTTATGAAGACGTTTCCATGCTTTACATCTCAAAGAGAAGCATTTAACATCATTCTCTGTTTCAATGGGCCCCATTATTAATTATTATCATCATCATCATCATCATCATCATCATCATCTCCGCCAAGGAGGTCCGTTTTTACAGATATTTATCTGTTTGTGCTCAAAATAACTTGAAAAAAAGTTTTAAATGGATTTGGATGAAATTTTCAAGAATTGTTAGAAATGGGACAAAGAACAAGTGATAAAATTTTGGCGGTGATCCGGATCAAAGTCTGGATCCAGGAATTTTTGAAAGGTTTCTTTATCATTGGGAGATGGGGCATGATGGCACTGATTTGCATACGAGGTCATTCAGTGCCATCTAGTGGAGGAAAGTACGAACACTGTCTTGGCGGAGCTCTGCGCTCTCCGAGTGCTTTTCTAGTTATTATTATTATTATTATTATTATTATTTTTATTTTTATTTTTTATTATTATTATTGTTATGTAGGTGTGTTTGTATGCAGGTGAAGATGGTAAGTGGGGGTAACTGATCTAAGGGACTTGATTTTTTCATATGCTGCTGATAGGAAGCTAAACAGCAAACTGTTTTGTGGAGAAAGGGTGGGATTAAATGAGTTCCACTTCCTCCCACTCCTTTTTGAATATACAAATGAAGTCATACTTTGTTTTCATGTATGTGTAGGTTTTGTTTTCTTATCCATTTCATTTGTAAAGACTAAGTTGGATCACTGTTTTGTTGCGTATTCGAAATAAACTAATGATTATCACTAATATTAACAATAACATCCTTTTATGGACTCGTGCCTCACAACAAGAAGGACCCAGGTTCGATTCCTGGGCGATCCTTGGG
>JAQQZY010000014.1:4615419-4630642 GCA_030068375.1 Ostorhinchus rueppellii | reverse complement strand
TGTTTTCTTCAGTTTCTTGTTCATTTTAATGCCTGGTCCAACTAAAGGTACATTTGTTTGGACAAATATAATGATAAAAACAAAAAATTGCTCATAATAGTTTAATTTCAGAGCTGATATTTATCCATTTTACATGTTTTCTTGATAAAAACCAGAATCCCTTCAGTTCTTACATCAGTATCTGTCATTGTACTGACAAAAACAGTGCTTTTAGACATTCTGTTTTCTTTTCTGTCTGTTTTAGTCACATGACACACACAGGAGTTAGTACTTGATTACATAACCATTGTTTTTGATGGTCTAATATTTTTTTTCCATGACTGTATATTCGTATTTCATGTGACCCCTTTTAACCTTTTATTGAAAATATGACATTTATAGCGTTCATTTCCTAATGTTTGACACCAGGTTTCATTCAACACATGCCACATGTTTCTAATTGTTTGTGCGGCTTCTTGTCATGGGGTCAAAGGTCACACTAAAGAGCGGCTTTAACCTTTACAGCCTATTTAATTCAGCTTTTGTGTGTCTTTTTAAGCCTCTGTGTGTATTTCCTGTATTTTCTTGTAGTATATGAAGGAAAATGAATGAGAAATAAACACGTATGGTCATTTTAACTCGAACACAAAAGATTCACAGTACTGTATCTACAATGTTTAGCTTATAACGCTATAATTTTGCATTATTTCAACACCTGTTCTGCTTACTCCCATTTTAATTGCATACCGCTATTGGAAAGAAAAAAAAAATTAATCAGTGTTCATTAACATTTCCCGCCCCTTAGAAATAAACAAACCCACACCCTCACCCACACAATATTCTGCTAATTAATTTTACATTCTGTGGCATAAAAACCCCACTGAGCTTTAACCTAAGCATTCCTTCCCCTTTTTCTCCCACAGTGCATCAAGACGTGAGTTTTTCCTCCCATGTGCTTGTGCATGTGGGCGTATATGAAACCTTATATGAACCAAAAATAGTTTGACACAACTTACCCACGAGCCCTCTACAAAGACCTTTGCTCCCACTCTAGCGTGTTTGCCTGTGTTATTTGCAGTCTGCATGTACTATAATCTGAGGCAGAGTTCATACTCCGTGCTACATTTTCCATAGAATTCCTTTTTCCTTAATTATAATGCAGCAAAAGCGGGAAAAAATGTGTGTTTGGACTTACCCAGGATGAGTGCGAGGAGTAGAGCAGCACAGAGACACACACACATGGCCAGTGCTATCCTGTAGAGACGACTGTTGCCCCTCTCAGGTTTAACCCCACCGCCGCCGAAATGCTCCAGTTCCATGACTGACTATATCACACACACACACATACACACAAACACACTTACACTAACACACACAATTGGACTCCTACTTGAGATGATGATGCGTTAAAAAAGAGAGAAAACAAGCAAAAAAAAAAAAAAAAGTGAAGTTTAGGTGAAAAAAAAAATCAGCTTTATGGACAAAAATGTGAAAAATGAAAAATAAAAAAACAAAAAAATGCTAATTTTCTTTTACACTGCTATTTCCCAGTCTCTTTTGAAGCATCACAACATAAAACTAACACACTTCCCCAATTTTGGTCTTACTCTCTCTGCTGCAATCTGTCTATCTGTATCTGCAACTGCTCTAACTTCACCCTGGCTTGTCACACTGTTCCTCCCTCATCCCTCCTCCTACTCTCCTCTCCTCTCCTCCCATCCCATCCCATCCCCATCGTCCCTTTAGAAAAGAAGACACCAGGCTTCCCAGCGTTGACCCGAGCAGAGATCATTTATTAAAATCACTGACTAAAACCAGAACCTAATCCATGTGCGTTGCCTGCGTGGCTCTAATGGCCGCGGGGCTCACCAGTGGCGTACATGTGCTGTGTTTGTGTTTAATCCCATGTACAAAACACCGGGGGTTGCTCTGCTGAAACATTTATCAGATCAGACAGCCAGTAGACCAGAACTAAATTAGACCCATGCACACGCACTGGCCGCTGATTACAATCGATTAATCCGATCATGATGATGAAATCGCCGCCTGTAAAAACACATCAGTGTTTTTGTCAGAAAGCATCAATTCATCCTTTGAAGACAGGGGCAAAGACAGAGGTGGCGATGACACCACAGCTCCTGATTGGGCTTCAACCCTCACCCCCCCTGCTGTGGTGAGAACTCTCCTTGCACGTGCTCATTAGGGTTTGGGGCGTCGGCCACAAAGTCCTTATATAGACCTGACTTCCGGTGCTGCTAAAAACACCCATTCATCAGGCCGACCCTGCAACCACAGTGCTATTGTTCCGGACTCTGACTTACAATCACCCATGTCCTGTTTTTTATTTTTATTCTTTTAAAACTCAACTGAGACGTTTTTGCAGAAGTTGTGATTGTCTTTGAGACTTTAATTGTTCACACAGAACAAGTCTCATCTCTTGGTTGGAAGCAGACAGACAGAACACGCCTCCTTTAGGGAAGTGTTGTAAAGTAACAGAGTAAAAATACTTTACTGCTCTACTCAAGTATGTTTTAGTCATTTTTATTGCCCCGCCCCCAAAGGGCAGGCAAGGGGTATTGTTTTGGGATTGGTTTGCTTGTTTGTTCACACTTTAGCAGCAAAACTACCGGTTGAATTCATACCAGATTGGGTTTACAGATTACCAGAGACCCAGAGTAGATGTGTTTACATTTTTGGAAAAGTAGGTCAAAGTTCACATTTTTTAATGAATTTTTCAAATCCTTTATTTTTTCCCCATTAATTATAATGGGTGAAATGTCAAAGGTTTATAAGAGCAAAACAATTGGTTCAATTCATACCAGATTGGGTTTATAGATTACCAGTGACCCAGAGTAGATGTGATTACATTTTTGGAAAAGTAGGTCAAAGTTCAAATTTTCATTGGCTTTTTAAAATATTATTTTCCTCCCATTTACTTTTAATAGTTTGAATTGCAAATCACTATAAAATGTCAATTTTAACTCAATTTACTTCAAATGTATAGATATACAGATTAATTTTAGACATCCCTCTGAAAATATGTAAGTGATAGCTTGTTTTTGAAATGTTCTGTTACATTTTTAGTTCTTTTTTTTCTCCCATTTTCTTATCATGGGCCACATTTCTATGTCTATAAAATGTCTATAAAAACATCACTTTGTTTCAATATGTTTCAAACTTGGTACATATATAATTTTTATATCGAACAAATATTGACTATGAATGAAAGACTTAATTGATGCTAAAATGAGCTACAATAAGTGTGAGAGGCGGGGTTTGTTGTGTCTGTTTGTTCACACTTTAGCAGCAAAACTACTGGTTGAATTCATACCAGATTGGGTTTACAGATTACCAGAGACCCAGAGTAGATGTGATTACATTTTGGGAAAAGTCGGTCAAAGTTCACATTTTTTATGAATATTTAAAGTTTTATTTTTTCCTCCCCATTTCCTTATCATGGGCAAAATGTGTCTGTGCTGACATTAGCATACGTATAGACATGATAACATCAGCTGGACGGATGCCAAGATAAGCTCGAATACACGCAAGCGCCTGTTGTACCTGGCACCACGTTCACTTTTACTTCCCTCCATTTCCTACCTCACTTCCATACTTCTACTCTGATATATTTTATTGCCCAGGATCATTACTCATTACAAAAATAAATTAAAGGAAATTTGGTGTTTTTGCCACTGAGAGTACCGGTGACGGCAACAAAGTCAGGAAGCTGGTTTATCATCGGGTCAAATCACATAATGTCGGTTCACACTCACCCTGTTGGTAATCTGCTGATGTGACGGAGAGTTGAAGGAATGTATGTCATAAAACAGGTTGGTTTTATGTCAGTGGTTCAGACTTTGGATACGCTGTTTATGAAGTGTAACGGAGGCTCCATGTTTTGAGTTACCACATGAGCTTTATCATTTCTTTTTTTTCCCAGGATTCTGACAATAATAACAGCAGTAGTCTTGTCTTTTATTTCACCATGTTTTAAAGGAGTGATAATTTACTTTTTTAATGGAATTATGCATTTTAAACACTTCCCTGTGCTCTACATAAACTGTGCTTACTCTGCTTGGGTCGGAATTCTTCATTCATTCATCTCCACAGGTCCATCTTCAACACTATTTCTGAGTAATGACACCAGAAAGGTGGTTTGGAGCGCCGGCCCTTTAAATACACATGAGCTACTTTAAGCCACGCCCCCTCCAGGTTCTTGGCTGTGCTTCTCTGCCCCATTCAACCAACAACTGAACATTTTAGCTAATCGCCTCAGAGTTTGGACATATGTTCAGTTTTTACTACAATGACTTCTGCTGATGTCGTAGTCAGAGAAATGTCGAAAGTCTTGACCTTATATGGGCAAAAGCTGTGATGTAACTATTTATAGACGTAACAAATTAAGCAGGAATTCAAACAGGTTGTAGAAATCCACTTGATTTTTGCCAAAATGAATATGGAGATAGTTTTGCAGCAGCTGGAGGGTTCAACTTCAAACTGTCTGAACTATTAGGGTCCAAATACACAAATAAATGAACCACAGACTAATAAAAGTGGGTTTAATAAATATGAGCCCTTTAAAATCCTAGATACACTTTATAATATTCCAAATCCTGACTGACTTTAGGTTGTTATTGACATTAACTTGTACTTTCGCTTTCATTACTTGAGTACATTTAATTATGGATTACATTATATTTTTAACCGCTTGATGCCAATTGTTGCGAATTTGCATCAAACACCCCCGGCACAAAATACGACCAAAATACTATCTACTTGAAAGCTAAAACAAAAGTGAAAATTTTTTTCCACAATTACCTCCGCCAAGAAGGTTATGTTTTTGCCAGGGATTGTGGGTTGGTTTGTTTGTTTGTTTGTTTGTTTGTTTGTTTGTTTGTTAGCCACGTAACTCCAACAGTTTTGGACGGATTTTGATGATATTTTCCGGATATGTCCGCTCTGGGTCAAGGAAAATGTGATTAACTTTTGGAGGTGATCCAGATCACTGCCTGGATCCAGGAATTTTTTTAATGATTCTTTGCATGGCGGCACAGAGCTGCATATGAGGCCATTCAGTATCATCTAGTGGAGGAAAGTACAAACACTACCTTCAAAATAAAAAAAACAGTACAAACACTACCTTGGTGGAGGTCTGCGCTCTCCGAGTGCTTTTCTAGTTGGAAATAAATTCGGGTGTGAAGGGGTTAGGTACAGTAAATACTAGATACTTAAATACTTTAACTCGAGTAACATCTCAGTTGGTACTTGAACTTCTACCAAAGGCCTTTTTTGGTTCAGTACCTGCTTCTACTCAAATGTAACTTTCCAGGATTTCATACAACACTGCTTTGGGGCCTCTCCTCCTCATCCCCCTTGCGTCTGTTTACTCAAACATCCCACCAGCCTGTCATTACCACCAGATAAGCAACCAAAACATGCATGCGAGCAATCTTCTCACATCGAGTTGGGAAAATCAGTCTTTGAAATTCCTTATCTGAACACAAACACACAAAAAGATGCCTGAAAGTGCTGCTTGGCCCCCGTGTCTCCGTAATTATTCACTGGCAAAGTCTCCAGAGACGCAACAATTTGGAGGCTGCTGACAGAGGTGTCTGCTCATCTTTGGTAAACACACCTCTGTGGTTAAGCCGAGGGACATTCAATATTTATATACGTCTGTGAGAAACACCCTTGTAAATTACAATGTGCCGTGTCTTTCGCTCACGCACACAGGAAGTGTAATCACCACGCTGCTCCTTACGCCGCTACAGTAACACTGCGGTCTAGAGCTGTTACTAAAAGTGGAGCCTGGGAGCTTTTCATCATAGTGTCTGAGGAAGACAATGTGTTAGCCGAGTGTGTGTGTGTGTGTGTGTTCAGAGTAGACTGTCTGTAAAATTAGAAAAGGTGCCGTGTTCTACTGAGGATCATCACGCTACCGAAATGTTTCCGAGAAAGATGGAAAACTAGATCATTTCCCATTTAATCAATCAGTCGATTACAAACTGATTCAAATCCACAGTTCATTTATAAGATACGTTTGGAATCGTACACCCCAGAAGCAGTCCTCAGCTTAGAAATGGGATAGATAGATAGAACGATAGATAGAACGATAGATAGATAGAATGATAGATAGAACGATAGATAGAACGATAGATAGATAGATAGATAGAACGATAGATAGATAGAACCATAGATAGATAGATAGAACGATAGAACGATAGATAGATAGAACGATAGATAGATAGATAGAACGATAGATAGATAGAACGATAGATAGATCGATAGATAGATAGATAGAACGATATATAGATAGATAGATAGATAGATAGATAGATAGATAGATAGATAGATAGATAGATAGAACGATAGATAGAACGATAGCACGATAGATAGAATGATAGATAGATAGAACGATCAAACGAACGAACGAACGAACGAACGATAGAAACATACCTACCTACCAGGGAAATTCTAGTGTTCCTGCAGCAACAGAAGAAACATATAATAAAGTTCAAATCAAATAGAATAAAGACTAAAAGTATCCAATAAGGCCTAACCAAACAAAATGAGATATGAAATATACCGATGGAATGAAGTAAATACATGATTATATAGATATGGAGAGTTAGCATGAACTGAAAATACAGAATGACTGTATTAACATGTGACTAGGGACACAATTTACATAATAATCTTTACTAAATTCAAGTATTCTAAAAATACTGACCACATCTACCTAAAGATAGTTCATTTCCTTTTCCTGAGTCCTATCGTCGTCAGCGTAATGCCACATTCTCAGAAAATTCAACAGTCAAATATGGGGGTTTATTCACATAAATAAAGAGTTGATGTGATTTGTCGATCAGCCAGGCTATTATATTAGCGTCGTAGCAGAACTGATGCCAGGGCTGTCACACTCATTTTAGTTCAGGGCTCATATTCCTCCTAATGTGACCTCAAGTGGGCTGAACCAGTCAAATAAAAGAGAAAAAAGTTACATTATATAATGAGAACGTTTACATCTATAAAGTTTCCTGAAAAATCTGAATATGAACTTGAAATGTATTAAGAATAGAATAACACGTGCAGCTTTAACATGATTCTGCCTCCGTTTATCAATCACACAGGCATTATAACTATTATAAATACGCAAAACATTTAATAACAGGCAGAATATTGGTTAAATTGCATATACTCCTCTTAAGACATTTCAGGTTCATATTTGTTCAAGTTATTCCCATTTTTGGTAAAAGGATAATTTGTTAATGTAAACTTTTTCATGCAATTTAACTTTTTTTTTTTTTTTTTTTACAATAAAGCGAAGAGAAAATGTGAAGTTGTCAATATTTATAGGTTATTATAATAGGATTCTACTGGTTTTGATCCATTCCAGATCCTATTGGTCTGCAAGTGGAACCTGAATTAACCCATAAACACCCAGTGTTAGTTTTATATCAGTTCCCAAGTGAATTTTTCTCTCTATTTAACATTTTTTAAGTTTTTTATAGCCATTTATTGTAATACTATTTTCTGTGTTTTGCAAATTTTTTAAGAAAATCGGGTATTTTCTTATATTTAATTTACTGATCGTGTAGACGCTCATAAACTCAGATTGAAGTTGAGGGTTATTATATTGGAAACAGAGAAAAAACTGGACTTTTCCAGCAAAATTATTATTAACTGAACATAAACCCAGTGTGTCCATCCACTGTCACTGATCCAACTCCACTGGTTTTACTGGTGAATCAATATTGTAGAAAATGACAGTTTCCATGGCAACTACGGAGCCTCTGAACATCCAAATGGATCAAATTGAATGACCATGAAAAGATAAAAAACTGCAATTGAAACCAATTATGTCCATGTATTGATAGGATTAGTGGATGAACAGGTATTCGACAGTTTAAATCAGTAGATGCTTTTGGTTGATGGTGGATGTTTGGGTCTTTATGGGTTAAAATCATTTTGACCCCATTGATTGTTAATATCTTCAGTGTAATTTTTGGACTGGGCTGGACTGGACCCCCGGGCCGCATATTTGACACCTGTGCTGCATCTCATTTCATCCGACCCAGTGATATGGATATGGATATATGTGACCCAGCTTTTCCAAGTGTAAACTTTCCTTAAAGGTGCAGTAGTTACTGTAAAAAACACATCTATCAATGCGTACAAGTAGCAAAAACGAAAACAAAGAATCACATGTCACCAACATCGGTAATCATAAGCTGAAAGTTTTATTTATGAAACACCTCGACAGGAAACACTTTAAATAAAACTCATTTTTATTCCACACGTTTGACAAACCATTTCCATTTCCATCACTGACAGTGAGTGGCCAAGAGTCAAAGGTTCATAAGGTCATGAACCCACTGAAATGCCCGAGAAAGAGAAAGACACTTGAGTTGGACTGAAAGAAGAATCAACTTCATTTGGAAAAACGTACCCTGTGTTTAACACTTTATACAAAATCTAACACGAATGCACATTTTTTTCAGTGTGACGAATGGATTTCTTCAATATTAGATACTGGAACTCAATATGCAAGTATCTCCATGCATTAAAGCTTGTTGATTTTTTTTTTTTGTTTGTTTTTTTATTAATTCTAATCTGCGGAAAAGTCTTGACCTCCTGTTTCTCAGCATCTCTTTTTTTTCGGGGCCGCCTCTCTAAACTACACTGTAGCCAAGACAACACACCTTATTTGTGCTCGACAGGGAAATATGGCATTTTGGAATGAAACCCCTGCAACACCATGACTGTTCTCAACGCAGACGTACTTCTATCCACAGATATCCACATTTGGGAGGATTGTGCAGTCTTTGTAAACAGTCACATGTGACAGTGCTTAACAGTAAGTGCATTATTTATTTGTGTATGTGCTTTTGTGTATATGGCGGTAATAGTGTGGAAGAAATCGGTTGCTAATTGTTTTCCCTGGTGGTCCAGTAAAAGCTTAAAGGCCGAGTAATATTCTGCTGAACAGTCCCCAGACATTAGGCAGGACTGCTGGGTAATGCAGTCTTTTCCCTGTATGTTCACAGTTTAATGGTCCAAATGCCTCAAACACATCCTGTGAGGACAATTCTCAGTCCACATGAGGCTGAAATGGGGTTTTTTTTTGCCTTGCTGGGGCAGGTAACTGCTGAGACTACCTCGCCGTAACCATCCACAGACCCAGTGCCACATTGGCTGCCAGCAGAGCGCTGCCCGCCAGCAGCAGGAAGAAACCAATCAGCTCGCGCTTCTGCCGGTCCGTTACCACAGTAACCAGCGTGGCCTCCAGCAGGGCGTTGAGCATCCACTGACCGTCCAGAGCGAAGCACGGCACGGAGTTGACTACCGCTAATGCGCCGGAGAGTGACACCACGTACCTGAGAGGGAGCCGGGTTAAGGATGAAGAGCACAGATTACCCACAATGCACACAGGTGAGGTCCTTTCACAGCCTTCAACCCTTTAGCCCCTGGTGTGTCTGTGGTGAGCATGTTCTTTTTTGATGTGGTGAGCATTTGGTAAGTATGATTTAATTAAAATATTCATAAAAATTCAACCGTTTGCTCAATAGGAAAAATGTCAAAACATGCCAAAAGAATAGACCTTGTTCTTTCCATCGACATCTGAGCATGCTCAGTGCATCCCTCAGTGACTGTGGAATGGGGGGGCAAAACACAGACAAACAAGTGAGACCGACTTGCTATAAAAGTAGTTTGGGCTTTTTTTTTTTTTTTTTTTAACCGTTTTCCTTTTTGTTTTCTGTTTTTCCTGTTACTTGCAGTGTTGTCATGATTTTCCTTTTTTCTTTTTACTGTGTTTTAACCCCTTAATGCCTGAATCGATTTACAATTGTGGAAAAAAAATTTAGACTTGAGTTTTTTCTTCCAAGTAGATAGTATTTTGATTACATGTGGAGCGCGGGTGTGTGTGTGTGGGTGTGTGTGTGTGTGTGTGTGTGTGTGTGGGGGGGGGGGCAATTTGCATCAATAGGAGTCATGGGGTTAACTGAGTTTTGATCGTTTAACTGCTTTATTGAGTTCAACCAGCTGCTGAAAAACAGCTGGACTGGTTTGGGGAAAAAAAAAAAAAAAGCACCCCAAAACAAAAACTCTTGTGTCAAAATACAATCCATCCTTGTTGTTCTGTTGGTTCCAGTTCCCGTTCATGCTAAACATCCTAAATCTCTTATTTATGTACATTCTGAGTGCTTTATTTAGTAAAAACCTGTAACATTTCAATTCCTCTTTGTCTCTTTTTGTCATTACACCCTGTTTGGAACCTAAAACACACAATAAATATAATTATTTTTTGCCTTAGATTTTTATGGTGCTTGTGTATTTGCTTTGCGGTTGGTTCTTTGTATTCATGTGATGTTTTGGTTCTTTCTTAAGTTCGAAATGAAATAAACAAACAAACAAACAATAAAACACGCTATAAATTCCAAGCAGTTCACTTCACTGGGGGGTCAAAGGGTCAAACGTGTAAGGATACTTGCAGAAAGTCTCCAAGAAGACAGGTAGGTCCAGATGGAGGAAACCAAACCGGGGTACGAAGTTAGTCAGGCTCACTGGGAAGAAAAACACCGAGCTTTATCATCAGACTGGAAGGGATTTCACACAGACTGAGTGTGCAGTCGTTCATCACAGAAAACACACCGGATTGATCCCTGCTTCAACACTTCATATTTCAGCCTGGAACTGTCTTCAACAGCAGCAAACAAGGAAACAGGTCTCTACTTGCAATCTGACTTTACCCCAGCATCAACATATACGATTAAAAACAACAATTATAGGAAGATCACAGATGCACGCCCATGTCTTACTCAATGCCAGAAAAAAATAAATCAGTCGCTGTGTTTCCATCGGTGTATTTTTCTGTGATTTTGAACATAAAACACTGAAATATTCATTCATTCATTCATTTTCTATCCCCGTTTTATCCTCACTGGGGTCACGGGGGTCCCATGGAGCCTATCCCAGCTACTTCTGGGCGAAGGCGGGGTACACCCTGGACATGTCACCAGTTCATCTCAGAGCTGAACATACAGAGGTCAGGTGATTTGTTGATCTAAACCGCCCATAGGTGTGAATGTGAGAGCGACTGTTTGTCTTTAATGGTCAAAACTGAAATACTTCAAGTGTTTTAGCCTTTTTTGGAAGTACAGAAGTGGCACATGCAATATTTTACGGCACCACCTTTGGTTTTTATTACAGGAGACATTCACTGTGACAGCTTTTTTTTTTTTTTGGCACATTATGTAGTGTGACAATAACGTTGGTAATCATTTTTCCACCCATAGTTGCATTACATTTTGATTCGTGACTATGGAGAATCAGTCCGCTAATTTGGTTATTTATTGTAATGTCACGGCACTGGGAGAATGAGAATGTGAGAGCGAATGAATAATGGATCAACAAAGTAAAGCGCTTTGGGTGACTTGAAAAGCGCGATAAAAATCCAATCCATTATTGTTATTATTACTATTGTTGTTTACTGGAACGTCTTTCTTTCATGAGGCACCACTTCAGCTTCATAAGCGGCTATATAACTTTTTTTTTTTAGGTCAAATTCAGTGGTTAGTTTCACCACATGGCAGCCATTTATCAGCTTTGGAGATGGTGTGGGAACTACCAACATGTCTGTGTCGCTCCAATATCTGTGTACCTTACTGCTTTGTTACCTCCGCCAAGGTGGTTATGGTTTTTTTGTTGTTTCATTAGGCTTATGCAGATACAGGCTTTGTGAAAAAAATTCAAGGAACTATTCAAAAGACCTATCAGTGATCTGCAGCTCCTCAGTCACAGCTACATATAAGCAGAATGTTTGATGATAAAATGTCCTTGAGGCTGGAATGACAGTCACATCTTACTGAGGAGGTGTTTGTTCAGCCTCTTCTGAAAGGTGTGAACACTATTTGGTGTAATGTCTCCAACAACTGCAGGAGGCAGGCTCTTCCATGTTGTTAAAGCAGAATGGAGAAAGCTTCTATCCAGGCATTTAGTGTTGGACTGAGGCAGTGGTTCTCAATCCTGGTCCTCGAGGGCCACTATCCTGCATGTTTTAGATGTTTCCCTCTTCCAACACACCTGACAGTCGTTCTCATTCTTCTGCAGAGCTTGGTGATAGGCTCATCATTTGAAACATCTGAAACATGCAGGACACTGGCCCTCAAGGACCAGGGTTTAGAACCACTGGACTTAGGGATGTCCAGGGCCAAGGTTTTTGCCAAGGTTTGTTTGTTTGTAACATAACTTAAAATTATGTCTCCACTGATATGGAACTAAAACAACAAAACCCATGAATATACGAGAGAACATCTGTAGAGTGACTGTCCACTGTGCATGAAAGGGTTACCAAGGAAAACAAAACTCAGAACTGACTTGGAAGATAAAGTCAGACCTCACAAACATTCCTGACCCAGATCATCTCAACATTAACGTCTACTCTACCTTTACTATCCCGTACATTTGTCGGCTGTAAACTAGCATTAAAAACGTGTACGTACCAGCGTACTGAAGGTGCGGCGGATACCCCACAAACAGCATTTGTGTGTTGGGGGTGTGTGTGACGCGGATGAATCGAGTCTGGTTCTCCAGAGACGGCGTGACGCAAACACTGGCGACGTGTGAGTGTGCGGTGCAGTCGTCGTCCGTGCGGCACACTCGCGTGCCCGTGACCATCTTCCGTACGGGCATACAGGCGTACTGCAGGCCGCACACAGGAAAGAGAAAACACACAACAGTGAAGAGGAGATTAAAAAGAAAGGGAATGCAAACTGGGTCTTCTGGTTCTTTTCTGGCCTGTCTTTGTTTTCATTTGTGTTATCTTGGATTGTTCTTGCCTTTCTTTTTTTGCTTGTTGTCACTTACACTGTAGAAACGGCTTATTCTTTGGACAGTCATTGAACAAATGATCTTGTTTGTTGATCCATGACCCTGATCTGTCAACAATGCAACTTCTGTATCTGTCTCACAATACATACTGTCCATAATAAAAATAAAGTTCATTTAGCGAAGCACAAATAATGTCAGCACTAGTCCCATTAGGTTCATACTGTCTACTAGAAGGTTTTTTTTGTCAGACAGAAGGAAAAAAAGCTGATTTTCTTTTTACCTTGACATGTTTCATCTACCAAAACATGTTAAGGTAAAAAAAAAAAAAAAAAACTTTTTCCTTCTCTCTGACAAAAAAGAAAAACAAATCTTTAATGTCAACGCTTTTATTTTCTTCATACACCATATGGACAAAAGTATTGGGACACGTCATGGCTCCATCTCCTAAAATGTCCTGTTCGTGCTGATTTCAGATATAAACATGAATATATCCTTAAAGTTTAATGGGAGATGTGAAGAAAGTAGATGGTTAGTTGTGGTAGAAAATTTATATTATACAATATTTTAGAAATTTAGAGGTAGAACATTTAAAATCACAGTAATGGATTAAAAAAAACATGAAAAAAAAACCTAAATTAATGTTCAGAGGAATGAAGTAAAAATCATCTCAGGCATTTTGGAAGCAAAGAATGTCAAACTATACATGTCAAGCTAAAAAAAAAAACAAAAACAAAACTTTTTTCCTTCTCTCTGACAAAAAAGAAAGAGAAATCTTTAATGTCAACACTTTTCTTTTCCTCATACACTATATGGACAAAAGTATTGGGACACGCCATCTCCTAAAATGTCCTGTTTGTGCTGATTTCAGATATAAACATTAATATATCCTTAAAGTGTAATGGGAGATGTGAAGAAATTTGATGGTTAGTTGTGGTAAAAAATGTATATTATAAAATATTTTAGAAATTTAGAAGTACATAGAATATTTAAAATCATAGGAATGGATTTTAAAAAAAAAACCCACAAAAAAAAAACCCAAAACACAAAATTAATGCTCAGATGAATGAAGTAAAAACGTTCTCTGAGGCATTTTGGAAGCAAAGATAACAATTTAAACAAAACTCACAAATGCAATAGTGATATTTAACCCTTTATAAACCATATTATGACATTTGTTATTATTGTTTTGCATCCCAGACCCCTGCTAGAAAAGAAACACCTGAATTCAATGTGTCCCAATACTTTTGTCCACGTGGTGTGGCTGAATAACCCTGATGTGACACGGCTTCCAGTCTACCTCAGCTCTTCTTGGTTTTTGTGAGTGGAAAGGGAACAAAAATAAACACATACAAGTAGAGGAAGTGATATAAAAATGGGTTTGGGAACTTGTTGGCGTGGTGAATGTGCGTGTGCGTCACCTCTCTCTCTTTGACGTGCTTGCCCTGCGGATTAATGTAAGAGAAACACAGGTCTGTCAGGCTGTTGTTGCTGCAGCAGTCCATCGTTCCGTCCAGACGCTTAAACGCTACAGAGGGAGACAAAGACAGATGAAGGTGACAGAGACTGATTGATTCCATTTCACTGTTAGCCTCGAGGACTGAAATCCTGTCACGCATAATGATAAATGATACTGATTCTCCTCTTTTTTTTTTGACTTTTACTAAATCGAACACAACGTGATTAGAAAAGCGTCGCGCGAAATGTAATGGAGACGATCTTACCGACGCCCGAAACATGATAACGCTACATCAGACGTTCACATCTTTTCAGTTGTGCACTTTTTTTTTTTTTAAACTGATACACTTTTCTCTCATTTATCATTTAATAATGAAGCCTGAGGTTTCGACAATCACAGCCTGCAGGGAAGCAGCAGGAGCTCTGATTGGCCAGATGTTGAGCTCTAACCTTACAGCTGGCCAATCAGGGCTCCTGTTGCTCAGCCTCATTTAGCTTTCAGACGTTTACAGATACAAGTGATTAAAAAGAAAACTGCAAGCAGGGATTAAATGCATGAGTATTCAAAGCAGAAAAACTGTGTATATTTTTGTAGCTATGGATCAAAAGGTTGTAGATGAATTCATAAAGGGGTTTGATGAAGTATTCATGTTCCAATCTAAGGCT
Source organism: Ostorhinchus rueppellii (assembly GCA_030068375.1). NCBI lineage: Eukaryota > Metazoa > Chordata > Actinopteri > Kurtiformes > Apogonidae > Ostorhinchus > Ostorhinchus rueppellii. Next base: position 4,615,711 of record JAQQZY010000014.1, on the reverse strand, counting down.
GCACCATATTGGCAAAATGTGCGATATGGATATGGATGTGCAGCACTGCGATAACAATAATATTGCGATATTTCTCACTCACTTAAATTACTAATTTCACCTCAGAAAAGTGTTCCTTAATGTTCAAATGAGCCTATTGTTTCTATGTGACTCAATTATTTAGAATTTCAGACCAAATACTAAACTACTACAATCAGTTCCACAGTTGTGTCCTTAAACCTGCTGATGCTGCTACCACAGACCTTCAGACACAAACAGTCACATATTTAGTCATTTTATTCACATAGAACAA
>JAQQZY010000014.1:4531543-4543521 GCA_030068375.1 Ostorhinchus rueppellii | reverse complement strand
ACTGAAGTGATTTTGTTTTTTTATCAAGAAAACATGTTAAATGGATAGATATCAGCTCTGAAATTAAACTATTATGAACTGTTTTTGTTGTTGTTATTTTTGTCGCAACAAATGTACCTTTAGTTGTACCAGGCATTAAAATGAACAAGAAACTGAAGAAAACAAGGGTGGTCCAATAATTTTTTCCACGACTGCATGGAGTGAGTGCCTTCCAGATTTTTTTTACATTGAATTTGGTGAAGTTATAGACTCACACTCAGAAAAGGAGGGATGTTCAGCGTTAGTGTTAGTGTTCGTTGCAACCTCCAAACTCACCACTAGATGCTGCTCAAACCCACACATTGGTCCTGTGAACTCATTCTAGAACAGGGGTGTCAAACATGCGGCCCGGGGGCCAAAGTTGGTCCATCAAAGGGTCCAGTTCGGCCCTTGTGATAACTTTATGAAATGCTAAAATTAACCTAAAACCTTAACAATCATTTTAGTTCACGGGCCACATCCAGACCAATTCAAGTACAAGTGGGTCAAATCGGTAAAATCCTGTCATAACATACAATAAATACTCACAACTCTGTAATATTTTCATGTATTTACACCAAAACAAAGTATAATTTTGCAAAACATTTCAATAATCTGAGGAAATGTGAACAACCTGAAGTGCAATTTTAACAATATTATTGTCTGTTATTAAATATTTTGTGCATTTGTAGGTCCACAATATTTTACTTTTTTCACTCTAAAACAGAGAAAAGTTGGGAGTGGACATTATTTCTGGATCATTATGTTATTATTTCACTGGTCCGGCCCACTTCAGATCAAATTTGGTTGAATGTGGCCCCTGAACTACACCCCTGTTCTAGAACAAGTTTTCCTTTGGTTTGTGGAGGATTAGACTGTGCTGTTGCTTTCTTCTGACTACAAACTCTGCCTGTTTGCATCATTTTGCACCAATATTTTTGATATTTTGACAAAAACTGATGAAATAAACATCAGACCGTACTGCAGAAACAACCTATAAAATATCATGTGAAACAGGTCATTTTCTTCGACACCAGTGGGTTTGATTATGGGGCTTATGAAAATATAAAGTTATTGTGATGTTATTATCTTTGCTCTGTTGCTGTTTGGAATCGGGTCGACCAAGTCCGAACTGTGGATCAACAAACAGATCTGTAGTACAGCTACTGACAACACAAACTGTCCAGGAAACAGAGGTGATTTGTGCTTTGACCACAGGGGTGTCAAACTCATGTTAGTTCAGGGGCCACATCTTCCCAATCTGATCTGAAGTGGGCCGGACCAGTAAAATAGTCATAAATAAAGTCAACTCCACACATTTGTCTGTTTCAGAGTGAAAAAAGTGAAATTACATTCTGAAAAACTTTACATTTACAATCTCTCCTTTAAAAAAATGTGAATAACATTAGAAACTTTGAAAAAAACTGACATTTCTTGAGAAAATAAGTGCAATTTTAACAATATTCTGTCTCTGTTTATCATTTACAAATGTGCATGACAAAGAACAGATCACAGTGGATCTACGAAGACACAAAACATTTAGAAACAGGCAGAACATTGGTCCAATTACACCTGAGTGTCTGAAGACATTTCAGGTTGTTCATATTTGTTCAGGTTATTCATTTAATGAAAGAATAGCAAACAAATGTAAATATTTTCATGTAATTTTGCTTTTTTGACACTAAAACAAAGACTGAGTGAGTCCTCACTATGATAGTATGCTACTGGTTCTGATGCACTGGAGACTGAATTGGACTGAATGTGAAACCGAAACTAAAATGATGTTAATGTCATTGATTGATCATATTCTGAGTGTAATATTTGCATTTCACAGATTCATCCCACAGGCCAGATTGGACCCATTGGCGGGCCAGATTTGGCCCCCAGGCTACGTGTTTGACACCATGTCTGTTTTCTGTCTAAAAATAGAGCTAAGCGAACAGAGCTACAATGTAAACTATCAGCCAGTGCAGCAGCTGACGATGATAAAACACTTATTTTGAGCGACTGTCAAAAATAAGTGGTTCTCAGTTTTATTTTAGAGAAGTAAACTTGATGATACCGTGACAAAGATTTTATTCACTGAGTGATACAGTCTGTTGGTGTCGAGCATTGATTCATTAGTGGTTTTACGACTCTACTCCTTGCACCTGAAACATAGAAAAGCAGCAGAAATGGTTTAAAATTGCATCGTGTGTTGTTTTTTTTTTCAACTGATTCACATTTTGTTTCCATTGTTCTATTTTGCTTTTTTTCACGACTGAAAACCAATGTTCTGACTGTAATTCCTTTTAAATTCTAATGTATTTTTCAGAATGAGCAAATTTTACTACCATTAACTCTTGTGTTTTCTCAGTTTTGTTACAAATGATGCCTCCACCTCAATATATTTTAGATTAAATAAAGGTCATATTGTGTGATGCAGCAGTGTTTCCATTAATTATTATATCTACTGTGCCGGAGAGTCATGATAATTCCAGAAATCTAATGCATCTCTGAGAATCTGACTTACAGCGTGCTGGGTGTTGAGGAGCTGAACCAGCAGCTTAAGGTATTACTTGGGGTAATTCTTTTGTGTCTGAAGTCATCATTTCATCAGTCAGTATTTCTTCAGTGGCAGCAAATTTCAACATTAAACAATTTTGACAGGTTACTGCACTAAAACGGAACACTTAAGTGTGCAAACATGCTAAAGACTCCCTATATATTGCCATAAATAAACATACGAGCCTAACAGTGTTAATCATAAAGCCTCATTGTTACGACTCAGCTTGTACAGGTGTAAGAAAATGGTTATCTGTGTAAAATAAAGTTTATACTCATCAGGTGTAATTACCTATACAGTAATTATGATCCCGGACGAGCCCCCATTTTTACTTCCCCATCTCACTCCAAACCCTAGTGAAGCCAGGTTGTACCTCTCATGGTGTAATGCTGTCCATAAAATACTCTAATTAAAAATATTAATCCTTGGAATGACCTTCAGAATGTGCAAAAACTGAAAAGCTGTGTAACTCAAGATTGTAACTGCGGTTTTATACGGTACATCCTTGTTGTGCTTGATTTCATGTATTTTCTCTTGTCAGGTCTCCCTTGAAAAAGAGATTTTTATTCCTTAGGGACTTCCTGCTAGAATAAAGGTTAACCAGTGCTGCTAAACACGAATATATAAATAAATTACGATGTAAATAAACTGCAAAGCTGGAGCACATCCACCAGAGCACTTTCATGTGGCGACTGCAAAGTTCTGCATCTTTTGCTTGGACATCCCTCAAGCCTGTTAACCCCACAAATGTAGCAAAAAATTACAGCTTTTAACATAATAATATTCCCACAATAATATTTTTTACATAAATATGCAGGATAGATGTAGAGGTGCTATAAATATACCACATGGATTATATTTAATATGGATTATTATGTACAGATTAAACATTTATGTCCTGAGTTTATTTTGGCCGTTTGTTTTTTTTTTTACTTTGGATTTTGTCTCTATATACCACATAAAAAATGTTTAATATGCCCATGCTTGGAATCTTTTTTCAGCACAACTTCATCTACATGAAGAGATAATTATTATTTTACTGTAGGGCTGTGCAATAATTCATATTTTGATCACGATTTTGATTTTGTTGTCAAACGATCTCAAAACTCATATAATCGAGTTGAAACAAATTATTTTGTTTTTCTTTACACAATTTCTGAGATGCACAGGCGCAACACATTCCACTGCAAAACAGCTGGAAAGTACATATTAGTAATCAAAATTTATTTTCAATTTGAATGTTTTGCAAAAAGAATCAATAACAGTGTGTTTTTGAGAGAAATGCTGAATAAATGCATGTGAAACTCAAAATTAATCATTTGAATAATCGTGATTTCAATAGTGACCAAAAATAATCGTGAAATGAAAGAATAGCAAACAAATGTAAATATTTTCATGTAATTTTGCTTTTTTGACACTAAAACAAAGACTGAGTCCTCACTATGATAGTATGCTACTGGTTCTGATGCACTGGAGACTGAATTGGACTGAATGTGAAACCGAAACTAAAATGATGTTAATGTCATTGATTGATCATATTCTGAGTGTAATATTTGCATTTCACAGATTCATCCCACAGGCCAGATTGGACCCATTGGCGGGCCAGATTTGGCCCCCAGGCTACGTGTTTGACACCATGTCTGTTTTCTGTCTAAAAATAGATCTAAGCGAACAGAGCTACAATGTAAACTATCAGCCAGTGCAGCAGCTGACGGTTATAAAACACTTATTTTGAGCGACTGTCAAAAATAAGTGGTTCTCAGTTTTATTCTAGAGAAGTAAACTTGATGATACCGTGATGATAATTATTATTTTACTATAGGGCTGTGCAATTATTCAAATTTTGATCACAATTTTGATTTTGTTGTCAAACGCTGTAAAGTACATATTAGTAATCAAAATTTATTTTCAATTTGAATGTTTTGCATAAAGAATCAATAACAATGTGTTTTTTGAGAGAAATGCTGAATAAATGCATGTGAAACTCAAAATTAATCATTTGAATAATCGTGATTTCAATTGTGACAAAAATAATCCTGATATTAATATTTTCCATAATTGAGCAGCCCAATTTCACTATAACTATAACGCCATCATGTAGAGTAGTATCAGCTTTTATATCAATATTCCCACAAACATTCGAACAGTCGCCTACCACGAACTTAATCTCTCATTTCCCACAGTTGTACAAATGATTACTTTGTGGAGATTTATTTTGTTTGTGGGACAGTAAAAATCTTCAGTTTCCAAAATCGTAATAACTTCCCATGAAACATAATAAAATCGTATCTATATTATAAACATTCATTCTTTGTTTTCTTCCTACTTATTCTTGTCTTTTTGACACTTTGACGCCTTTTTGGAATGATCAGCTGTTGCACTTCCACCACATGGTACTAATTCCAGACACATCGATGTTTAATGCAAATACAAGTAAAGGAGCAAAACAGAACGGGCAAAAATGTTGTAAAGGTTTGATTATAAAAGCTTCAGTATGAATATTGCATATTATTTATTCTCATTCTCTATAATAGAAGCCCGTGTTTGAATTATGTAAATAAAATGTCTGGATATGATTATGATGACAATGCATTTGTGGTAGGTGGCTGTTGTTACATTTATGGGAAAGTTATTACATTTGTGGGATGATTACGTTAAAAGCTGCACATTTTTTATGATGTTTGCATTTTTTTTTTTTTTTTTTTACAGTTGCAGGGTTATCAAAGGTAACGGTTAAATCCTGGTTTATTCAAATCATGTCCAAATTTTCTATGTGATACGTTGTATTCTTGGCATCCCATAGTCATCTGTTTTAATGAGCATCAGAATACTTGTTGTTTTTCTTCAAACTGCACTGCTCTGGAAAAGCCTCTACAGTCTCTTTTCCATCCATTTACCCTCAAATATCGCAAATATAACTTGAGCATAAAAATTCTCAGCTCTTTTGTGGCATCGTATATGACCCATTTAGCAGCGAGTATAAAAGCAAAATCTTCTACGACACTGATTCACCACTAAAACCCCTGTAAGACTGCTTATTTTTTAAACGCCAGTTAATGAGAAAAAGTCACTTTCTGTGCAGTTTTCTGTTCTGATTTACTCTGAGCATCTACAAGATCAGTAAATTAAGTAGAAAAATAGGAAAATACCTGATTTTAAGTGAATAAATGCAAATTACAGGGGATAACATTAAAATATATGGTAATGAATCACTTGGCAAAGGTTAAATGAGAAAAAATCATTTTAAAGTCGATGAAAGCCGTTGATAAAATCAGCATAAAATCAGGTCTGCATTAAAAACCCCTTGAGCATACTGAGGAAATGTGCAATTTTTCCTCAATAATTAAAAAAGAGGGATATAAAACTGGGTGACAGAATTGATTTGCTCTGATGCGTTTGCTTGATATATCTCTTAATTTACATCGACAGGGTCTAACGTGTAGTGAAGGATCCTGTGTTCGAGTTGCAGGAGATTCACTCCCATCCAGCCGGAAGAGAATTCGAGAATGAGATCTGTCGCTGATAAGGACCGGCTCCGAGTCCACAGGTGTCAAATATACAGCCCACGGGCCAAAACCGGCCCACTACAGGATCCAATCATGGAATGAATTTGTGAAATTACACTGAAAATATTACCAATCAAGGATGTGAAAATGCTTTTAGCTGAAGTTCCACATATGATCTAAAGTGGATCACACTGGATCACGATAACCTATAAATAATGACAATTCTAAGTTTTTCTTTGTTTTAGTGTAAAAAAAAAAAGTAAAACTGCATGAAAATGTTAACATTCAGAAACAACCCTTTCACAAAAAATATGAATTATTTGAACAAACTGAAATATCTTAAGAGAAGTCAGAGCAATCTATATGATAAAAGAGAAGCGGACTCTGTGTGTGTGTGTGGGGCATCACCAAAAATACAGAAAGAGGTGACGACTGAAGTTTGGCATACTTATGTATATTTAGTCAAGGAACAGACTAGTGAAAAGAACAAGTTGATAGGATCAATATTTTGGGAGATATTTGCAATTCTGGAATACAATAGCCCCATTTTGCTATGCCCAGAATCATTGAATCATCACTGAAGTGGGTTACCTAGCAACAGATAAACAATAGGGTCATATTGCCAAGGTGTCAAATTTCCTGTACAGAAACAGACGTGCCAGCTGAGAGGTTATTCAACTGAAAATGTAAGTCATTGCACTAGTTTTATGAATATTCTGCATGTTATTCAATGATTTGTATGTTTGTAGATCCACTGTGATCTGTCAGATGGAATTTACATGCGTACATGATAAACAGAGGCATAATATTGTTAAAACAGCACTTTTATTTCTTAAGACATGTCATGTTATTTCCATTTTTAATGAAACTTTGCAGACGTAAACATGATAATAATGTACTTGGACTTTTCCCCACTGTTATTATTGTACTGGGTGGGCTCTCTTCAGATCAGATTGTGCTGAATGTGGCCCCTGAACTAAAAGGACTTTGACACTCCTGCTCTAGTTGATCCCAGAGGAGGAGGATGTGGCGAGGCCTTTGTGCAGTCTAGTCATGTTCCTCCACCCCACACTGGGAAAAAGGATTTCTTCATGGACACGCCTTTGTGCAGAGGGGATTGGTTTTGTTAAAATAGGAGAGGCTGTTGGGATTTGGGATCTTCGGTTTCTGAGACAGAAACTTGAACACGCCTCCCATTCTGCTGACAGAACCGGCAGAGCAGCTGCTACCGGAGCTCGTCATTACCCCTGACGTTATGTCAAACAGTCTCCTCCTCGCTGTCAACCGAGCCACAACAAACCACAAAAACATCTTCATCCAAATGACCAAACTTTATTGATCCATCCCCGTCTCCACGTCCAATGATCACATAAATAAATACTTTTTTTTTTTTACCATAATTTATAGATTGAACATTAAACAATCTTTACTCGACGACAGCCTGTCCAAAATACCTGATAGAAATAGAGAACATTATCCAAGACACTTAGTTTGCACTCTATAAAGAGAGATCTACTGTATCTAGAGATTCAAAACACAAAAAACAGAAAAAGGAATACTGTTTTTATCTACAACAAAGACATGCTACTACAACCAACCACGGGCAGCAGCATATGAAGAGCATTCAACCGAGTGTGTTTCTCTGTGAGCTTGTGTATTTGATTGCTTTCATAGTTTTGTGCAGTGTCTTGAGTATCAAGTCATTTGGCAGCAGCGTACAAATAACAAAACTAATATATTTTCATTAGATCCATATTTCAATTCCTATGTAAATATTTCCTCTTATTTCTATTTTGCATGCAGGATACGAACAGCCAGATGGTCTCTGAGGAAAAATCCACCCTAAATACTTTAACATTGTGCAATATATCAGAATTAGTCTTTTAATTGATACTCGGAGTGAAAAAACTAAACAGATTAAAGTGAACGGGGGTTAATCCGAAAGGCAAATGTGCACCGTTTCTTGACGGGAATCACGAAATCTATGAGACTCATTGTTGCTGTTTGGAAGAATTAAAGTCATTTAGGGTGAAATTTTCTTGTGAATCGTTCGTTTAAGTGTGCATGCTTCAGGTCCAGCCCAGCACAGTAGTTCATCCAACCAAATCCACTCTAAAACTAGACAGAAACTGAGACTATTTCAATAAAAAAAAGAAAAAAAAAAGATCTGTGCTTATTATTCTGTGCTGTAACACTATCAGTACAGTAAATATCATCATAGACATCAAGTATAAGGCTTGACAGAATACAATGTGTCACTCTGTGGCTATTAGACTGTCTATGAGACACTGTGCAGTCGGTATAAATATGGCACAAAAAGCAGTATGGATGGCAGCTCATAAATATACTACTTTGTAACGGTGGTAGGAGAACTCTGTCCATGTTAAAATGATGAGAGGCGTCCAAAGTAAGTTTCGTTGACTCTCTTAAATGATGCGTCCATGAGAGGTGTTTTAGGTATAAAGCACAGAAGCAAACATGTAAATATATAAGAACCAGTTTACGTTCCGGCCCCCGAGCCAGTTGGAGTGGCGGAACCAATCGTTTTGTGGACTGATGTGACACGAAGGGTACGGATAATACCCAGAAGCACTGGCGTCTACTCAGGAAGCTGTCATGTTGCACTTGTACACTGCGGCTGCTGAAAGCGTATTGTGCTGTCTCTACTCGGCTCTCCTGACACCGTCCGTCACTGTCCGCGCCGATGCGAAACCTTCACAACCCCCGATGCGACGGAAGAGCCGCACAAACGTGTCAACTTCGGTGCGTTCGCCTCTAGAATCAGATGATGGAGCGTCTTGAGCGGTATATATGCGTGAGGGTGTTTTACAGGATGGGCGTGCACATCAGACATGGGTCTCGATGTAGGAGTGTGTGTGGGAAAGCGAGGGGGTCAGGGGCGGGCCCGGGTCAGATTCAGCGGTCGGGTCGGGCTCCTGAGTGAACAGCTCCTGATAGGCTCTCTTCCACTCCTGGAACTCTGCCGACGACAGCTGGGGATTGGCCAACAGCCTGTCAATCAGCGCTAGCTCCCCCTCCCTGTCCTATGGGGATGCAGAAACAGAGGAGGGAGGGGCGGGTCACTTTGTGTTTTAGCCACTATGCTTTAGAACGGAGACACACGAAAGCAAGACACACATTTAAGGGGATACACTAAGTTTGGGGAGGCTTCACTTTTTTTGAATCAATGAGAATAAAGACACCAGACTCAGTACTTGCTTTATGTGGAATAACTGTTATTTTAATGCACCAGTAACCTTAGATCAGGTTGTCGGATCTTATAAGTTAGTCAAATTGATCCAGGTAAAAGTGGCATACAGAGCATCCAGAATGAAATGAGCAGGGATCCGGACACCGATACCCGTTCTATGGGCATAGGCCGATAAGGAACAATGACATGAAACCAGTGTTTAATTAATAAACTGTGTGCGGAGACTGGGGTGATTCAGTTAAAGGAGTGATATTTTGCTTTTATACATGGAATTATGCATTTTTAAACATGTCCCTGTGCTCTACTTCAACTGTAAATGCTCTGCTTGGGTCTGAATTCTTCATTCATTCAACTCCACAGGTCCATGTTTAACCCTATTTCTGAGTAATGACACCAGAAAGGTGGTTTGGAGCGCTGGCCCTATAAATGCACATGAGCCACTTCAGGCCCCGCCCCCTCCAGGTTGTTGATGGTGCTTTCTGTCCCGTTTAACCAACAATAACCAACAATTTTAGGAACCCGGCTCAAAGTTTGGACATATTTTCAGCTTTTACAACGACTGCTGCTGATAAACAATTATGTCGAACGAGAGAAATGTTTGTCGGAAGAACTTTTTGCGCTTACTAAGGGTTTTCCCTTTATGTCTAAATTCTTGCTTGTGTTGTACATCGCTAAATGGAACTGTAGAATTTTTAGAAGTCTTGACCTTATATGTGCAAATATCATGACATAACTCAAACATAACAAATTAAGCAGGAATTAAAACAGGTTGTAGAAATCCACTCAAATTAATATTCAGATAGTTTTGCAGCACCTGGAGGGTTCAAATTCAAACTTTTTGAAGTATTAGGGTCCAAATACACAAATAAATGAACCAAACACAAATAAAAGTCGTTATATAAATATGAGCCCTTTAAAGCTACAGGACGTTGCATTTTGGATTTTACATTGATGGTACGCTGTTGCTTCCTGCCACTTTTAAGTCAAAATGTCCATGAGACGATCCAAAAAGATGCATCTTGCAGGTTTTTGATCTGCGAGCGACCAAGTGTAGTCAGGCCAAACAGCATCACAGCAAAGCCTTCTGTGTCCATGTTCTCATTACTGCACTAATCAACTGACTTTTGGATGAAACCCAAAACTTGGTGTATCTCTTTAAGAGACGCCAGACAGGGAACAGACATTGAAGCTCCTCCACCCAAACTGGCAGCCACAAAGCCACAGGTCCTCGCAAAAGTCTAGCTACAGTACACGGACAAGCGACAAATCCCCAACGCCCTCGCCAACCATCCCCGCCCACGTACACGGAGAAAGCAACAAAGATACAAACTCTGGAGACGAGAAAACAGCCACAGCAAAAGAGCCATTCGCAGGCACCCAAGCCCAGGAACATAACCAGAGCTCATAAAGCGTGAAGCCACAGATGGCTGCTCGACAAAGCTAGATAGAAAAGGAGGGGACAGACTCAGACAGATGACTTCAACTAACAAGACAGAGATACTTTGGAAATGATCATGTGTATCAGGTAGTGGAAACTAAATGTTATCAGTGGAACCCAATGGATTAAGGGTGTAGATGGATTTATGGAGGAATTCTTTGAGAAACAGCACCAAGTTCCCTCAGATTTCAGACGTGTGCGTACAAACGTGCATGTGAACATTGATCCGTCAGTGCTACTTCCAGTGTGCGGATGAATGTGTCGACCCACCTTGAGAGTGGAGGTCAGTATGCGAAGGCGGTGGAGGCGTTCGTTCAGCTGAGGGTCGGTGGCGCGATGGAGAAAGGACTGTCTGAACTCGGACTGACCTTTACCGTCTGATCCGCGGCCGAGAGGACACACTCCGCCCTGCTCACACGCACGGAACAGGTCGCCCAAGGACGCGCCTTCGCTGCTGCCTTCAAAGTCACACACACAGAACGGCAATTTTAATGGCGAAAGAAAGCTTAGTGTCATACTTTAGGCCACAGGCAAAATCCAAACCCGCCACAGAGTGAATGTGGGGTGGTTTTGTGTTATTCTGGAATGTACTGTTTGTGCCAAGATAGTCTTATAATAAAAAAACAAAATAAGAATGAATCTCCTTTTCAGACATTTACAGGTATGCTACTTCTGAGTTCACAGTGTGTTCAGGAGCTTTGTAAAACAAAGAAGGTGGGCGCAAACAGGGACTTTATGGTGCGTTCAGGTCCACCTTGTTGGTTAGAAATCAATACCTGAATGACAACAAAGGTCATGGAAGTGAAAACAGGGACCTAGTTTTAAATTTTTTTCCTTTATTACTTCATTTGTCAGGAAATGTAAGGTTTTTTGTGTCTGTTGATTGAAGTATATCTATAATAAAAAAGTCAATAATAATTCAAAAAAATTGAGGGGGAAAAATAGCCAAATAATGATTCTCTCCTGCATGTTCACAGCATATTGATTCTACATCAGAAATGTTCACATAGGAACAGGGACTTTATGGTGCATTCAGGTGTACCTTTTTATGTCACAAATTAATATCTGAATGGCAATGACAGCTAAATAAAACAGGAATATATCTATTTTTATTACCTCCGCCAAGGAGGTCATGTTTTCATCGGCGTTGGTCTGTCTGTTAGCAAGATAACTCCAAAAGTTGAGGATGGATTTTCATGAAATTTTCACAGATTGTCAGAAATGGGGTATCCTACAGATGATTAGATTTTGGTGGTGATC
>JAQQZY010000014.1:4389383-4405883 GCA_030068375.1 Ostorhinchus rueppellii | reverse complement strand
CTATCTATCTATCTATCTATCTATCTATCTATCTATCTATCTATCTATCTATCTATCTATCTATCTATCTATCCTGTCTGTGGATACATAGCATTGATGCATTGGTGGTTTTGGTAGAGCTAATTCCGAGTTTTCACTACATGGAACCGGCTTGACTCGACTCAGGTACCAGGTACTGTTCCTGGAGACCGTTTCCATTACAGAGATACTACCGACATAGAGTACCGGGTCGTCATAGTGATGCGGTACGTAACTTCTGCGACATCATCTACAATGCAACACATCCGATCGTAAAAACAAAGAGGAAGAGGAGAAGAAGAACAACAACGACCATGCGATACATGCACACAATGGAGGATGTCGATGGGATGATATTTTTTATCCTTGGCATGTGGCTGTTTGTCATTATTGTTTTGCGGACTGATTAACCTACCGGTATATTTACTGTAACCCTTCGAATCTAGTTTTTTTTAAAAATGGTGGGTCGCGCATTGACAACGCAGTGACACAGAGACAACTCGGCCAATCAGTGGTCTGCAGTGTTCACACGTCACGTTTTGGTAGTGGTTCCCCCATTTTGGAACCTCAGTGGAAGTGATACCAAAAAACTAGCACCAGGGACCAGATTCCAGGTCCTGTTTTGCAATGGAAATGCAAAAAGGCCGAGTCTGGTTGGGCCGAGTCGGTACCAGGTAGTGGAAACACGGTGTAAGTGTGAGAGTTTGGACTATCAATACAAGACAGAACCCTTTTAAAGGACTCGATGTTCTAAGCAGAGTGTGTTAGGATTTCAGTTCAGGCTGAGATAATCATCTGGACAAAAAGGTTATTCTCTGACCGTTTCAGCTGGAGAAACATGCCAGATGGAGACATTCTTCTCCTCCGCCTCGTTGTTAATCGACACATACGAGGGCTGGTAAACCTTAGTCGGCTCCAGAATCAGCACCTGCAACAGAAAAAGAAGAAGAAAAGCTGTCAGTGTATGTTTTAATACACAGGTGTCAAACATACGGCGTGTGGACCAAAACTTTGGAACTCTATTCGGCCTCATCACAGGCAAAGCACCACTAGATAGGTGCAACGTTCTCACGCAGCATCCATGCCGCTGTATTTACAGAAGTTGGGGATTTTCAAGTGCTACGTGAGAACTTTGGCTGTGATGAGGCTGAATATAGTTCCAAGTAAATATCGGACCAGGTAATAGCCTTGTTTAATTTTTCATTATGATTTGAACTCAATCTGAACACACGGCTCCCAAGATATATTTAGGAAAAATGTAGATGTGTCAGTCACTTTTTTTGGAGGACATGCTAACTGACACCCTTGGTTTACAGCAACTGTGCTAAGCTAACGTTAAAAGCGCTGCTCCTAAAACAGGACAATGCCTGGACGGATTTTAATCATTTTTTTTTTTTCACTGTTCTAACTCTGGGGGTGACCGAGACTGACTTAATTTCCTGTTTGGGTGTCTTATTCCTTTAATATATTAAAATTAGTCGGATTGTTCATGTTTGTACCGGAAACCGCAGTCGATTGGTGGTGCCCTGTGTGGCCTCTACGATGATGTCCATCCAAAAGTTGAGTCTTTCCCGCAGAGGAGAATGTTCAATGTTCTGCTTCTTAAATCTCTGGATCAGCTGCAGGTTCTGCACCACCGACCGCAAATACCTGGAGATTAAAATATGACAAGATGACACAAGAGAAGCAGATTAGATGAACATCTCCAATGGATATGCTCAGACACCAGGTCTTAGTGCACACTTTGGATTTTTTTGTGACACCTGGTCAAAGAAGATTACTGATGGATAAACAGGAATAAAAACAGGAATGTGTCTGAAAACAGAATTATTCCGACTTGATTCTATGTATATTGAGAGAATCTGACTTCGTTAGCTGCAGAATTGTGTCTTAAAATGACAAAAATGTGCAGGTAATTGATGCTGCAAATGAAAATGGACAACAGTTTTGGTTTTCTAAAGCAAGGTCACATTTAAAAGGGGCGGGTCTTTGCGTTTGTATAAAAGGAAGGCCTGGGCGATAAATAATAACAATATATCGCGATATAACTTTTCCTCCATAGAAATATACAAGCTATGAGAATTCATTCGCCCATGTTTAGACAGATGTAAGAACAACCAATCATAATTAACTCTAATAACTCCAACTCTGACCTTCACTAGTTGCTTTTCCATTGACCCTCAAATATCGCAAATATAAGTTGCGCATAAAAATTTACAAAATGGAAAAATGACAATTTCGCCAAAACTCTCATTTTTCGATTAAAAGTTGTTGCGCCGGCAAGAGGGGGTTTTTCAGGCATTATGAAATTGGTATATTACGCAAAACTGCAATGAAAGACCTTTTTTTCGCAAATAGAGTTGTGTGAATAAAAAAACAAAACCAAAAGGATTTGGATGGACGTTACAACAAGCAAAGAAGAAGAGTTTTAAAAGCAACATGGTGCGGAATGTGAGGACACCGCAGGAAACTGAATCAGTTTTTAATTTAGTACAAGATAGAGGTGTAATATGTAATAATAATGAATATATCTATAAATAAACACAATATTTACATTCATCGTCATGTTTATGGAATGACTTCCTGTCTCATCTTGTAACGATAAATAAATCGCATTTGATTTAAAAGGAAAACTGACATTACACGCTTCTGTTTTTCTGACATTTAGTAAATATCGATAAAGTTTTACACATAATCCTAATGGAAAAGTGACGACTGACTCTCTGTGATGTCTTCACAACTAACTTATGAGTAACGTAAACTTAATTTTAACAAAAAACAGTGATTTGGTTTATATCATGATACATATCGATATCGTCTGCTATAAAAAAAATATATTGTGATATGATTTTTTTCCAATATCGCCCAGCCCGAATAGAACGTTATGATTTTAACCTCGATCTTTGTATCAATCACAGTAACACTTGTATTTTATTAAGACAATAAGACAGTAACAGTGTAATGTTGTGTCGTTACCATAGCGGCGGCTTGAGTTTGAAGAGCTTTTCTGCGGCTTGTGTAGCTTTGGGAATGTCGTTGGCTAACATGCTAACAGTGAAGAACTGGCCCACGTCCCAGTAGTTATTCATTTTCTCCAGCGAACCTTTACGTCCCAGCAGACTGTTCAGCCTCACACCTATGACAGAGTGTCAAAACAGAAACATAAACCGCAGTCTTTTCTGTTTCATTCCAGAGCTAAAAAAAAATGTATTAAAACATTTCAGTGAAGCCTTTTTCCGTCACATTTTTGTTAGCTTTCCTGCTATGATTTTTATGACAGTGAATATGAACCTGAAACCAACGGGTATTCAGGTATTTTATATGAGCTTCAGGTCCGAAAACAAGGATTTCATTGAGCTACATCTCAAATACTGACAAAAATCTGCACGAATCTGTTCAATTGTGGAAAAACACTGCATATTTTTGGGGTTTTTTTTTTTTTTTTTTTTTTTTTTTTGGTGATATCTCCAAATAGTCCTGCTTCAGATATCACATTTGGTATAAAAAAAAAACAAAAACAAAAACAAAAAAACAAAACAGGACTTGGCAAATTTTTCTATGAGGCTAAAGATATATGAAAACACAAAAACTGACCCAGTTTTATCCCTTAAGCCACAACCCAAACTGATAAACGTTAAACATCTCAAATGTATTTAATAAAAAGATGTTGTGTTTTGAACCTGAGATAATACAGAACATTACAGTATGAAAACACCAAAAACAAATATTACTAATATTATTAATATTACATTGGAAATATTACCTTTAACTCTAAATTAGGTACATTTTAACCAAAACTAAAGTGCACTCATTTAAAAAATTAAAAGTCCATTCAGTTTTATTTAAGCATTAAACACCTTGAGGTTTTTGTTTTCAATGTATGTTATTTATGACTATGTATGTACGTATATATCACATGCAAATCTATTTATCTGATACTCTTTTTATTCTGTTGATTCTTCTTTATTCTGTTCTCCTGTAAACTGCAGCGCTATGGAGCCCAGGAAACGTTTGACAATAAAGTATATTTTATCTTATTTGATCTTTTTTCTTATCTTTTGTAGGTAAAACCATATCTGATGTAGTTGCTTTCTTAACTGAGTTTTTCCATGATTTAAATACAAACTTTTGGGTCTTCTTTTATGCTGTGAAATATCTGGTGTTAATTAGCATTCCAGGGCATTACTGCCACCTACTGTGGGGGAGTGTGAATGTACGACGCTCAGCTCCACAAAAAAATGAAGTACGGGATTTGTTTTTAACTTAATTTTTAATCCACACAAACGCACACGACCCTCTGAAAATGGGTTTGTGTCCCACCTGTTGAAAATCAGTGTTATAAACCATCTATATTATAAAAGCCAAGTCGCCGCTGTGTGTGCATGTGTGTGTGTGCATGTGTGTGTGTCTGGGGATTCACACAAAATCCAGAAAGACCCTCCAGCTGCAGTTTGGTATTCTTATATATTTTTGGTCATGGAATAGACTCATGAAAATGGCAAGTTGATAGGAGCAATATTTTGGGAGATATTAGTCATTTTGGAATACAATAGCCTTACAATCACTTTGCTATGGCCAGAACGCTTTGGCGGTGACAGCTGGACAAATGTGGTACAGCAAACACAAACACACAACAGAATAAAAACAACCACATCTAGAACCTGTGGATCCTCAAGGGTCAGTGTGGGAGTATATGATATTTCTTAAAAAAACACTCCCTGGCCACTTTATTCGGTACATATTTGTAGTTCCAGGTGTCAATGCGCTAGTTCACTATATTTCTTTTTTTTTTTTCATATTATTTTTATTAACAGATTTTTGATAACAAAAATAAAAACAAAAACAGTCATATCCCCAACCCCATTCTCACCCCCCACAACTCATACAAAAAAACCCCAAAACAAACAAAACAAAACAAAAAAACCCGAAGAAAACAAAACAAATCACGCACATGCACTTCAGGCTGGTGAGGAGAGGTACAAAAAAAAAAAAGGGGGGAGAGTTCACAATGAATCCTGACAAAAGACACAAAAAGATAAAGAGAATATACAATGAGCCTTCCATGGTAGACCTGAAATATCTTTGTACAAAGAATAACAGCAAGAAATAAAAGAAAATAACAGTAAATATAAATATGCTTAGGATGCTTCCTGATGTTGCAGAAAGGGACCCCATGTTTTCTCAAATTTGAGTTGGAATTTAAGATTGCTATTTTGCAGTTTTTCTAAGTGAATGACTGAAACCAATTCTTGCAACGAATTTTTGAAGCATGGTGGAGTTGGTGTTTTCCAATTTTTTTGAATAATTTTTTCCACTAACACCATGCCCATTAGGAGAGTTGCTTGTATTTGTGCAGGAAGCACTGACGAGTCCTCTGAGGCTCCAAAAAGAGCAAATCCCCTATCAGGAGGGAGCTTCCTCTTACAAACCTCAGAGAAGAAAACAAAAATTCCAACCCAGAACTAATAAATTAACGGGCAATCCCAAAATAAATGCAACATTGTTCCATTGCTGACTTTACACTTACCACTTTTAGAAGAAACAGAGGGGTAGAGCTGATGTAGCTTGTCTTTAGAGTAATAAAAACAGTGAATTACTTTAAACTGTATTAACCTGTGTCTACTATTTATTGAACAACTATGAATGGAGGAAAGGGCAATCTTCCACAGTTGGTCAGAAAACACAACAGTTTCTCTTTCCCAAGCTTTATTAATACTGTCAGTGGATAATGAGTGTTCTGAAAAATATCTTGCAAATTTGGTAATGAGCTTCTTACTGCGAGGTGAAAGAGAAAGCAGTTCAAAAAGGGAATGTTTCTCACAATTTGACTCAAAGTGAGGGACGCTTTCTCACACAAAGTGCCTCAGTTGCATGTAACGAAAAAAAAAATAGTGTGAGGTATGTCATATTTGGAGTTTAATTGCTGAAATGATGCAAAAGTGTTGTCTACATAGAAATCCTCGATGCACCTCAACCCTTTGGCACACCATAAATAAAATACATTGTCCAGTAATGCTGGAAGAAATGCATGATTATGGCAGACAGGAGTATAGGCCGACATAGCAGATGTTTTAAAGACATTTCTTATTTGGTTGAGAATTTTAAAATAATTTCTCACAACAAAGTTATGACTGACTGATTTGATAGCAGAAGAAAGATTGGTAAAAAGTAAAGAGGAAAGAGAAGAGTATGTTTTTTTTTTCAAAGATGCAAGCTCCATTTTTACCCAGAGGGGAACAGATTTGAGTGACTGGTGGTCTGGAGAACCCCACTGCCAGTATGATATTGCCCTTGCATTTGCTGCCCAATAGTAATCCCTAAATCTTGGGAGACCAAGGCCACCATCCTGAGTCGACCTGTATAAGTGTTTTTTGGAGAGTCTATGTTTTTTGTAACCCCAAACAAAATCCAGAACAGTTGTCTCAAGCTTCTTAAAAAAAAAAAAAAAAAAAAAAAAATCAGATGTGATCCAAATTGGCAAGTCTTGAAAAAGGTACAAAAAGCTTGGTAATGATACAATTTTTACAGCATTAACTCTGCCGATCATAGATAGTGGTAGAGTCCTCCAGTATTCTATACCAGTGGTTCTCAATTCCGGTCCTCGTGGCCCAGTGTCCTGCATGTTTTAGATGTGTCCCTCTTCCAGCACACCTGAGTCAATTAATGCTCAGCTCATCATCCAGCTCAGCAGAAGCCAGATAACAACGTAATGGCTTCCAGGTGTGATGGAAGAGGGAAAGATCTAAAACATACAGGACACCGGGCCACGAGGACTGGATTTGAGAACCACTGTTCACACCCCGATATAAACTGAATGGCTCTGATGAAATATTGTTAGTTAAAACAGTGGATTCTGGAGAGCAGTAAATAATTTTAATCCTGTCCACGGAAGTGTTTCCAAACCCAAACCTCTTTAAAGTTTCAAATAAATATGGCCATTCAATGGAGTCAAATGCTTTTTGAACATCCAATGTTAAAAACAGCTGTTTTGGTATTTTCACATGTCAGAGTACAGTATATTCATTACTCTACGCACATTAAAAAAAGAAAGCCTACCTGGGATAAAGCTTACCTGATCTGGATGGACAATAGTTTCAATTAATGTATTTAATCTAGTAGCAACAACTTTAGTTAAAATTTTGTGGTCTAGATTAAGCAGAGAGATAGCCCTCTAATTAGCAGGATCTGTGGGATCTTTTCCACTTTTTGGTAACAGACATATGTTTGCTTTATACAAAGACTGTGGGAGCCTATTTTTAATCACTGAGTCATTTATCATCCTGAGTAGGTAGGGAGTTAGACTATCCTTAAATGCTTGGTAAAACTCAGCTCCAAACCCGTCTGGTCCGGGACATTTAGCAGTAAGGAATGTGTTGATTGCCTGATTTAGCTCAACAACAGAAAAATCTCTTTCCAGAAATTTCTGGTTTCTATCATTTAACTGTGGCAAATTCAGAGAATCAAAACATTTAAAGTAGTCTCTATTCTTTGCAGTGGAAGTAGAAGTATAAAGGTTAGAATAAAACTCTCTAAAACATTAATATATTTTTGATCTGTAAGTATTTGCCCATTTTTTGACTGTATTTTATAAAAAGCTGATTTTGCCTGTTCACCTTTAAGTTGTCTTGAAAGTAATTTATGAGGTTTATCATTTAATTCAAAATTTCTCTGGTGGCTTTTGAGTAGAAGATTATGAATTTCACTTCCCATTATAGAGTTATACTCAGATTTTAACTTTAGAATCTTATTATGGTTAGCCTGTAGAAACGAAATTTTATGTATTTGTTCAGTTTGAGTAATTTCTTGTTCTATTTCTTTACGTCTTATTTTTTTCCCTTTTACTATGAGTTTCAAACGAAATAATACATCCCCTCATAGTAACTTTAAGTGCTTCCCAGAGCATAGAATCTGAAACTTCTTTTTTATCATTAATCTAAAAAAAAATCTGTTAGCTTGTTAGTCATGTACTCCTTAAACCCGGGTTCTGTCAGAAGTAAAGGATTACATTTCCAGTTGTATTTTGGTCTAGAGAGAGATAACTGCAACTGCGATGTAACAGGACTATGATTTGAATTTAATATATTATGATACAATCCATTTCTGATAGTTGAAATCAAACCAGCATCAACTATAAAATAATCAATTCTTGTATAGGCCTGATGAACGTTTGAGTAAAAGGAATATTCTCTAACATCTGGCTGTTGTATTCTGCAAATGTCTACCAAATTTCTTGATTTGATTAAATAATTGAGGGTCTGAACAGCATTAATGGTTGGAGGAGATTTAGTGGATGATCTGTCTAGAGATACATCCAAGTAGCAGTTAAATTCCCCTCCAATTACAATATTAGATGATCCATCATCTGGGAGTAAATCAAAGACATTATGAAAAAAGGTAGGATCATCAGTATTAGGCCTGTAGATATTCAACAGGGTAATGGGTGTGACAACCCCAGAACAGGCTCTTGGTCTGTCAATGTGGGATCATTTGTGTCTCCAGTCCCTCCTGTCCTCTTCCTGTTTCCACCTCTCTCTGCACAGGGGATTCGCTGGTATCCATGCTAACTGGAGTGGGCATGGTGTTTCAAGTATTTAAAGACTGGCTCGCAGCATCTACAGGGCGCACTCTGCCTCTCAGCTCCGGTTGTCTGCTGTGTTTGGTCTCGCTCCTTTCTGTGGCTCCCTGGTGCTGCTGTGGCTTGCCTGTTTTGCCGCTTTGTCTTTGTCTTCCTTTGTTGTGCACCTCTTAGTTATTTTGTCACATTTAATTTTATGATGATACATGGTTTGAGCACTTTTGTGAATAAACCACTTTATATTGATGATTTGTTCCGTCCCGTGCTTCTTTGTGTCAAGCTTATCGAGCCAGGCATGACAGTAGTTCATGTGGTCCTTAGGAGGTCCCAGGAATCGAGGGTCGTGGTCGGTCCTGGTCCGTTACCGTGTGTTCCGTTAGGCTTGGGCCGAGGACTTGGTCAAGGGACTGAGGATGAGTCGGGCTCTGAGGTGAATCTCAGAGGCTAGACTAGAGGCTTGGTTTGAGACTGGGTGAAGGAACGGAAGGCTGGTCGAGTACCGGGGCAGAGGCTGGGTCTTGAAGTCAAACAGAAGGCAGTCGGTGTTACCAGGGAACAGACAGCACGCTTAATCAGGCAGAAGTGGGTCAGAACAGGAGATGAGGATCAGAAACCAAGAGCAGAATAGTCAAACACCAAAAAGCCAAAACAGGAATGACCGCTGGAAAATGTGCACAGCAACAACAATCTAGCAAAGAGTGAGGAGGAGAGCAGAGCATATATAGAGGGAGAGGGAGTAAAGAGCAGGTGTGATCGCAGGTGAGTGGAGTCAGGGATCAGTGCAGGATAGAAAAGGGAGAAGAGGAGACCAGACTAAAAGAAGCAAAAGGTAGGAAAAAGAGACACAAATGTAAAAAAAAACAAAACACACACAAAACTGAGAAATAAAACAAAAATAAATAAATAAAATAAACAAATTTTACAAAAATTCAGTTTTGTTATACAGGATATGTCATTACATTATAACTCTTTCCAGGTGAGATATATCCTAGACCAGGATAGTAATATATTTATCATACTACACTGTGGTTTCAAAATGCCGATCCCTTGAGTTATCGTAGGGATACCCAAGACTGCAGTCGGGTCCACTCAGTTATGTATTTTGTACTTCATCTAAAAAGGAGACCCATATTTTCCAAAAAAATTTTCTCCTGTCTGTTGTTGATTTTGAAACTCAATTGTTCATAGCTGGTTGTTTTATTCCTTTCCCCCATCCCCCGTTCACTAAAAGGTCCAGTATTAGTAGTTCTCCATTGCCTGAGTGCTATTCTGGACCCTGTAAGAAGGGCCAGTCTATACATCATACTATTTGCTGAGCTGTCAGTCCTTCTCCTCTCGTACTAATTCCTAATTTACAAAGTGCCGGCTCCTATATAAATTTGACATTAAGCATTTTGTTAATGGATGTTATTATACTCTCCCATAGGTTATGGGTCAGCTGACATTCATGAAGCATGTGCAAAAGTGTTCATTTATTCCTGTGACATCTCCAACATAGTTTCAATTTATCCATTTTACATTTTCCAATAACCTCTATGGGTAATTTTGTATTTAATTAATCTGGTCTGTATCTTTCTTGATGTCTTATACCATGACCTAGTTATATCCTGCCATGCCTCCTCTGTTACTTTCTCCCCTAGGCCTTCCTCCCAGGCTTTCTTAAGTCCTGAAAGTCCTGGTGGGTGAGACTGTCTCATTAAATTATAAAAATTAGAAGCTCTTTTTCTCTCCCGTCATTTATCCTGCATCATCTTCTGCTGCCTTGATTATACCACAGGTGATATTTTCTTTTGTGTTGACAAAAAACTACTTCTCAGCTGTAGGTACTTTCAGAACCAGAAGTTGTTTTTCGAAATTTTGTATTTCGTCATCATTTGTTCAAAAGAAGTAAATTTATCTCCCTCCAACACATTTTCAATATATATAATCCCTGCTTCAACCCACTTCTTCCAAAAGAGGGTGTTTCTGCCCACTTTCAGCAATTTATTATTCCAAACTGAGGACCGTCAAGTAAAAAAAGGGTTTGCCTGTGAGATTTGATGGGATATTTTCCAAGTTTCTCTCGCAAACCTCAATAGTGGGTTACTGAGAGGTATTTCTCCTCCTGTCTGTGTTATAAAAGCCTCGATGGGAAAAGGTTCTGTACGTTCCCTCTCAATTCACACCTAATTAACATTATTTCCTAATATATGTTGCTGGTTGAAATTAATGGCTGGCACTGTGTAACTTGTCCAATTCTACTGTGGAGAAGATGAAGTGGTCGTTGACATGCACTGACCTGCTGACAGCTGCTGTCACATCACGTGGCTGAACAGGGTATTATGTATATGTTTCTGTCAAGCTAGCCGAGCAGTCCAGGAGGCATCAGCCGTGGAAACAGCATTCAAGTGGAGGCTCTTTAAAGCTGTTATCTCTTCAATTTATTTTCAATTCAAATTACAGCACCATAGGCCAAAGGGGGAACACGTTTACACAGTCTAAAACGCAGGGCACAATGCATATCCTCATCATAACCTACACAAATCTCTATATACACACACACTACTCAAACATACCTAACTATACAATAATAAAACATCAAATCTGAGTATATACACACACAACTATTTACATATACCCACCACTAAACAAGCCTACTAAACTTAACCAACATGTGAGACAAGTGGAACCATAAAAGGGCCATCAGGTCCCTGGGGACTGTTTTGCCCGATGGACTGTTCCGCCACCAGGAAGCCCAACACCGGTAAGTTTTGCCTCACCCGTGCAAACATTTTTATAAACAATTTGCCTCCTCCCTCCTACTCCAAAGCCAACAAGAGGCTCTCTCCGCTGCCTTACCCAACCTATGGGCAGTCGACTTGCTCTCTCTCTGTAATATCCCTAGTGCTGTGAGCATGTTCCACACAGACTGAGCCAGAAAGCCCCGACATCCGACCTCCACCAAGAACAGCCAGGCTTGCCAGCCTTTGTCCCTGCTTTGTTGGACCAGGTCTTGGTACTTAGTGGTTTTCCTCTCTGAGACCTCTACACATCCATCCTCCCACAGGACTGTCAGTTATATTACAATGATTTTATTGGCTTCCTGTGACCACGGGACTATGTTTGGGTAACCTGGAGAAAGTGAATCCTCCCCAAATCTGCTCTTATCACCCATGCTGGTGCTCCCTGCAAGAGGCCTTTCCTGGTCTTCGTGAAGCATGGTGGTTTCTCCCCCTCTCTGATGAACTGGATGGCTGTTGTTGGTCTCATGAGAGGCTTCCTCTTCTTCCACCTCTCTTGCTCCAAGATGTCAGTTAGGGCACTGAGGACCTTATCATGGCACCAGCGGTATCTCCCTTGGCTGAGAGCTATCTTACATCCCACCAGTATGTGCGCCATTGATCCTCTTTCCCCACATAACCTGCAAAAGGGGTTCTACCTCAGTCTCCACTGAAGCAGGTGTGTTGGTGTTGGGACGGTGTCGTACACTGATCAAAGCAAGAAAGAGATGTGATAAGGCTCCAGAGTTCTGACCACAAGATTTCCCGCCTTGGTAGGTCCCACCTTGTCCAGACTCCATGTTAACCAAGCCTGACGGCCCTTGACCTCCTCCCTTCCTCCTCTAGGCTTCGGACTTCAGCTCGGATCATGGGTGGGCTCTCCTCTGCCTCTGGTCTGCTTTTCCCTATTGTTAGAAGTGGGTGGATCCAAGCCCCTGCCTTCCTATACACAGGTTTCCAATGATGTCCTTCAACTTCAGAAGGCTTTCTGCCTGGGCCACAGATGAAATGGCCGTCCACTTGCATCCTGATCTTGTAGTGACATCAGCGCCTCTGACCTTCTCATCAGTGGAGTCTTGGAACATCACAGCCCTGCATTTTGCCACCTTGAACTCCTCCACCACAGATGTTAGGAGTACCTGTAACTGCCCAGACCTGATGTGCAGCCCTACTGAAGGGAAACTAGGTGCGATTCCAAGCCACTTGCGGAGGTGTCTTTTGATCCACGTCTCCATTCCTTCCATGGTGGTCATGGACATCTCATAGATTGTCAGCAGGTACATCAGCCCTGATAGCAGACCATGCTGGTAGAGCCAGGTCTTGACTTTTCTTGGCAATCCTGAACGGTCGGAAAAGTGTTTTAACTATGTTCTGGTTCTGAAATATCAAAATGTGTAGAATGTGATCAGAAAGTAGACCATTTTACTTTTGTTTTTTTACACGTTTGTACAACTATAAAAATTACTAAAAATCCAACGGACTTCTTCTTCCCCTGTTTTTCAGCTGCTCTTTTCTATATCTATTTCTATCTTGTCACAAACTTAAATTTGACTGTACTTGTACCTGCCCTGTTGCAGGACCCCAGTCTGTCCATCTAGTGTTACCATAGCAACAATTATCTCATAGCTCAGTGTGAATGCAGTCATTCAATACCTTTTTGAACACTTCTTTCAACATGCTGGAGGCTGAATGTGATTCATATCAAGCTTTCTATTGGATAACATAGTCACTTATATCAGTACCCAGCATGTAAACACAATTTTGTAGCAGGTCTGTCCTTATCAACGATAACTTATTTGGCAATCAGTGTAATTCAGGTTATAGCCAGAGTTTCTTTCAGAGCTTTTCGTGCATGTGTGTGTGTTTGCTTGTTGGGGTTTGATAACATTACACTACTGGGAGTAAATCTGTAGCTCGCTCTCTCGGTGTATGCCTGCAGTGCTCAGATTAAACTTGAATTATTGGTATAGGGACTGCCTGCTGCTTCTTCCTCCTCAATCATAGGGCTCATCTCTCAGTTGTTATTGCTGTTTTACGGTGTAGAGAAGGAACCGCAGCGGTCCACTGTGCATCTCTGGACACCTAAGAAACATGCCACTGAGTATACTAACTTCTGATGTCACAGCATTGTCCTGTTTTATTTATTCATTCTATTATCATTGGACCCTTGCAATCTGAACTATTCCAGTGAGGCTTGAATGAGACAATGCGATACTATTTTGGACTTTGAGGGACTGGGATGTTTACCTGCCTGACATTATCCCTCAGGAAGTGTAATAATTTATAAATCTAGAGACAAATAAAGACATCCTGATGTGATGTGAGATGATATGATAAACCTTATTTCAAACAAAAGTTGGAATAAAATGGAAAGGTGAACAAAAGACAAAGAGCAACCACAAATTTAAACAGAACACTAGAATATCAAAGGCAACAAGCTAATAAAATAAAAAGAAGTCACATACATACCAGTACCTCATTATGGCTCCTCAACAACACCTTACGTCCTAAATGGAGTCGGAAGAAGCCGAGCTGCTATTGTCCGACCCCATTTTTACATAACAAATATATGCAGTCCATCAAAAGAACAGGTTAGCACAAAGTTACTAAAAAAAGACCTCAAGATATAACATTCCATAGAGAACAGAACTACACAAAACAGTACAGCTAATCTTGAGGACATTAATAATACATATATAATAATAGATGTCCAACCGCTGATGATGAGTATAATTAAGATGCATTATTTCTTTTAAAACGAAGTCCTTCTCCTCACAGATGCAATAAGTATTTTTTGCCATCCAGTGACATTGATGGAGGTGTTTTTCTCAAGAATACATGATTAGAAAATGATCTTCCCTTTTAGTCCATGACAGCTGTGTCAGGCTGCAGTGTAATTATAATGACTTGCCACTTTAGCAGAGTGAGGTATTTTATTAGGTGGCTTTTATTCTTAGTTTGATTATATTTTCACATATAGATTCTTCTAGATTCATATGGTGGTTCCTTATTTGATTGTGTACTGCTAATATAATATAGTTCCTCCCTCTAACATTAAGAGACTGTATGAATGAATTTCTTTTTTGTCAGTTTTTAGTTTACATGTAGACTTGCACAAACTACAATCAACTCTTTGCATTTAACCTAGTACTAGCTGAACATGCAGGAACACATTACATACTGCAGACGAGGAGCAAATGGGTGGGTTAAGTGCCTTGCTCAAGGGTATGTAGACAGTCACAAGCTCATTCTCTGTCCTTCTCGACTCTTTGTTTTGAAGAAGTAAAAATCTTTATTTGTCGGTACACAGTTTTTCAGGCTTGGCGTGGAAACTGACTCTTACAGTATTATTAACTATTCTTACACTTGTTTTTCCACATGTAATATTTTCAAAATGAAAATGTGGAAAAATATAATGGCAAAGCAGTAGATCAAGTGTCTTCTGCTCATGAAAGTTATTCACAGTATATTCTATCGTCAGTTTGTCGACCATCATCTAACAGGACGGATGAAGGATCTGCTATAATGTTCAGTCCTGCAGCACACCGAGGTGAACCTTCTGCAAGTGCTTCTCTGGTGTTTACAATGGATGGTCTGAATCATTCTGGATGTCTTTCACCTCATGCAGGGAGTCCAATTTTCTACCAATCACTAAAGCAGGTCTTTCCTCTAGTTTCTCTATGCACCTCGTGAGCTTGTTTTTCTGCCTCTTAGAACATCACAGTGTCTTCCTGTAGATGTCCAAGGCTCTGTTCTGACTTTGCATCGACATCCAGCCTAAGAGATCTGAATACAAGTGACCAGCTGTTTGTGTATGTAAGTGAAAATTTCTGATATGACTATGACTTTCAAGTACAATGTGCAAGTAAATATCTTCTGCTGTAACCCTAAACATAACATAACATAAAATGAGTTCATTTCAAGTTGAAAAGACTGATCTTGTAAATTTTGTCATGTCTGTGCCCTTTGTCTTCTGTTTTGTCTGTCTTTGTTTTTCTGTCTCAGTCTGTCCTTCTGTGTTTTTTCTCTTCTGCTTTAACCGGCCTCTGAACTCTGACCTAATTCCTGGGACCTGATTACCTGACTCAACTCACCTGTGATTCACACCTGTTCCTGATCTTCCTCCCTCTATATAACTCCTCCTCTCCCTGTGCAGATCTGCCAGATTGTCTTACTGCCCTGCATGACTCTTGAGCACTTCTTTCTCTGGTGCCTTCGTGTGTATGACCAGTTCCTGTTCCAAGCCTCCTGCCTAAGACCCGCTTCTGTTTGACCACGACTTCAGTCTGTGCTACGAGGAATCGACCAGCCTTTGATATGACCATTGAGTACCTGCCTCAGTCCTGCTTCTGACCCACCTTCCATCCCATGACCAAGTCTCCAGTCTGCTCTGCGTTGATCCACATGGTAACAACCTCCGGACCTTACCTGACCAAGCCTTCAGCCTCACCCCAGCTTCCACGATGAACCGACTCCGACCTCCCACTCAGCGTGCCTCCCAGCCATCGAGAGACCTCTCCCGGAAACCTGGACCCGAACCTCAGAGACTCGGTGCACCTTCAGGCGATGAAGAGGATTCTGGATTTTGTGATCTCTTTTGGACTTGTATTTTTGAAAAGCCTTCATATCTGAAACTATTTGTGATCTTGCACTTGGGTTCTTATCTGGTCTGTTACATTTCCTTTGCCAATTAAATTCATTGAGCTGCTTGAAGTCAGCTGGCATCAGCTTTTAATGTGTTTTCTGCATGTTACATTTTTTTTTTCATAAATTGATCCAGCCAGACACCTGAAATATTATGGCACCTTTCTTGTTTTTGTCAGCTGTCTTGCATGAAATATACTGTAGCAATTACTGAATAAGTTATTAAAGATTTCTACTGGACTATGTTTACTTCATTTATTGTATGTATTAAAGGTAGAGTATAATTGAGGTGAACTAAGGCAAGGATATATGGGTAATGCAATATTCTTTATAAAACACCTGAATTAAAGCTTCAGTCTCAAACCCACTGTTAAGTATATAAGCATGTGATTAATTTTACCTCTGTGTATTGACTTGCATCCCCTGTGTGAGGTGAGTTTCCACAGGTCCTTCCTCTCATCAGACTTTATAACAGTGGGGGGGGGGGGGGGGGGGGGGGGGGGG
>JAQQZY010000014.1:4224341-4234682 GCA_030068375.1 Ostorhinchus rueppellii | reverse complement strand
GATAGATAGATAGATAGATAGATAGATAGATAGATAGATAGATACTTTATTAATCCTGAGGGAAATTCAAGTATTCAAGACAAAACAAACAGACCACAATACAACAGTGGATTAGAAGCCAGACAAATATTACATAGCGTATCTTTCAGGAAAAGTAATGTTTGAGGGTATTCTGTGTTTTTCTTACCTTGCTCATCCAGGATTTACGCTTATAAAGAGCTCTTCTCCTCTTGACTGCCTCCCACAATCGTCTCTGACCTGAAACAACAGAGACACGTGCATTGAAAACACTTTAACGCATTTATCTTAAAACACCTAACATGACTAAGAATGAAAATGCAGAAATGAAGATGTATTTTTAGGGGTTCTTAAAGGGGTTTCAATCCCTGTGAAGTAACATTTTACATGCATGACAAGTTCTACAAACTGCAGCTGGAAATAAATGAAACCTACCTGGGCGCCCCATTCCGATCTTCTCCAGGTCTTCATTCTTGACATAATCAAAGTGGGAGAGTCGTGTGACGTTGAGCTCGTCACGAATCCGGAGGAAGTACTGCTGCAGCTGAACATCCGTCAGCAACTCCAGCAGCCACTCTGTCCCTTCTTCACACTGCATCTGCACACAAAAACGCATTTCACTTAGACGTGATGTTGGTTAAAACAACCGCAGTTAAGTAGTCCAGGTTTTGAAGGCAATTCTAACGGATACTGTTAATGGACAACATGTTTAGTACAGAGGGAATGACAGAGATGCTATCAGCTACATCACTCATTTATGAAAGACTGATAGTTCCAACATCGTGTCAGACCTGAAAATCTCGTACAGTAAGGAAATAAAATCATCTAATGAATTAAATGCATTTCAATGTATTTATGAATCATACTTAGCATAGCATGTATTAACAAAGTCTGGGCAGCTTCTTTGAAATTCAATCATAATGAAGTGATATTTTAGTGAATGACATTTACTGCCATATAACAAAAAAGCTGTAAAACATTTGTTCTTCTATGAGTCAGTGTGATTCATTTTAGTCATTGGCAAAGAAATGATGTGATCAGCCCCATTTGCTCGTCTGTCTGTCAGGGTAACTATCAAAAAACCAAAAAAAAAAACCACCAGACTGATTTTAATTAAACTTGTTGGAAGGGCCTGAGCCAAGGACAAACCTCTTAAATTATGGAGCAGATCAATAAAAAGGGGCGGGGCTGGAACTGTTTCCCACTGCCTTTAACATTAGAGAGCCCCAGGTCCAAACAGGAACAGACATATACGATCGTTTGTTTGTTGTTTGATGTTTTGGAAGAAGCAAAGTGTACGACAGACTCGGGCTGTTCGATTGTGGAAAAAAATCAATATCACAATTATTTTGGTCAATATTGAAATCACAATTATTTAAACGATTAATTTTGAGTTTCACAATGCGTTTATTCAGCATTTCTCTCTCTCAAAAAACACTTTGTTATTGATTCTTTCTGCAAAACATTTAAATTGAAAATACATTTTGGCTACAAATATGTACTTTACAGCTGTTTCGGAATGGAATGGAATGTATTGCACATGCACCTCTCACAGAAACTGTGTAAAGAAAAACTGAAAATAAACCCTTTCAACTCGATTATATGAGTTTTGAGATCATTTGACAACAACATCAAAACTGTGATCAAAATTCGATTAGTTGCACAGCCCTACTACAGACAAAAACAAGTCAGGTTATGTCTGTTTAAGAATGTGAAAAGTAATTCCAGACTCTTCCCGCATTTATGGATATGTTCCAACTTTAACCCATTAAGACCCAAACATTCATCACCGACCAAAAGCATCTACACATCTAAACTGTTTTATAGCACTTCCTCCACTAATCCTATCAGTACATGTAAATAATCGGTGTAAAATACAGCTTTTCATCTTTTCATGGTCATCAGATATGACCCATTTAGACGTTCAGAGGCTTCGTAGTTACCGTGGAAACACCGTCATCTTCTACAGCATCGGTTCACCAGTAAAAACCCATGGAGTTGGATCAATGAAAGTAAACGAAATGCTTGATTCATGTTCAGTTAATCCAAGCCAATCCAACTGTATTTGTAAAGCACTATAAAACAACCACAGTGGACCAAAGTACTGTAGAGGAAAATAAATAAATATATAAAAAAATAACAGAATAAAATACAAGAATAGATTAAAAAAACATAAAACCTGTACAATTAAAAACAACAACAAATTAAAAATAAGAACAATAAAACCAATACCAAATCAAACAACTTGAATAAGAACGATACATTTAAAACATCTCACATGGTTTCAAAAGCCGAGGAGAAAAAAAGGGTTTTAGGAAGGGATTTAAAAACACACAGATACAGTTAATACAGTTAATGCAGATAGATAGATTTTACGGTAAACGTCACTTTTCCTGCTTGATATAATAGCCTTCAACTTTAATCTGAGCTTTTAAGAACATTTTCATTGGTCAGTAAATAAAAACAGGAAAATATCTGATTTATACTGATAAAATGTAAAATACAGAGGATAATGGTAAAATAAATGGTGATAAATCACTTAAGAAAGATTATATATAGAGAAAATTTAATTTGGGAGCTGACACAAAAGAAGCACTGGGTCTTTATGGGTTAAGGAAAGCATCCTTGGTCTGTGTCCATAAAGGTTCATACAAATTGGGGTTTTTTTTACAGTCCTTCTGCAAGCCAGAGAAATGAGAATATTCATCAAGGAAACACAAATAAAAGAGGATTTGTCTGTTCATTTTATAACCTTGAAGCTGCAGAACTGGACAGTCTTTTAGTATGAGTAGGCAAAAATACAGTGCACTGCAATTCAAGCACCTGAGATAAAACTAAACTTCTGCATCTGCTCTTTGCCTGTGTTTGCAGGCTGTACAAAATCTACCCTGTAATACCTACAATTTTGTCTCGTCACAGGCATTTTCAGACACGTGGGGGGGTGTTAAATATGTGATTGACAGCTCTGTTTACCAATCAAAGGTCAGATTCTGTCCAGTGTGACTTGGATGTGACTCCTAATCTATTCAATGTATATCTATATTTATTGTTAGTCTCTATTTTGGACAAACAGCAGAGAGAGGCAGGAGGAAGGGGTGTATTTTCAGATTCTGGTTTATGTCAATGTTTGTAACTTCAAAGGACAAGACATAGAGGGATCTACTTACAGAAGCAAAATGCAGAATCTGTATTATTTGTATTTGTATTTCCATTAAATGGTAGAAAAATTTTCATCACATTGAGTAATATATATTTGCAGATGGAGAGATTCCCGGAATAGTGTTACTATTATAAACTGAACCTTTAAATAATAGAAAAAATATTAGCATATATAGCAAAAGTAATACCACTTTTGTCATAAATCACTACATACAGTCACAGAAAAAATTATTAAACCATCAAAAGTCATCAAAATAATGGTTATGCAATCAAATCTTAACTCCAGTGTGTGTCATGTGACTAAAACCGACAAAAAAGGAAACATGGAATGTCTAAAAGCACTATTTTTGTCAGTACAATACCATAGATATTGATATAAGAACTGCAGTGATTTTGGTTTTTACTTTTGGAAAATGGATAGATATCAGCTCTGAAATTAAAGTATTATGAGCTATTTTTGTTGTTATTATTATAGTTGTCCAAACAAATGTACCTTTAGTTGTACCAGGCATTAAAATGAATAAGAGACTGAAGAAAACAAGGGTGGTCTAATAATTTTTTCCGTGACAGTATTACGCCCACAGGAGTCCACAGCCATTAATACAGAATTCTGCCATGATGTCATTTAAAGTTAGTGGGTGCCAGACATTATAGAAAACTAAAGTCCCGCCCCTTACACTGTAGCCCAGAGGTGTCAAACTCATTTTAGTTCAAGGGCCACATTCAGCCCAATATGATCTAAGTGGGCCGGACCAGGAAAATAATAACAGTGAAACATTGAGTCTAATTAAATTCTGATAATGTTTACATCTACAAAGTTTCCTTAATCTGAATAAAAGGAACAACTTGAAATGTGTTAAGAACTTAAAAAATGTTCTACCTCAGTTGATCATTTCCATGTGTTCATTATGACGTACAGATCAGGGTGGATCTACTAATACACAGAACATTTAATAGAATGTTGGTAAAATTACAGACTTTTCTAAACACATTTCAGGTTATTTCCTATTTTTTTGTGTAAAAATATAGTTTATTAATGTAAACATTTTCATGTAATTTTAGTTTTTTTACACCAAAACAAAGAGAAAATTATCAGATGTCATTATTTATAGGATATTATGATAATGCTTTACTGGTCTGACCCACCTGAGAACTGATTGGTCTGCATGTGGAACCTGAATTAAAAGGATTTAACACCATTTATTGTTAATTTCTTCAACGTAATTTGTTCACAAATTCATCCCAGGGGCCGGATTGGATCCTTTGGCGGGCCGGATTTGGCCCCCGGGCCGCATGTTTGACACCTGTGCTGTAGCCCATGTGACCTACCTTCAAACAAAATATGAACTGTGACACCATTTACATGTTTGTCAACTGAAATCATGATTTCATGATCACAGATAACAGTTACCAGGGCTGCACGATATCGCCTAAAAGCAGTATCTTAATATTTTTAGGCTATCTATACACAATATATATCTCGATATTCTGATTTCTCCTGTGAAGCACAATAAAAATGTTAAATTTAACCCTTTGATGCATAAAATGACACCAGAAAAATATTCAATCAGACCCTTCAGTTGGTTTAATAAACCTTTTATTTCAAACCACAAGCTTTCAAAAAATAAAATGCGTTTTGAAAAAGGACCTGGAATCTGGGACCTGGTGCTAGTTTTTTAGTGCCGCCTCCGCTGTGGTTCCAAAATGTTAAAACCGATACCAAAACGTGACGTGGATTACATATGGACGTTATATCCCCCGCCCCTAACAGTTACAATGACGTCATCTCTGCAACTGTCTTTACATTTACATATTTTCACACTGATACTAAAACAGTTTTTCCACAAGCTGCCACTTTCTTTCTAAATTAATGTAACCATCTGTGTCTGTGCGTATTGTGTTTTTTGATCAACTGCCTTTGATTTAGAAGAAATTAATTGTTTTAAAGTCCAGATTATTAATTCTCTTTATCTGAGAATGGGTTATTTTACAATTGTTATAGTTAAAAATGAAAAGAAAAATGAAAAGAAAGTGACTGTTTTCAGCTTCCAGGTGTTTTTTTTCTCTCTCTGTCTCCTGTGCATATTCCATTTTTCGATCAACTGTCTTTGATTTAGAAGAAATTAATTGTTTTAAAGTCCAGATTATTAATTCTCTTTATGTGACAATGGGTTATTTTACAACTATTATAGTTAAAAATGAAAAGAAAATGACTGTATTCAGCTTCTTGGTGTTTTTTTTTTTTTTTTACATCTAATCTTTACTAAGCAAGTTAAGGCCTTTTGTTTTAACAATGTGAGTGTTTTTCAATGTATTTCTTTCTATTTAATCAACTACGCATGCAAATGTGTCCAAAAAGAAAGATATTATCAACTCAGCTAATGCTGTAAGACATATATGTTGCATAAATTATGAATGTCCAGATGATGGGGTTAGATACATTCGGTCTTTGATTTTGAAGGTGAACAAACATCGCATGTGTAAATTATGGGATAATTCAGAGGAGAGCAATACAGTTTTTTTCTGACATAAGGTCCCAAGGGGTACAACCAGAAGGGGTGGGACCCCGGCTCTCTATTGGCCACACCTACCTCAATCTTTTATATAGAGAGCATGAGAATTATTAAATGAAAACAAGCCTGATGAATCAATAATGACAACAGTCTTTATGTGGTTGAACGAGCAGCCTTTCCTCCAGCCTCCAAATGCACCTTGCATCCTGATACGCACACACTCACTCCCAATCCCAACAACATATTCATCCTGCCCACACATATGACACCTGGCTGCACACAGTCACGCCACAACAGTAATTACAGCCACGACTAAATAATCACAGCACATTCACACATCTTCGGACTTTACCATTTGTCCTCCAGCACTTCCTCTTATGCTTCTGCCTCTCTCCTCTTCGTCCTCATCCTCCCTCTCCTCCTCCTCCTCTCCTCTGGTGAAGGGAAGTCGCTGGTACATATAGCTCTCCCCCATACTGTGGCAGCTCCTCTCGTCCTTCGTCCTGTCTATTTTTTTCAGTCTAACGTCAGGCTGTTATTCAGAGGAGGCGTTAGCTTTTCCACCCCACTCCCCTGGCTCGGAGTCTAGTTTGCTAATCTCCTCTCGGCTCCATGACCTTCCCTGCTCGATCGATACGCGCATGCACACACACGGATGCAAACGCACCGGGAGGCATTTGACGCCGCTCTCCCGGCTCACACCATCTAGCCGTATCACCTAAAGCTATCTATAAACTCCCTCTGTCTTCCCTCCCACTGGTTCTCGCGCTCCCTGCTGACTCACGACTTCCTGCAGCGTCCGACACCTCCATACATCCCATTCTCTCTCCATCTCATCCTCCCTCCCTCGTTTCCATCTCTCTCTGTATCTAGTACATCTCACTCGGTCTCCTCCTGGCTCAGCAGCAGAGCCTCCTGTCTGATGTTAAATAATTCAGCAGCTCTAAGAAGAGGATGAGGGGGAGAGAGAGAGAGAGAGAGAGAGAGAGAGAGAGAGAATGAGAGAGAGCACTTGGAGAAGGAAAAGGGAGGAAAATGTAGACACAAATAGGTGCACAGATGGATGTGTAAATGGATGAATGGTCAGGCCAAAATGAAATGAACGGGACATGGTTCCCAGCATGCCTTCGATAGGTGCAGATGGTTGCTGTGCTTGACATGAATGCAAATAAGTACGTTTGTAAAAGATGGAATTGACAGCTTTGAGGACAAATTTGATATTACATCAGGGCTGAGGCTGTAGAATGCATGTATTATTGGTTGTTTTCATATTTAATTAATCGGAAAATGAAAAAATGACTCGTTTCATTATTCATGGACAAATCATAATCAGAAAACAAGTTGTTTTTCATTTTTTCGATTGTACGCACAAATTAAAAATAGGAAATAAGCAAATGGACCAAATGTCAAGTTTCATGTAGCTTTTTTTTTTTTGACACTTTTTACTTAGAAGCATTTTAATTTTTTTTATAGAACAAGAACAAAAAAGAACAAAAAGTGAGATCTGGGGATGACCATTATAACATAAACATGCATTTAACTTGAGCGTTTTTTTGTTTGTTTTGTTTTTAGTTAGTACTGTCACAGTTTGTAAAGACGTTCATTTTCTCCAGCGTCTTTTTCCCAGCTCCTCCTGGAGCCACAGGGTGAAAGTCATATGTTCCATAAGTCTAATGTGCATTGTGGGTGTTTCTTTCTGCAGTCCACATTTTGTTATGGCTTTTTTAGCTGATATCAACAAAATCTTTAGGAGGTTAATATCACCTGAATCCAGTTCTTCTGAGAAGTAACCAAGATACAACAGTGTAAAAGAGCAGCTGATGGTAAAGCCCAGTGTTTTCGTTATTACCTCCACCAAGGAGGTTATGTTTTTGCCAGGGCTTGTTTTTTAGCAACATAACTCAAAAAGTTATGAACAGAGTTTGATTAAATTTTCAGGATACGTCTGCTCTGGGTGAAGGAAGAGATGATTAAACTTTGAAGGCAATCTGGATCACCGTCTGGATCCAGGAATTTTTTTAAAGGATTCTTTATCATTGCGAGATAGGGTATGACGGCACAGATCTGCGTATAAGGTCATTCAGCACCATCTAGTGGAGGAAAGTACAAACACTACCTAAAAAAAAAAAAAAAAAAAAAAAAAAAAAAAAGAAGTACAAACCCTACCTTGGCAGAGTTCTGCACCCTCCAGGTGCTTTTCTAGTTTTGGATACCTCCGACCAGAATGGCTGAATAAGTGGGCACAACAAAAGAATGTGTCCATGATCCACTGTGGCCTCTCCACACTGTCTCCAACACTGTGCAGAAACAGCACTGAATTTGGACTTTTGTTTGGGTGTTATAAAAAAAAATGTTTTTTAAAGATAAGGTTTTTCCAACCAAAGTCATGACGTGTTGGAGTTTGTTGATGTTGATATTTTCGATGTCTGATTTGGTGTGACCTGGAAGTTACTGACTTCTGGACAGTCGTGGGTTTATTAGTATTCTGCCAAATGCATTCTGCAATAATGGAGAATTTCATCTTATTCAGAGGCAGCACAAGCAATACTCTCAAAGAGGATGACATAATGAGCAAAAAAATTGGCAGGATCTTCCAGGTATTGTTGTTTTGTCTAATACAGTGCAGCCATGGCAGCCAATCTAAGTCGAAGCCACTTCATGTTACACACAAAGAAGTCAGTAAGTTCTAGGTTGTACCAAATTGGATATCAGAAATGTCAACATGACAGCCGAACAATTTGGTCCATTTCCTTATTTCCAATTTTTAATTTGTGTGTACAATCAAAAGAATGAAAAACAACTCATGTTTCCATTTTCATAATAATGAGTCATTTTTTCATCGTTCATTTTCCGATCGTGGATTCTCGGTTGAATATGAAAAGACCAACTGATACATGGATTCTGTAGATTAGCCTTTTAAGAATCAATTATTTCTCAGTAAATCACTTAGTCTACGCCTGAAAAGAGGAAATGACACATGATATGATGCTGTAAGAAATCAGATATAGTGAATTTAACACAAAAGATTAAATGACAAATCCTAGCAGCTAATTTTGGGAATTTTTATCACTCCTTCTGCTCACTGAATCAGTTAACCGCCCGCCGTTTAAGCTCTTGATTCAATTATAGAGCTCGTTTCATTAGGTATCAGATGAAGTATAAAGTCTCTGGGCTAGCATTGGTAGTTAATGCTAAAAGAGTAAAGGACAAGTCATTTTTACAGATATTCCCTCAAAATGTCGGAAAATGAGTTCATTCTTAATACCATGTATGACTTTACAGCATTTACTGAAACGTGAAAGGGTCCAATGTGGAGGAAAAATGTATGAGAAGGGATGATTAGGTGGAAAAATGTAAGATGTGATTTGGAATAAACCACTTATTAAGTAATAATAATGACCGCAAATATGACTTCCAGTGACTTTAAAGGCTGAACGAGTACAGGACTTCACTCAATATTTGAAAAATCCTCCTTCAAGCTGCCACATTCTTCATATTTTTAACTTCATACCTCCCTAATGAGACAATATGTAGGTATATTGTATATTGTAGGTGCTATTTCACATCTCAACAATCTTACCCCTCATTTTGCACTGTGATTTTTATCTATTGCACTTTTTTGTTTAATCAGATTGTTTACTTTTTGTATTTTATGCATTATCTATTTTATCTTCTGCTGTACAGTGTCCCTGGGTGTCTTGAAAGGTGCTTACAAATACAATCTTTTATTATTATTATTATTATTATTATTATTATTATTATCTCAACAGTCTCACACCTTCCAAATCTTATCTATTGGATCAGAGCAACATTTTCCTTAAAATCCTTCGTGTGTTGGTGACTTCATAACTGAATGCACGAAGCGAAAGAGTAGATGTACACAAAAATCAAGTTTGCCTGATCCCCAATGGGCTCTAATCCAGATATCAGTAGTATAGCCATCTAATATAGTTATTAAAATAATGTAGCTGAGAAGTAAAGTTCCATTTGGGCTTCTATCAGGCCTTTGAAAATCAATGTAAATGGGGAAAAGATTGTTTAAGCTGTTATCTGATACAGAACAAAAAGTCAACCAAATCATTTTGTGGATGAAACAAAAAAAGAATGACTGATAATGAAAAACCTGCACAGTGCTGTGCAAAAGTCCTAGGCCAACATAAGGTTTATTATTTTAGTAAAGTAAAATAAAATAATGACCACACATATGCATTTGACAGTCTCTGCATTAAGATAAAAGTTTCAGGGAAAAAATAGCTTGGTAGTGGTAGTATTTAGTGGGACCTCCCTTTGCATTAACATGTCTTTAACCCTTTTGTTCAGACTTGATTAGATTTATTATATTAGTTTTCTGATTTTTTTATACCAGGTTTTATTCAATATACAGCTCTGGAAAACATTCAGAGACCACTGTAATTTCCTGTGAACTCACCATGTGTGCATGTATGACAACCATTCCATTCCTGTGTCTGTTGAACTCCAACACAAGCACACCTTGTTCTACTGAATAAACACCTAATCCATGTCTTATTTAAAGGTGGTGTCAGTGCTGCTCGATTATGGAAAAAATCATAATGACGATTATTTTGATCCATATTGAAATCACGATTATTTACACGATTATGTCTTGAATTTAGAACTGCATTTATTGAAC
>JAQQZY010000014.1:4204170-4215387 GCA_030068375.1 Ostorhinchus rueppellii | reverse complement strand
GGCATCCCTGCTTAGACTGTTGCCCCCGCGACCCGGCCCCGGATAAGCGGATGAAGATGGATGGATGGATGGATGTTGAAGACTACAGATGGAAAACATCTCCCAGCTAAATCCAG
Source organism: Ostorhinchus rueppellii (assembly GCA_030068375.1). NCBI lineage: Eukaryota > Metazoa > Chordata > Actinopteri > Kurtiformes > Apogonidae > Ostorhinchus > Ostorhinchus rueppellii. The sequence goes on along the minus strand of JAQQZY010000014.1, from coordinate 4,215,271 downwards.
CATATTAATGCAAAGTAATGTTTTTATTTGTACTGAGTGTTCATTAATATGCATTGTCCTCATCAAATAAACAAATAAGACAAGTCCCACAAGTGGAAACTCCAGATTCCAGAAATAAATACATACATAAATTGTATGAAAGAATGGTTGTAAATACATTTTCACCATGTAACTTCTTTTTGCACTAAAACAGAGAAAAATTAGGCAGTTGTCATTATTTATAGGTTAGTATGCTATTATTTCACTGGTTGAGATCCAGTTGTGTTGTATGTGGCCCCTGAATTAAAAAAAAAACATGGTTTATAGATTAGTGCTGTTTGAATAAATCAACACTAATAAATGTATTTATTGTATTAATAAAGTATTGTATAATGTACACCTTTATATAGTAATGTGTTGGATATACTGCATTGTCTTAAATCCAGCATATTTACACAGTAATGCTTTTATATGCATTTGACTGTTCATTAATATGCATTGTCCTCATCAAACAAATAAATTGTGTGCAAAGGATAGTTTGTAAATATAGATATTTTCACCATACAATTAAATTTTTTTGCACTAAAACAGACAGAATTTTGGAGTTGTCATTGTTTATAGGTTATTATGCTATTATTTAACTAGTTGACAGCCACTTGTAATGTATATGGCCCCTGAAATAAAAACCCATGGTCTATAGATTAGTGTTGTCTGAATAAATCTGAAATCTAGAAGAAGAATCAGGATGGATGGGGGTAAACAGAGGATGCCATGTCTTCAGTGTGTAAGTGTTGGTTCGCGACACGCAGTTCGTGTCTGTGCGTCAAAGCTGATTAGCCTCAGTCACGTTAGGCTGCCCACCTGCCCGTCACCGCCGAAAACACTTCACTTTAGCCACCACAACAACTGTTTCAACTTCACTTCATTCATTATTCATTCATGTATTCATCAATTATACTCTGTTTTGGTGCAACACGTCGCATCCTCCTCATTGAGCCGTTGACAAGCTGCCAGACGCTCCAGAAAAAAAAATAACCCCGGGCATACCGACCTATAAAGACGGGCTTTGTGGGGAAAACAGTCCCTTCCTCCGGTCGGTCCTCGTTCCGTCCGCCGTTCCGAGCCGCAGCAGCCCCGTGGGACGCCGCGTTGTTGTTCGGGAGTCGGTGAAATTCGGTAGGCGTCTTATCTCTCCGTTCCTCTCCTCCGTTAATTCGTGGACGCTCCCCAGTGCGCCTGCCGGGATTCACGAGCGTCACTGTGCGTAACCTCAACGCTCAAGTAGCGCGAGCGAGTGAACGGTCCCATCCCGGAAGTAGTAAAATAAAAGCACTTCCGGTTTTATTGTTGACGCTTCAAACTAAAAATGATGCAAGGCTGAAAATCGTTTTAAACCAGTCAGGAGATATTTTTGGGGGTGTTTCTTTAATTTTTTTTTTTTAAACCATAAACAGTAAAATATATACATTGTGCCTATTTTAGAACGAAAATGATTGAGTCAGTCAAATTACTGGAGGTAGTTTGATCAAAGATCATAAAATTCAGTTTCATTCGATTTGACAAGGGGGGCATCAGTAATAACCTTCAAGATATACACAAGACAGAAACAACTGATAATGCATTTAGTTAGATACCAACTTCAGATTTTGTTAACATTCATAAATTGTTATAATTGGTTTTTTTTTAAACCCTGGCATACATAACCAATGTGAATTTGAAATATAAGCGTGAAATGTAATTTTTAAGGCCTCATAAATGAGAAAACAGTATAGTCACTATAAAAATTACATAATTAAATTGTAAAGCACTAATGTGCTTCACTGTACAGATACAATGAGCCAAAATTGTTCTGAAGCTCAAAAACAAAACAAAAAAAAACAAGGTAGAATTTGGCAAACGGGGGATCTGTTTCAGAAAGGCATTGAACCCCCTGGAAATTTCACACATCTGTTATGAATAGTTCGGTAATGCCTTCAGCGGGTTTTTTTTTTTTTTTTTTTTTTTTTTTTTTTTTAAATGTTAAAATAACCATCAAGCCTCATTTTTAAAGTAAAAATAAATCAAGAATAAAATCACCTTCATGTTACAACATACAACTATGACAAAACGGGTCAGACTGATCAGATGCTAAGCAAAAGGGTTTATTACATGATTCTGCAGGGCATGAAAAACGCACACAAATAAAATGTTTTGACACACTGCTGACTTATGTAACACAGTGAGCACAAACTGTAATAATTCCCTATATCTCCTCTTCAGTGTTGACTAGAGAGCTATTTCTTTCTCATAACAGAGGAATGTAGGACTGTAGCAATAGGATGTAACAGTAACAAGCTGAACAGAACTGAATATACTGTAATCTTAATATCGGATTGGTTATTTTTATAGAGTGATGCTAGTCTTTCTATGTCATGTTACCGTTTATGATTGTAACCAATACCAAGTAAAAGTGAAAAATTGAAGTTAAACCCTGAATTTTTCTTCAACAAGTGCAACTCAGTATTTGGTAAAAATCTGTTGACTACAGATTGGTAAATTGGTCATTTGACATGCAGTAACAAAATATGTAACTGGAGAACATGCAAACAGTTGTGGGAGTAGCACTGGGAGTGAATGAAAGAATGCAGTATGCAAGTATTTTAAAGTCACTGACAAAGAAACTCAGGAGGTTTCACCAGGCTGCTTAAGTAGGGTACAGTATAATGGTTACAGTGCATTTCACAATTCTAGTGCTTGTGTATCAAGTTGCTTGATCAAACTTCACATAAAAAAAAGAAAGTGAAAGATTACGGTGAATGTACTGTGGTTCCATGGCAATGACTTCAATCTGGAGCAAAAACAGAAAAATCAGAAGTACACACATTTTGGAGGTCAGGAGGACTGTGCCTACAAACACACAGACATAATCCAAAAAAATAAAGACAACACAAATAAATACGTCAAGTATAAAACTCTGGGAAACACTGTCCCCGATAAGTTGTTCCACCCTTCAAGTGAAATATGAGAGACACTGCTCTCGATAAATACACACAAAAACAAATCCCTCACACACATACACACACTGGTAGGCAAAAACTACCATCACTGCTTATCATTATGGGAGACACTGCTCCCGATAATGGGTTTAATTATGGAAGGCACTGCTTCCGATAACTTGTATAAATAAACTGCTCCAAAGTGGACTGTGCAACACAAATGGCTGTTTTGCAAATTATGCAGCTTTTTCAGCTCTTTATCAGTTTAACTGCCTTAAAAGGGGATTTGCTTCATATGTATTACTGTTTGTGTCTTTTTTTTTTTTTTTTTGTTTAGCATCATCCTGCCAACAAGTGCAGGTAAGTCAGGTTTATCTTTAAATCAATTATTCATCTTTTCAGGACTGTTTTATGTTAAAAATTTGACATCTTGTCATTTTCCTGCCCATTTTTACCCAAAATCCTACCCAACACATTATCAAGGAAAACCCTTCTGAACTTCATTGCTTCCTTGTAAAGATAACAGCAAGAAAGAAATGAAAATCAGACAAACTGAAGAAAACAAATCTACATTTTTTTCCCATTTTGTCAGCAACAGTTGAGGAGTCATTTCTGTAGCAGATGCTGCCGGAGGATCAGACAGTATAACCGTCATAATTATGGAAGGCACTGCTTCCGATAACGTTGTATAAAAAGACAAACGATAAGTTTATAGTGGGCACTGCCACTGATAATACAACTTAAGTAAGGTTCTCAGTGTTTGGATGGCAAAAGGTCACAGCAAAGGCTCTGACTGATTTTGTAATGCTGAGCCAGGAGAAGAGGCAGACTTTGTAGTAGCTTTTTAATTGCTTTGAGTATTTTGTGCTGTTTCATAGTTATATTTTACTTTAACGTTAGGCCTTTCTTCATCTTTGACAGTTTTGGACTAAGACTCTGATCCCCCACAAATTCTGAATGTACGCCAACTTCTATCTACTTAACTTGTGCTGATTGTTGGAGCTCAATATTATTTTCCGTGCTCTTAAGTGGTCCTTTGCCGACACCCGCTCAATCTCACAACCACACGCACACCCCCCCCCCACCATCACCCCTCACGCTGGCCTGAACCCTTTAGATTTCGTTGTCTATGTCCCAGATGTCTTGACTCATGGCGTTGGCGCATCCCTGCAGGATCCAGGTGGCCAGGGCTAGCTGGGTGTGGAGCTCCCCCATGTCAGTGGTCTCAGCGATGGAAGCCAAAGTGTGCGAGCCGTGGCCCAGCAGGAGGTGACGGAAGGGAGTATCAACGGGAGAGACATATGGGGAGAGGAGGTTGTGTTCAACCTGGAATGCAAGAAAAAGAGAGACCATGTAGGAGACCAGCAGTGTGGTGTTGGAGAAAGACTTGACTCGTGTGCTGTGGATATTTAGCCACTACAGCAGGGGAATCCAAATCCAGTCCTTGAGGGCCAGTATCCTGTATGTTTTAGACGTTTCCCTCTTCCAGCACACCTGGTTTAATTTATGAACAGCTCATCATCCAGCTCTGCAGAAGCCTGATAACAATGTAATGGCTTCCAGGTGTGCTGGAAGAGGGAAAGACCAAAAACATGCAGGATACCAACCCTTGAGGATCGGACATTTGAATACCCCTGCACTAAAGTAAAGATGTGACTTTTTTTTTTTTTTTTTTAATCTGTAGCCAAACACACAACAGCCCGGTGAGCCGATGCTACTTCTACTGTAGCCCCTTTAACGCAGCACTTCTGTGACGGGAATATTTCATCTTCATTCTAGAACAACGTCTGTGTAAACAAAACAGTGGGATCATTTGGTCCATCCTTTAATCGCAGTTTTGTAACGCCTCTGGAGGTAGTAACAGAGCTGTGATAAAGGTGGAATCATGAATCTGGAAAACTATGTAAAAGGAACACCTCTTGTTCCGCAGCCAGGGTGTGAAGTTGTGATGACGGCGACCCCTGTGCTGGAGAGACAGCGGGCACATATGGAGGCACTGGCATAGATTCTGGAGCAGCCACACGGGTGCTGTGGTTTCGTGCCAGGGGTGCCATGCCGTGGCTACATGCCGTTTTCACCAGTGGCTCAAAGCCATGGGAACAGCACTTAGGGTTGCTGCCACAGAATCCATGCCAATGTCTCCATATGCAGACTATACACTGCGTCACCACCCCTTTGATTCTGGAACACAGGTCCACTGTATAAAAGCCCAGCCTGTCTCACTTCTGTCATTCCTTTGGTTTGGCTGTGGAAATCAGTCGTTGGAGGGGAAAGGTGGGCTCACCAACTCACCTTTTTTCTGCGATCTCTGTGTAAAAGTGGTTTATGACATCTTTTGTACGCACGGGTTCAAAAGGGGCTCAAGTCACTTATTAAAACCAAATGCATTTATTAGTGTACTTTTACATTGTACTTAAGACACTAAAAATGAAAACTGTTTAAATACTACCCCTGAGACATAGTTCTTTTCTTATTTCAAGAAATTTAAACAAATCATTTTTCAGGTAATCGTGTCTGCATTTGCTGCTCATGTAGTGGGCTTTGTCTTTTATTAGTCTGTTATATCTTCACCTATTATTCTACATTTGGGAGGAAAAAAAAAAAAAACAAAAACCAAAAAAAAATATTGGGGAATGCAAAAGCTTGTGAGTGTTGCCACCAACCCTGCTTGCAAGAACAAATCTACACATCTTACCTTCATGAGCCTGTCGTTAAGAAGCCGACATGCCTCCTGGTCATTGATGTCAGTGTTTTGGACTGCGTATCTGATGCTGTCGGCAGCTCGTTTGAAGGAGCCTAATGCACGGTTCAGCCATTTAGAACTCACACCGTTCAACTCACCAGACTACACAAAGAAAAGAGAAAAAAAAAAAAAAAAAAAAAAAAGGTTATCTGTGAAGTTAATTGTCAAAATCTAATATTCAATTTTAGAATTAGCCAAGACAGACATATGCTCTAACCTGTGTGAGCTGGTAGACACGATCGTAGACACGACGCACATTTTTGGCGAGGAGGTTGCTGTATGCGGTCACGTCCAGTTTGACCAGGTGATCGTGTACCAAGCGTAGAGCCATCTGGCCGGCAAACTGGGCCGCCACAGTCATCATTTCACTGGTTTGATGGCTGGTTTGGTAATTGAGATGGTCCATGTTATCCAGGTTGGTGTTATAGTACATGTACTCCTTACTCTTTCGGGGCAAACGAGCATAAAGGGAAATAATTTTAATGCAAGGAAACGAAACACCAGAGAAACAGGATGCAACCGAAACTACACGTCAGCCATCTGCACAGTTATGGCGTGTTTATTAAACTGCCTGGACGTAAATCAGTCTAATCTGCAGGAAGGCTTACATTGGGAGAGACAAAGTGGAAGGAGATGGAGGGAATTCCAGAGAAGGCCAAAAAGGGATAGGCGGGGTCATCCATCGCCATTGGCTTCAACCTGCACATAAAAACATCAAGTCAGTGTATAGTCACGGAAAAAGTTATTAGACCATCAAAAGTCACCAAAAATAATGGTTATGCAATCAAGTACTAGCGCCTAAGTGTACCATGTGACTAAAATAGACAAAGAAAACATGGAATGTGTAAAAGCAACTGTTTTTGTCAGTACAATGACAGATATTTATGCAAGAACTGAAGTGATTTTGGTTATTATAATTAAAAAACACACACATGAAAAATGAGTAGATACCAGCTCTGAAATTATACTATTATGAGCCATTTTTGTGGTTATCACTATATTTGTCCAAACAAATGTAGCTTTAGTTGGACCAGGCATTAAAATGAGCAAGAAATTGAAGAACACAAGGGTGGTCTAACAATTTTTCTGCAGTTGTACACTCCTATCCCAAAACATGCAAAAGTCCTAGGCCTATATTAGGGTCATTGGTTGTATAAAGTTCCGATGACCACACATACACTTTTCTCAGTCTCTGTATTCAGATCCAATCTCCATAAATGTGAAGTATATACACAGAAGGAAAAACGGCATCTACGAACCACAGTGGTAGCATTTAGTGTGACTTCCCTTTTTCTGAAGAAAATTGTTTAACATGTTAAGTGTAATGAGATTTACTGAATTCATTTTCTGACGTTTTATAGCAAGTTTTATTCAACACATGTTAGACATTTCTAATTTTTGTGCTGGTTCTTGTCATGGGGTCACACTAAAAAGTGACTTCAACCTTTAAAACCTATTTAGTTTAGTTTGTCGTGTGCCCATATTTATTGTATTTTCTTGTCAAATTTAAATAAATGAGAAATAAATACAGATGCTCATTTCAACCCTGCATAAACAACAAAGCTTAAGACTTTTGCACAGTACGGTATATATTCTATATACTTTGCAAGAGTTCTGGCATATGAATAAATAGTGACATTTTTTACTTATTTGATAAACTGGAAAAGCATTTTGACAGAATCATATTTAACATACATAGAAATACATGGCGATACTACATTTTTATAACATTAACAATCAAAAATTGTATGACTGAAAAGGCCAAAAAAGTATGAAAAACAGATACCACAGACAACTAAACCTTGGCTTAATTATAATGTACTTACACAGTGGTTCGCCATTTATCTTTTCCAACCATATCATAAATAGTGCCAGAACCAAGAGGACTTCTCACCTTCATTGAGATAAGGAGAATAGAGTTAGTTCACAAAAGACTGGGTCAAGGTAACAAGGATTTGGAATGAAGTGACTGGCACCGTTACCTCAGTCATTGTGCTCTGAAGAAGGCTGTGGAGAAGTGGACTCGCTGAGGCAACCAAGCTCCCACGGCCTTGAGAGAAAATACACTGACTATAAGTAAAGTGAACGTAACAGCCATAACATGAGAACAACAGTGGCAAGTTAGAATAAAAAAAAAACAAAAAACACAAGGTCGTAAGTGCTCTTTAAGCAGTTTCAACTTCTAATATTTGTGTGTACTGTACACACCCAGGACCATTCCATCCAGACTTATGTAGGTCAACACATTTCTGTCAAGAGAAGACAGGTACGCCTGAAAAGGAGCATAAAAAAAAAATTATTCCCAGAACAAAAGCAGATTATACATTTGGATGTTGATGCAGCTTTTCCACTGACTAACAGATCATGACATCTGTCGCATAACAGGATTTTTACACCATTGAAATGCGACATGATTCTTCAGACTGAAGTTGCATTGCAAAACATCAGATATTGAAAAAAGAAGTCGGATTGAAGTGATTCAGACTGTGTAAAAGGACAAAATAAATAAAATCAGACATGGGTCACGTATGGGTATCACTGTCACCTGCAGTGTGAATGTAGTGTAATCGTACCTAAAACACTAAAAGTCACTAAAACATAAAAACAAATGCAATTATGAGTCCAGGTACAATGAGCTGTGATCGAGCCTTTATGTGCAAGTAACATATGGGTTTATGCCTTTTCTTATTATTGTGCATGTTTTTTTATCATATCCTATGGACCTAGTTTTTGTGTCCTTAATAAAGCCTGAATGAATAAATGAGTTGACACCATCAGTGGAAAAGGCATTAGATTCAAGTCATTTAGTTCCCACCTCCAGCCACTCTGTGGCACCAACGCTACCATACACTCCAGCAGACCAGCTTGCAAACACCAAGCTTCTCCTTGGCCTAAATCCATCTAGGAAAAAAATAAAAAAAAAACGTTATGAGAAAAACTTTCTCAGCCTTTAAGACTCAGTCTTCACAATCTGTGTGCTCCGTTTTATTCATTTTCAAGGATACTGATTGTACTTGGACTTTTAACCACATTTGTTACCTTTCTCCACCATCTCATGAACAGCCTTGGCCAGCTCTATCAGTGCAGAAGTACCAACAGCAGCTCTGGCATAACCTTCACCCCAGGCATCTCTCTGAGCTCCCAGAACAACATAGCGATCTGCGGATGACAAAACAACTTACTATAGTACCACGTCTTTCAAATGCACACAGATATCTATCTATTTTTTTTTTTTAAATCCATTGTTAAGTAGACCTACCAGGATCTGTGAAACCCTTGATGACTCCAAACACATTGTGAATCTCCTTGGACACCAGCACATTGTTCACCTCAACAGTAATGTTTTCAACACCACCGAGTGTGTAAGACAAAGACGAGTGGCCACCTCTAAAACCACTGCTTACATCGACTTCAGGGCCACCAATGTTCCTTGAAAGGGGACAAAGAGGAAGCCAAACAAGATAAACAATACAGACAAGATAAAATTTGTCTTTTGTTCAACAAAGCACAATGAAAACTGTATTTTCAGCCATGGTGTTTAAAAAAAGTCTGAAATGGCTTTTAGAGTGAAACAAAGTCCTGTAAAGCTAAATTTAGACTCCTTGTAGTGAAAAAAATTAAATCAAAATTACAAAAAATGTTTCTAAGGCCCCAATGTATTTGTGTGAATATGTAACCTTACTGTAGAATAGTTTCAGCCATGCTGGCAGTGATGGTCTGGGCTGGGATTTTTGGGAGGCCAGATGACATAGTTGGTGGAAACTGGGTGTGATTGAAGGAGGGAAACCCAGGGGTGTAAGGATCGCCTGTGCCCAGGTGGACCTGAAGGGAACAAAACAAAAGACAGTAAGAGACTGCAGCCCCTCACTCCCTTAGGTCAAAAATCACCATGCTGCAGAATTACAACAAGGGGGCAGTGCTGAGTAAAATGAGATGACATTTTTACAGTGGAAAAAAAAAAAAAAGCACTGTAGATTTTGAGTTACAAACACAAAAAGAAGAAATCAAATGACCTGATTGTAGCAACTCTTTAGGGTCTGGAGTTAAAGTGTGCAAAATAATTCAAAAACAACAACCATTTCCAGGATAAAAAGCCACTGTATTGATATGAAGACTGGTTACAGGTGAGCAATTTAAAAATGCTCTAATGTTAGTCTGCGATATGTGATGTTTGGGGAAAAATAAATTAATACAATAAAAATTCATGGCTCTGGTGCGTTTGTAGCATGTTGAAAATGTTGTGTGTGGAAACGTACATGTCCATAGAGTGCGGTGTCTGCTACATAAGTGTGGTCTTCAACATCTGGGTAGATCAGAACAGCAGCTACACCCTGGGATTCAGCATTATCCACCTAAACAAACATCAAGACAAACAAGGAAATAAGACTGAAGAAAAGGAACAGCAATAAGTGTTGGCTACACAGTATATTTGGCTTCTAACAGGTTTCTACAAGTTACATTTAAGACTATTTAGAACAGAATTTAATTCCTATTTCATGGCCTTACTGGCAAAAATTCATGACTCATAGAATTTAGGAAAATATATTAATTTACTCCATTGACTTGACTTCCACTGTTTCAAATTATTTCTCACCAAGGCCACAAAGTTGCAGATAATTGGTTCCTAATTTCAGTATAAATTGTCAAGTTGGAGAATGTGAAACTCAGTCAACTAATGTTTGTGTTTCTGCAGTTTGGATATTTCCCAGAAATTTAAACATAATACAAAAGGACAGGTTTATGACAACATAATTTAAGCGCTACCATATCAAATTTAATACCTTTTAAAGACTTTTTTTTCCCCCCTTTAGGTATTAAATGCATATTTGTAAATTCAACACTCTAAAGGTTTTGTAAACCCTGTAGGAACCCTGGTATAAACACGTATTGATACCTGCTGAGCAAAACTGATGCGTCCAGCTCGGAGTATTAACACACAGTCCTGAAGCTGAACGTTCTTCTTCAGAATGTCAAGATCTTCAGGACGACCAAAATTTCCGTACACCAACTTGCCCTGTGCACATGCAGACAGAACATCATATCAGAAACACCATCCTCTTCAGCAACACTGACTCACTGATGAAACCTATGTAAACTGAAAGTGCTTGTAGACACTTGTTCTACGTTAAGGGACTTTTTTTTTTTTTTTTTTTTTTAATCCATTTCCGTCATTTACATATAATAACCTTTCAATTCACTTTGAACTTTTATGAACATCCACATGATCAGTGCATTAACTATAGGAAAACATCAGACTTTTACTTAAAGAAAAAAAAAAATGCAGAACATAGTATCGTTTTAAAATGGTGCTAAATTGCTTAGAAAAGCTTTAAAGGAATAGTCCACCCCCAGGCCAAATTCAGTGTCTCCCCACAGCCCCCAGACCTAAGTAAGTGTGTGGAAG
>JAQQZY010000014.1:4115268-4125372 GCA_030068375.1 Ostorhinchus rueppellii | reverse complement strand
TTGTCGAAGAGTTTCCAGACCCCCGTGTGTGCTCACGAAGTTGACGAAATTGAGCGGAAACACACGAGGGGTCTGCGCATTTGCCAGGCTAGTAAAACCCATGGACACACTTCCATCCACTTATTGACAAAGTGACTTTTTCTTCAGTTTTCTCTGTTTTTAACATAATAATGCTCAACTCTAATATTAGCTTTTATGAATATCTACATCACAGGTGTCAAACATGCGACCAGGGGGCCAAATCCACCCCCCAAAGGGTCCGATCCGGCCCGTGGGATAAATTTGTTAAATGCAAAAATGACTTTGAAGATGTAAACAATCAGTGGTGTAAAAACCATTACAGTTCAGGTTCCACGTACCGACCAATTAGATCTCAAGTGGATCAGAACCAGGAAAATACTATTGGAATAATGTAAAAATAATGAAAAATACTAATTTTCTCTTTGTTTTAGTGTAAAAAAAAAAAAAAGTAAAATAACATGAAAATGTTTCCGTTCTTTTACAAAAAATATGAATAACCAAAACAAATACAAACATAACATTTTTGAGAAGTGAATTTTTTAAATCAATGTTCTGCCTGTCTCTAAATGTTTTGTGTAATTTTAATCTCGGTTCTAATGTACATGTGTAAAGGATAAACTGATAATCTGAGGCAGAATATTGATAAAAAGCACTTGCTTTTCTTAAAATATTTCAAGTTATTCATGTTATGCTACACTATGTTATGCTATGTTATGTTATAAGGGAATGTTGTAAATGTTATGACCATAATGTAAATTTACTTTTTTTTACTGTTATTATTTTACTGGTCCAGCTCACTGGAGATCATATTTGGGTGAATATGGCCCCTGAACTAGCATGAGTTTGACACCTCTGATCTACATGATCAGTAAATGAAATATGGGAAACTTAAAACATATAGGACGCTTAAAAAAATGCAAAATGTAGAGGATAATATAATAATAAACGGTGGCTAAATTGAGAGAAGAAAATAATTTTGGAAGTACCACAAAAGTAGCATTGAGTCTTTATGGGCTAAACAGGAAGTAAAAGGCCTTAAGGTCTGTTGCGTTAGCAGACATGCAATATATCCAGGAAAAATGGACATAAAAGATGCTATTCTTGGCTTCTATACCCAGCTCATTGTTGGTCCCGCTCCCAGCAAGCTAAGTAAACACACCAGATCACTGCTTCATAGCCCATCATCCCAAATATAGATTTCACTGTCATCTTTAAGTATGCAAACGATCTGTCTGTCTGCAGATGGACGCCTCATGGCTGCATTCCAGGGCCTCTCATTTTAATACCCAAATTGACGCTGCGCTCCAGCATCCTTTTGTTGAGCCTCTCACCGGCCAAGAAAACAAAAAGTCGGTTATACACCGGCAATTGATGCGACAGGCATTTAGTAAGGCGATTTCTATGGTAACAATCCTCAGGAACATTTTCATTTTCAGCATCAAATGGGTAAAAATGTAGCCATGATAATTAGCACCGAGTGCGTCGCTTAATACTTGTGTGTGTGCAGAACCTGCTTTAAAAGGACTTCAAAAAGCCTGAAGGAAAAACACAGTTTGGTGTTTTACGACATCTCGGCACTCTCTCTCCTGTCAGTCAGTATTAGGGACTGTTTTTGCCTGTTGTATTTTTCTTTTGTAATCTAAAGCACCGTCCTTTTAAAACGACTCTGCTAATTACTTTATTTAATCGGTCGCCGGCTGAGGAATTATTTTTGTAGCCTGGAGCAAATTTTGAACCTGTAACAATAGCTTTTTGCAATATCTGTTTAAGATTAAAAACCAAAAAAAGGAGCTTTTATAGTTAATCCTGGAGGCTGTTATATCTACACATTTTGAGTTACGCTTTCATGTGGACCCTTCAAGTTCACGAGGACTCTGATACTGTTGAATTGCACCTGAGGATAAATCTGAAAAACGATGCAATTAGTGTGACTGTGCACACAGAGTCGGAGTATAATATTGAAGACAGCGATCCACAAAACCCTGATGGAAACAATGGTAGTTTTTCTGTTGTTTACCTCTAAAACTGCACTGTCCTCTGCTTTTCCGACACACCTGTTCCTTTCCTAACACTCCTATTCTTCTTTTTCCGTTTTGAATTAGAGAAACCAAGCACAGGGCAGCAAATGGTGTTTGAAAGACGGAAAAAAGACAGGGTTGGGGGTCTGGTTTTAGTGGAGGGGGGTTTTATAAAAAAAAAAAAAAAAAAATCAAAGCGAAATCGGCAGAATGCGTACTTTCAGAGGCTGCGGCGCAGTTGAACTGAGCAGGCCCAAGTCCTGTGAAAAGAAATGGAGACAGCCTGAATGCAAATTAAATCCCCCTCATTCCTGCAAATATTGTCTTAGCCATTAGTGCGGGCTTGACTAGAAAGGAGTGGTCCTACTCATTGTCGCTCGGCCAGGGAGAAGTCAGGGGAAGAATTCTATTCAGTGGCCGTCTTGGGGGCTCGGTGCACTTGGGCGCTTGTTTGGTACCATTCAAACGCCACAGACCGTGGCAACAAAGAGAGCTTTCAACGTACCTCACTGTAAAAGCATGTGAAAAAGAAGAAAGGACTTGGAAGGGAGGGGAAAGAAGAGGAGGGAGGGGCGGGGGGGAGAGGGGATGGGGGCCAGGAGCACTGGAAAAGTTTAGGTGTAGGTCCTGAGTGGAGCTGGGCCTGTGTGTTGTTTTTTAATCGTCCGGTTTATTTTGCTAGGTGGGATATTGGAGCGTTTCATGCAGCTCGCGCAGTTGGCTCCACCGGGTGAGGAGCTGTGGATGTACTTTCTCGCGCACAAACACACACTCACACACACACGTACGAAGCGCCTTGGAGAGGCCCCGTTGGCCTGTCTTCAAGAAGCACCCATGAGAAACAAAAAGAAGCACTTCAGCACAAAACCATACCTGTCTTGTCTCTTCCTAAAGCTGTTGGTGTATATTTATGCATTCAAAGACAGTTTTATAGCCCACTTCTGTTTTAGGCATCATCTCATGTTGCTGTTTTGCGCTCAAACTTCATTAACAGGCAGGTTTGAAATGTGCTATTGACCCGAGGTGGCTTTCATACGCACAGAAGACAGGTAATTTTTTAAGACGGTGAACATACATCTGAATGGCGGGCCCCCTCTCTTCGAATTCCAGAGCCTTCTGCTGTATCCATCGGCCCTTAAACCAAACATGACTGTTCATGAACTGATTATTTGTGTTTGAATCCACATGAGAAAGTCGAATCTGCAGCGCACAAGTGGATGAACGCTCACTGAAGCCGGCAAGGTTCTATTCCGCCACAGGCCACGGGTTTAAATCGAGCTGCTGCGAATCCTAACATTACCCGGCGCTTAGAAGGCTATTATGGAGAGGTAACTCATGAACTGTGTGTAGCAGTGGAGAAGTACTGCTCAGGTTTGTGTTTTTGTGTGTATAGGTGGAGCGGGGCGTGTGCAGAAAGCAGAATAGCCCTTGGCATCCCAGATTTGTTTTGACTGGTGCGTTTACAGCTGCAGCATAGCATGGGTGAGGAAGGGCCCAGCTGAAGTAAAACAACCAAATTCTTACTTTTCTTCGTCTTTTCTTTCACTCGTTCTCCTCTTCTGTCTTCGGAGAGATGGCTCCCAGCCAGCCAGCTGTATAATCAAGCCCTTCATTTATACTTTATTGACAGATGCTACTTCCAGCCTTGGTTAAGGGAATAGGGTTTGTTTTTCAAACCTCTGGGAAAGATTGGATTCCATGGCAGGGTGATATCTGCTTCAGATGGCTTTGTTAATGCTCGATCACAGCTGCACACGAAAAGTGGTGAAATGCTTTTCTTCATTTTGTCAAGAGAACGAAAGCTCAAGACTCGGACGAGGAAAAACAGCGGAGGTGAATGCATGCGTGTCAGGGTAGTCTGTAAGATGTTACAGTTAAGACATCAGAATCACTTAAATCATACGTTTAGTCGCGCACGCTTCTGTTCTGTTGAGTTTAGTTCTCGCTAATTCACTGTCAAAATCTGACTTCATACACAGTGAAAGGTTCACATACTGTGTCAGTTTTTATGTTTCTCATCTGTTTTGCACAAAAGCTGATGTTGTCATGCAAAGATAAGGTTGTGAAGGTGCAAAAGCCAGGGTTCGTACACATTTTACAAGGTCAAATTCAACCCATGAAGACCCAGTGCTACTTCTGTGGCAGTTCTAAAATGTATTTTTCTCTATTGTTAACCTTTCTTTTTTCTTTTTTTTGTATATATAATCTTTATTTATGAAGTGCAAGTGGCAAATATCCATTGTATTCAAAAGTACGTACAATTTCTTTTTATTTTCTCTTTCTTTCTTTCTTTCTTTCTTTCTTTCTTTCTTTCTTTCTTTCTTTCTTTCTTTCTTTCTTTCTTTCTTTCATTTATGGTTTACATATATTCATTCATACACATTTAAACAATGGAACAAAAGAAATTAATAACAACAACAACAAAAACACCCTCCTATGACCCCCTGAACCTTTTATATCTACTTGAATCATCTTGTACAGTCATCAACAGTTTAATCTTCTATTCTATAATAATCTATTGTTGACCTTTCTTAACTGACTTATCACCATACATTCTAATATTATCCTCTGTACTTTGCATTTTTAAGTATAAATCAAGTATTTTTTAGATTTAATGTACTGCACATGTAGATGTCCATAAAAGCTCAGATTAAAGTTCAGCCTTAATATATGAAAAGAGAAAATGAAATAAAGTGTGTGTGTTTTTTTCAGTCCAATCTATCATTAACTGAACATAAACCCAGTGTTTCCATTCACTGGCACTGATCCAACTCCACTGGTTTTACTGGTGAATCAATGCTGTAGAAGATGACGTTGTTTCTACGGTAACTATGAAGCCTCTGAACATCCAAATGGGTCATATCTGATGACCATGAAAAGATGAAAAACTATATTTTATACCAATTATTCACAAGTATTGATAGGATTAATAGATCAACAGTTTCGATCAGATGGTTTTGGTCACTAGTGGGGGTTTGGGTCTTTATGGGTTAAGGGTCATTTTCAAATTTTTCGATCACAACACCGTATAACGGTGGTAAAATATGTATTTGCAGGATAATACATATACTCATGATTGTTATTTTTTGTATTATGCTAAAATTATGTTTCATAAAAGCACAAAGTTTCTAAATTAAAGCAGAACACAGTTTTATCCAAAAAAAAAAAAAAAAAAAGGGGGAAGCCACTTGTCCTTCAGACACACTTACACCGAGTTAAAGATTAAAATAAAAATTTACCTGGAGTTGACCTGAGAACACCTGCTAAATCAAATCAAATCAAATCCCTTCATTTTTTCATTGCACAATATTTCAGAGCAATGAAAATATCTTTCAGCACAACCGTCCAAGAAGACATAAAAAAAACAGGACATTACATGTGGATACAGGATCGGTTGCACTGACGAATCACAGGCAGCCCCCTCCCCACTTACCAGAAGCAAAAATGAAAACATTATAATAGGAGGCGCTAACTTTCTATTTTGACAAAGTTTTATTTTTCTAAATGTATCACTTCTCTGTAAGTAGCTTCGGCTTAGCATCTAACCTGACAGAGTTATTATTAAAATAAATGAATCACATCATTGTCATAATTGCAAAAACTTTCAAGGACTTAGCCCCTTCAGGCTGGAATCGATTTCCAATTGTGGAAAAAAAATTCTGACTTGCATTTTTTTTCTTCTTTCAAGTAGATAGTATTTTCATTGCATTTTGGAGCAGGACGGTTTGATGCAAATTTGCGACAATCGGCATCAAGGGGTTAAACTGAAATTTAAGCTTCGGCTTGACATCTAACCTGGCAGAGTTAATATTAAAATAAATAAATCACATCATTGTTATAATTGCAAAAACTTTCAAGGACTTAAACTGAAATTTAAGCACTTTTAAGGCTCATTTTCAATTTTTTCAATCACAGCACCTTATAACTGTGGTAAAATACACATCTACAGGATAAAACATATGACTATTTTTTAAAAACTTTTTATCACAATGATAATGCGCTAAACATCTAAAATTATGATTCATATAAGCTAAAAGTAGTTTTTGTTCAGTATATCCATCAAGTTCATTATGTCTACTTAGTAAATGTGATTTTTTAAATTTCTTTTTTTCAGACAAGTTTAAGACATCTGCTTTTAAACATGTTTGAAAGAAAAAAATACAAAAAAATCAGTTTTTTTTTTTGAAGGCAGAGCTGTCAAACATGCAGCCTGGGGGCCAAAGGGTCCAGTCTGGCCCCTGGGATGAATGTAAGTAGCTTCAGCTTGACATCTAACCTGGCAGAGTTAATATTAAAATAAGTAAATTAAATCATTGTTATATTTTCAAAAACTTTCAAGGACTTAAACTGAAATTTAAGCACGTTTAAGGCTCATTTTCAAATTTTTTGATCACAGCACATTATAACTGTGGTAAAATACATATCTACAAAATAATACATATACTCATGACTTTTTTATTTTTTTATTTTTTATCACAATGATAATGCTCTAAACATCTAAAATTATGATTCATAAAAGCTAAAAGTTTCCAAATTAAAGGCAAACACAAAGTTTTATTAAAAAAAAAAAAAAAAAAAAAAAAGGGAAGCCACTTACTGAGTCAATATCAAAAACAAATAAATCACATCATGGTCATAACTGCCAAAACTTTCAAGGACTTAAACTGAAATTCAGACACTTTTCAGACCTTGAAAACACAACATTGAAATTCAGGTATTTTCAAGGTTTCAAGCGCCGTGTGAACCCTGAAAACCACGTGTCCAGGTGCACAAACGTATGAATGACAGCTTCTTATTGAGTTCCTTTGCTGTGTAAAGTGCCCGTCTTTGTAAAACAGCGACACAGTGCTTCCTCTGTGCTTCCTCGTGCAGCAAAAACAACAGAGAAAAGTCGCAATTACTGTATGGGCTCTTTAGTTTGGATTTAACTAATGCACCTCAGCCAAGCAAACCTCAGCCGCACGAAGCAAGGAAGGCAGAGGGTGCCAAAACAATCTGAGGAAGAGGAGACGGCGGGTTGGTGTCGGTGACAGATGGGATGGAGAGGATGACTTCTGTATTTTAAAGACGTTATCTTCTATCTCTTCCTGGCAGCCTGTCGGTTCCCTCTATCTTTGTCTCTGTGTTATTCGAGAAGGCATCCTCTCACTCCGAGTGGTTGCTAGGAAGAGTGATACGTGTTTACATTACACAGTGACAGGAGAAAATGCTCACAGACAAAACAAAATGCATTTGTGTTCTCTTCCATATGCGCAGAGGCACAGATTTGCATCTTTCGTGCCTCATGGCGCTGCTCCGAATACTGAGATTTGGGGAGAAAAAGGTGGAGTGGAAACATGAAGAAGCAACTTCCTCCTCGAGAGTGAAAAGTTTTTCCGACTGTTGCCCAGTAAAACTATTGGCAAACTTGGAAACACTGCGATAATAAACACACATTTTAAAATCACACCAAAATCTGTACATGTTAGTGTTAATATGGAGTAGAGCACATGTGTCAAACTCAAGGCCCGGGGGCCAAATCTGGCCCGCCACGTCATTTCATATGGCCCCCGAGAGCTGAAAAAGTCTGATTGTTTTCATTTTTCATTTTATTTATTCGCACAAAGATAAAAAGACAAATAGTTATCAACAAATACATAGAACAGAAGTAAAAACAGTGTGCAGGCGGAGGAAAGAAGCCAGTAAGGCTTGTACGATGTCCTCCTCCTTGTAACTTATAATTAACAAGTATCAATAATAAAACATTATAAATTAACTAAGTGAAAACCTAAGTTTAACAGAACAAATTATAAAAAAAGTAATTTAAGCAATTCAAGAAACAAAAAATAACAGGACATATACTAGAAATCAATACAACGGAAAACTTACACAATTAAAAAGTATATACTAATAACAAAAACAACAAATAAAGAGCAGATTATGCAGATGAGTAGTCGTTAAGTAGGACATTTTTTAGCATGTTCTTAAACTTTAACAGCGATTTGCAGTTCTGTAATGTTTTATCTAAACAATTCCAGATTTGTGGGCACCTGAACATCATGGAGAACATTCTTTGCTGTGTTTTTGCTTGGATCTGTTTCAAGTTATTCTGTTTCCGTGTGTTGTACCGATGAAAATCTGAGTTGGAGTTAAAAAGACCTTTGAACTGATTTGGCACACAAGAACTATCATTAATTATTTTATGGATGAAAAGAGAAATCTGTAGCTTATTTATATCGTATACAGTCAATACTTTTAGATTACGAAATAGCGATGCGGAGGGGAATGTGTACGAAACATTTGAGACGATTCGGACGAAGCGTTTTTGCAAAAGTAGTCGTGGCTTAAGTGTCGTGGGATATGTACTAGCCCAAACTATATTACAATATGGTAAATATGGGTATGGTATTGTCTTATAAAAAATAAGTTAAAAGCCTGCATTGACTATAAACTGCATTTCCCATAATGCATGCCAATTCTGTTAACCATGAAGTGATGGCATCAATAAACTGCAGTGACTTAGAACAAAGTNNNTCCCTCTTTTTGGAGGACATGCTAACTGACACTGCAGGTTTACAGCAACTGCGCTAAGCTAAAGCTAAAAGTGCTGCCCCTAAAACAGGACAAAACAGGAAAATGACTGAACGGATTTGAACAGTTTTTTCCACAGTGTTCTAACTCTGGGAGAGGCTGGGACTGACTTAATTTCGTTTTTAGGTGGAGTATTCCTTTAAGTGAATAAGCCGGACACCCTTAAGCTTTACATCCACATAAATCATGACTGACTGATGACACAGGTACTGGGCCTACAGGCAGACACAGAAACTTTCCCCCTTCAGCACAGAAACATCCTCTTGTGTGTCAAACGCTGCAGTGAAACTCCCACATCACGGTGCGATGGCATGAAAAATGTATGTTTTTAAAGGGAGAGCGACTTAAAACCTGCTCAGCTTTAGGGACTGATTATGGCGAAGGCTGGTTTCCAAATTATTACCTGAGTCAGTGAGTTTAAAAAAAAAAAAAAAAAGGTGCAGACGTTGAGAAGCTTATTGACACTGGTGTTAAAAGACAGGAACGTCTCAGCCCCACATCCACAATCCAGGTTTATTAGCTGGTGGCTTTTTATTTAACCCTTTCATGGCTGAGAATTATTGCAGGTAAATGTGTTGCTGTGAATTTGCGTCCGTTTCAGTGTCATAAAAGCTGCTGTGAGTATGTGTTTCTGTTCTTTTTCTTCAGTGGTTTTGTTTTACTGTGTGTTTTAAAGTCAAAACAGGTGGAATAATGGAAAAAGATAAGGAGGAATTGATGTTTGATAGGTTTTTAGCGAATAAGACGTACAAAATCTTTATTAATATGGAATTTAGGTTGAACACGAACTATGAACTGGAACACCAAGGACAAGGATTTAACTTTTGGCTCAGTAGTTTTTGTTCAGTATATCCATCAAGTTCATTATGTCTACTTAGTAAATGTGATTTTTTAATTTCTTTTTTTCAGACAAGTTTAAGACATCTCCTTTTAAACTTGTCTGAAAAAAAAAAAAAAAATCACAGTTTTTGTTTAGGGCCGGGGTGTCAAACATGCAGCCCAGGGGCCAAAGGGTCCAGTCTGGCCCCTGGGATGAATGTGTGAAATGTAAAAATGACACTGAAGATATAAATGATTTTATTTCAAGTTCCACATGACGACCTATTTCATCTAAAGTGGGTCGGATCAGTAAAATATCACCAGAATCACCCATTAATCCTCACAACTCCAAATTTTTCTCTGTAAATGTGAATATTTTAATGTCATTTTACTGTATTTACACTAAAACAAACTATCATGTCACAAAAACATGAATAATCTGAACAAATATGAACTTTTTGAAATTTAACTTTACCAATATTCTGCCTTTTATTAAATATTTTGTGGATTTGTAGATCCACTGTGAGTTGTAACTTACATGTGTAAATGATAAACTGAGACATAATACTGTTAGGATTACACTTAATAGATGCCAGATCGTTTATGTTATTCATATTATTTTAAAGGATAATTGGTAGATGTAAACATTTTCATCACATAATTTTACTTTTTTCGC
>JAQQZY010000014.1:4065476-4077639 GCA_030068375.1 Ostorhinchus rueppellii | reverse complement strand
TTTAAGCCTGTGTGATTACGTTATGATGTTTCCTTCAATTAATAATATTTATGTTTACATTTATTTTATTTTTTGTTGCTTGTTTCTATATTTTATTTTTTCTACATAAACGTACAGTTGTAAGACTATGAGTAATCCTATTTTTTAGCTTTAACCATGAAATACCACCGCCATGTGGAGATTTTCATAAGGGGGCGGGGCTTAGCTTTCCTGTACCAAGATGGCCGCCACAGTTGGACATTTCCACTAGAGGCAACCACTGAGGACGCCGCCTCTAGTGTTTATTTGTCTCTGTGGGTGTGTTTCTTCTTGTGTACACCCCCGTGCCTACCTGAGTAGATGGTACGGTCCACCTTAAATCCGCCCGGGGTGTCGGCTTTCAGTCCTTTGTGATGGGACTGCAGGTGGAGTTTGGCTTTTACCTCTTTGTCTTGTGCATTTATTTATTTTTTTGGCCCATTTTAATATCAGCACAAACCCCTTTTCCACTTTACCCACAATTCACTTAGCGGTTTTTCCTTGGGATAAAACGTTACCACTGTCACAAAGTGTTGACAGTTATTTTTCACTCAACCTTGTGAATCTTTAAATTATAATGTTAGCAGCTTGTTATCACTCAACATGGTGTTAAATGTTGGTGTGAAGCACGACAACCAGTTGTGAACGCAAGAGGAAACTAAAATACAGCACCAGACAGAGAATGGAGATGTAAAAGTGAAGCAAAAATACACTTAAATGTGTATCAGGCAGCGTTAAGGAGGAAAAAAGACCATAATATGGAGGAGATTCTGGTTGGAAAACATGTAATGCTGATACTTCTGATCATTTTAAAATATTTTCCAAAATTGCTTCTAAATTGCAGTTCTTCCACTTTAACCCATAAAGACCCGGTGGTAAGTTCCAAATAAATGTATCACCATTTATGATTAACTTACCTCCTGTATTTTGGGTTTTTCAGTGAAAATCAGGTATTTTTCCATATTTAACTCACTGATCATGTGGATGTTCATTTAAACTCTAAACTAAAGTTGAGGGTTATTAAATCAGAAATGGAGAAAACTGAAGGAAAAGTGATTTATTTATTGATTTTTCAGCAAATATATCAATAACTGAATGGAAACCAGACTTCTTCATCCACTGTCATTTGTTGGACTCCATAGGTTTTACTGGTGAATCAGTAGTGGCTTTTCCATTACACATCTGTGCAAAGCTTTTCTGATATTTACAAATTGTTGAAAAAAACAGAAGTGTGTAATATTCTTTTTTTTCATTAATCACAAATGCAATGATTTGTTCATAAATCATTGCGAGATGTCATGAGAAGTCATTCCATAAACATGGCGATAGCAGCTGATTTTACAGTGTGATATTTATTACCTCTGCCAAGAAGATTATGTTTTTGTCAGGGTTTGTTTGTTTTTTAGCAACATAACTCAAAAAGTTATGGACAGTTTGATGAAATTTTCAGGATATGTCCGCTCTGGGATGATTACAGAGATGATTACATTTTGGAGGCGATCAGGATCACCGTCTGGATCCAGGAATTTTAAGAAAATGATTCTTTATCATTGCGAGGTAGGGCATGGCGGCATAGAGCTGCATATGAGCCATCTAGTGGAGGAAAGTACAAACACTACCTTGGTGGAGGTCTGAGTGCTTTTCTAGTTAATTCAGTGTCTGAACTGGCTTTATGCTCCCTATGGTCACGGGGGTCACTGGAGCCTACCCCAACTACTGATGGGAGGTGGGATTTATACAGATTATTTTAATTATTATTATTAGTAGTAGTACTTATATATATATTACCTCTCTATCCCGTACTAAGTTAAAGCATAACATGCACACACTTCAAAACCCTGACTTATTAGTTGCACTACTGCCCCCAGTGGCATGACTTAACATTGCATGTCAAAGTTTTTGGACGGATGGACGACGGTCCCCTGCAGCCAGTGTAGCCGAAGGTAAAAATTATTCCGTTTCCTGGTGTGTCGACACATACCGCACCATGTTTCTTTTAAAACTCTTCTTTGCTTGTTGTAACGTCTGTCCACATCTGTTTTTTTTTTTTTTAAATTCACCTGACTGCAGTTGCAGAAAAAGGTCTTTCCATTGCAGTTTCATGTAATATACCAATTTCGCTACACCTGAAAAACCACCTCCTGCCAGTCCAGTGCAAAAAAATTCTGATTGAAAGTCGAGAGTTTGGGCAGAATTGTCGTTTTAACATTAGGCAATTTTTTTAATGTGCAAGTTATATTCATGCAATTTGAGGGTCAGTGGAAAAGTGACTAGTGTTGTAGAAGATAACCGTTTCCATGGTAACTACGGAGCCTCTGAACATCCAAATGGGCCATATCTGATGACCACGAAAAGACAAACTGTATTTTACACCAATTATTTACATGGATTGATAAGTTTAGTGGATCGACATGAATGAAACAGTTCAGATCACTGGATGGTTTTAGACACTGGGGGATGTTTGGGTCTTTATGGGTTAAAATTTCTCCATAATCTAAAACTGGTTTGAGCCAACACCCGGGAGTTTTACCCCCCCCTCTTTGTTTAAATAGTAGAAAATAACAGTTAATGCTATTATTTCTGAAAACAAGATTTTCATTGGAAACAAATGAAATGATTCAACCACCCCGGTCAGAACGCCTTTTGTGGTAAAATAAGATTTCACAGCTCAGTACCAGATTAAACGACTTGTTAAGATGGATGGGTGGATTTGCTGGGGGTGTTGAGGAATATTGTTGCTCATGGCATATTGTAGGTTGAATGGGGACACAAAAGGGGGGAGAAGGGGGGAGGGTGGTTGACCTCAGAAGCAGTGACCCAAAGTGAGCTCCACGTCTCTCACTGGCCCTGCCCTGCTCTGCCCCAAATTCCTCAGTGTCTCCAGCCTTCGGACAGACAAACAGCAGGGTCCACAGTCCATTTAGTGGGTTTTTTTTTTTTTTTTTTTTGAGAAGCTCTTATCTAATGGATGTTACCCCATGTTTTGGCAGAGCACCAACACATTCAAGCATCCACGCAACACATGAATACTGTGCATGAACTGAATCGCAGTCTGAGGCCGGAGTTACTGATTCACAAAGTGTTTTTTAAGCTACCATTTACCCCTTCGGTCTGTCATTAAATGTGTTTGAATGAGATCAGAGCCGTTATAATTGGGCTTGATGGTGAAAGGGAGAAAAGATGAGTAAAGAAAGCACTCGTGGAATAAAGCAGACTGTGGTTTCATGTGGTTATGCTTTTGAACCAACGGGGTGTGTGTCTTTTTTTTTTTTTTTTTTTCTGTGCTGTGACTTGAACTGACAATACCTCCAGGCCTTAAATATTTATCTTATGTGCACTTCCCGGTTGCTGGTTGTAGAATATTCAGAAAATAAGAGAGGGGATATACAGAGAATTTGGAGAGTTTTGCAGTGAGCTGAGTGAAGGTAAGATGGGAAAATGTCTATTAACCCTGTAACGCCAAATGTATCGTATTTGATACATGATTTCTGAAGCCCTCTACATGATCAGTGTGATTTTTTTTTTTTTTTTGGCAAAACCTGATGTATATAATTGGATACATGGATAGTCCACCAGGGGAAGGAATTCATTCACCAGAGGTCTTTCCAGTGACACTACAAGATTAAATTAATGAGGAAGGAGGCAGAACTTTGACAATTTTGAAAAGGAATTATCAGTTTGTTAGACATGTATGTGTGATATTTTTTGCTTGTTCAAACATATTTGAGCACTGAGACCCGATGTGTCAAATATGATACAAAATTGAAACTCATACATGGAAATTGATGTTTGAAAAAATATTTTTGGGTTGTTCAGAAGGACCAATAAAGGCTCCAGTTTCAAAGAACTGGAATTTTCTGTCAATGATTTAATGCTTCAGACTTTACGGGGTTAAAAAAAAAAATCAACATACTTGTCTCTTATTTTAGGATCTATAATAAACTGACATAAACCAACTCTGTTCCAGTAACGGTAAGCATTGATAATATTTGAGCATTGACACCCGATGTATCAAATATGATACAAAATTGAAACACTTGCATGGAAATTGGTATTTGAAAAAGGATTTTTTGGTTGTACAGAAGGACCAATAAAGGCTCCACTTTCAAAGAACTGAGATTTTCTGTCAATGATTTAATGGCTCAGGTTTTACAGGGTTAAGGCTTTTTCGAGTGAGTGACTATATCTGATCATTTCCACATATATTACAAAACATTGACAGAAACGGGTACAGGCAGTCAACAATATCAAGTCCAATGTGGTCTCCAGGGTGTGTAAGGTCCACCTGTGCATGAACAGTGAGTGGACCTGCTTTGTTCGGTACCAGGAAGTAATGGTACTAATGTAAGGAACGATGTTCAGAGGGATCATGTGGATGTGGACAGGGGTCTGGATCAGCACTGATGATGTTCTAATGTTCTAAAATACATGTTCCTTTCACCTTACACGTGTTCTTGTGTTTTTTTTATTTGTGTCTTGAAGGAACCAAATATGGTAACTTCACTGGCCTCGAGTTTCTCCATAAGAATACTTTTTCTTTTTTTAATTAATATTCGCAAAAGTAATAAAGTCTTACATTGTGCAATAAAACACTTAAAAAAAGCGGTGTTTCTGAGTGTCCTATAAAGTTAAGCAGTGCCGAAAGTTTTTTTTTTTTAGCACAGTGATTGCGACAAAGTAGATGGACGTCTGTGCGATTTGTCCTGGAACGGAGCGCACACACTGATGTCATGGTGTTAAATGCTAAAATAAGGCGTGTGATTAGGGACGAGGGCTCTGGCTTTGCGGAGTTGCTGTCTGGGTAATGTTTAGAGGTCAGAGGGAGATAAAGGCCTGATTGACAGTAAGGACAGGCCTGGTGTTAGGGGGGTCAGGGGTCAGGCCTCCGCTGAATCACCCCGATTTATGGCTCCGCGGACTTCTGGGTCAGGAACCGAGCATTGTTTGGGGATGTGATCATTTCCATAACACTGTGTTTCTGTGCTTCTGTGTCCATGGGAGGGAGAAGGCAGCTCGCTCGCTCTCTCTGGAGCTCTGGAGTTTGTGTAATCCTAAGGAGATCTGGATGTCTGTGTGAGACAGAAAGAGGCTGGTGTGTATGTACGTATGTATATGTGTGTGTGTGTGTGTGTGTGTGCTTGAGACAGAGACGTGGTGTCTGGAAATAGCAGCGCGGAGCCTTGCTCTGCTGTTTGCCTTCCCAAGTTTGATTTGACATCCTAATTGCCACATGGAGGAACAAAATACTCTGAGGTTCCCCAAATTGAAGTCGATGTTGAACCAAGCAGGCTATGTTTAGCGGCCTGGGCTATCTGTGGAGGGCCTACATTTACTGTCGCTCATTCTTCCTCTTTCAGCCGCTTCTTTTTTTTTCTTTTCTTTTTCCTTCTGTCTTCCCGAAGGAGGAAATATGGAGACAGAAACACAGAGAAGATTGACTGGAGGGTGAATAGCAGATAGCGAGTTAAAGATAGAGGGAGTGAGAAAGGACGAGCAGCAGAGACAAATTGGAAGATCAGTGCTTTTTATGCACCCCTCCAGTGAAACTCCACAGCCAGGCCGAGCATACATGCATTTTCCTTCTCTATTCCTTTCTATCCACCCTCCGATCTAGCCCTGCCTGGCTTTCTGTCTCTATACACCCTCCAGCAGCAGTAGCAGTGGAAGCAGTAGCAGCAGCAGGCAGCCCAGGTAGGTAGCTGACAGGCAAACTGAAGCCTGGCAGACTGGAATAATTACATGTGGCTGTCTGCGTGGAACATGACAGCTCTACCTTCAATTAAGCCCGGCGAATGCATTTTCATCACCCGCCGAGAGCTCCCAGCCTCGCCCGCCCACCAGCCTGCCTGCCTGCCAGCCCGTTGTCCACCGCCGTAAAGCTCAGACCTGCAGGATGGAGGGGAGTTACAGAAAAATATAATAAAAAATGAAAAAAAAAAAAACAAAACACAGGAGGAGGGGTGGGCAGTAGGGAGTGACATTCACCGCAGTCGCTACAGCATTACCGCCACTCGGCCTCAGATGATGACAATTAGCGAGCGGGCGAATGCGAACGGCGCCCTCCGCTCCAGTCAAAAGGGAGAAGGGCGAATCAAAGTGGATGGAAGCTACACGTGAAGTAAGACACCAAAATACTGACAATTAACCTCTGAACTCAGCTTGATGCTGCTTGTACCAACTGCAGCAGCCCCCGCCGACAAACCCACCCATCAAAGGGCGACACAGTTCTGATGCTGATGAACGGTAACAAGAGGCAAAACTTTGGGACAGGAGTCACCTCGGTGTTCGGTTTTTTAGATGCACGGTTGATATGTTCCACGGCTATAAAAACAGAAGATGAAAGAAGGAATGGGTGTTTTTTTATGACGGGTAAACTGTTAGTGCAGGAGATGTATTAGTTTGGAATTCAGATTCAATCCCCTTTGCCCAAAAAAAAGAGAAGGTAATAAGAAAGATAGCCCTCCTGCAAAAAGTCTCTTAGTTGTCGTGCTTCCCCAGATACCTGTCACTTGGTTACGACGTGTAAGGGGTTAATTATGAAACTAACCTTTACATTCCAGCCATAACTGCAGACTGTTGTGCAATTCCTGCAGTTTTTTTTCCTTTCTTTTTTTTTTTTTTAACCTTACAAAGGACACAGAATGGAACATCTCTTCCATTTAGCAAATCTTAATTTACATTTAGAGTGATTACTTTTCCCCCCTCAAAGCATGTGGAAAAAGTTGAGAAATGCTGTTCTTAAATTAAAAGTAAAAAGAAGGAAAAAAATAAAATAAAATGAAAAATAAAAAGTAGTACAGTCGTACGTGTGAGGCAGAAAAGACTCATTCTGGTGTCAACAAATCCAGGCGTGTCAATAGAAACAAGGATAGTAAACAACAACAACAACAACAACAAAAGAAGAGCATGTAATTCATCTAACTTTTGTTCTTTTGCTCTGTATCAGCCGGGGATTAGGATGCATGAGTCTGGCCACCTCTTCCTGTGCCACTTGAGACAACTCCTGGGGTATAGATTGAGCAGCAAGGTCAAGGAGGTGTGAATTAATGGCACAGATAATCAGTGGGTTTACTGTGGAAGCTCTTCACAGGCTTCCACCCCTGCTGTGTAACCCGGCAGCCCCTGGCGCACTCTGCTCCCATGGCAGCCAGGGTAAACATGTGTGTAAATACTCCTTGCTTCGCGCTGACACACACGTGCGTGAACAAACCGAGGCGCGAACACACAAAAGCAGATGAAAACTTGCACACATACTGTCGGTATGCACACGCACACACACACACACATAATGAAAGAATCTGAGAGGAGGACTGACAAAAATGCCTCAGGTAAAATGAATTGAATCCAATGAGATGTATTGGGAGGATAGATATGTAAAGGGCTGCTGCTGACAGCTTCTATTGCTCCCTTGGTGACTGGTGCCAAATGACAGGCCTGCAGAGAAGGGTGCGTTTGATAATACAACCAGAACAATCCACCATATTCTCTATCCCTTCAGTCTATTTATATTCCGTTTTTGCACTGTTGTCGGCGCTAACGTCGACAAAGAATCTTGTTCTGTTTTACAAGCTTGCATGTGAAATGCACTTTGTTTCTTTTGTGGGACATGAGGCGTTGTAAAAATAGTATATCAACTTTTTGGCGCGTTCGCATACTACATAAACAGACATGCACCAAACACTCCCCTCACTTCCTTTCTCCTCCCTCCCACTTGTCTCGGATAAATATTCAGGCAGGGGTGAGGGGCTTTTAGAGCTCGGTGGGGCTAACATGTTGCATTGGGCTGCTTGAGTAGAGAGGACAATGACTAGGTCCACTGTGCCCCTATTAAAGCAGCAGCCTCCAGGCTAGCGGATTAGCCTGAATAGGCTGTGCTCCCCAGGTACAGGATTTGGTTTACATTAGCCAGCTTTGCCCTTGGCTGCCACTGCTAACTCCTGTTCAAGTCACTTAGCTCTGGCTCACCACGCAGGACATTTTTTCTCCGGCATAAATAAAAAGAGGGGCTTAATTGACGTTACTTTGTGCTACAAATATGCTCGCTGTTGTTTTTGAGGGGAACTGCGAGGAAGGAAGGAGTCGCTGCGCAATTGTTGCAGGAAGAGCAGAAAACGTCTCACTTTCCAACGATCTCGCGTGCATGACAGTGAGAGGGCATGTAGCTCGGGGCAATGGGACCACTTTAAATTTTAAACACAATTTCAGCTTTGCCTCATTTCAATGCAGTACGGCTGGAGGTGGAATCAGAATGCATAAAATTGACTGCATGAAAAGATAATGTATAATAAATGTATTCCGCGTTGGGCGCCAGTGGATCGAATCATTGATTAGCGGTGCTGGGCCCAGTGCTAAACATCCTTGTTTCATACATATTTCATTACAGCTCTGACAGTGGCGAGGTCTGCTGTTGTGGGACTGTGACAGATGTCCATTAGTTGGACCCTGGACCCGGTGGAAGGGAGGTACTGCGGACCTGCACCACCCCAGATCAGGGGTCCCCATCTGGCTGCTTGCATCCTGATCGGGTGGTCGACCGTGTGTGGCTGCTAACCCTCTTCTTAAACGTGCTCGTCGATGCTACGCTCATGTGTTTCTACCTTCAAATGTCTGTCAGATTCTATTTTTGTTTACTCTTCCTCCTTTTGTGATGCTCCGGTCAGAAATATTAAGTCACGTCAGCTGCAGTGACTATCTTTAGCTCCTGGAACCATAAATATCTCAGTCTATTTTCTACCACACGCTGGAATTCAATTCTACCCTCTTCGACAAGAAAGTCAAACCGACAAATGAGTCTGATAGGAATAAAATGAGTACAAACGCGCATTCTTGTCGATTCAATATAATGTATTATTTAGATTTAACTGAATACAACTCCTAAATTAACCCTTAAAGACCTCAAACTACTATTTTATGGCAACTTGGAAACTAATTCTGTTTACATTTAGCCTTTCCAAAGTGATTTATTTGTGTTTATTATGATATTATCCTCTGCATTTTGCATTTTTCAGTGATAATCCAGTATTCTCCTTTGTTTAATTTACTAGAAAGCAAATGTCCCCAACTCTAGGACCACATGCTACAGGAATAGTTTTCTTCCAACTGCTATTTCTCTTTTAAATGAGCCCTGACACACTTTATTTTGTTTTAATTCTTGGGTTCTGCTTTATTTTAACGTGGTCTTAACTTATTTATCTATTGTCTCTCGTATTTTATCATATCATAGTGTTTTTATCATGCTTTTTACAGGTTTTATATTGGCATTTTTAGTGATATCTGACTTTTATTTATTGTAGTCTGTTTTCTATCTTTTATTTTAGTCTGTTTTAATCACGATCACCGAGATGCTCTGTGTTGTTTTTCATCTGTTCCTTGTTTGTGTCCTATGGTTTTAATGTTTTTTGTGTTTGAGATGCCCTCTCCAGACTGCAGAGCAAATCTACCTACGGGTATTAGTAAAGTCACCTTGAACCTTGATGTCCAATGAGGAAAATTTAAAGCTTATTATATAAAAAAATAGAAAACTAAGGCAAAAGTGACATCAGTGGCTACAATGTCCATGTGATTAAAAAAAAAAGGTGTGTGTCATCTGCAAATGTATGAAATTTGGAAGTCGCTTATTTTAAGTTAACCAATAAAGGATGAATTTTTCAGTTTATTTCACCTTTTAAGTGTTTTTTTTTCACCATTTCTTCAAATATTATCCTCTGTATTTTGCATTTTTCACTGTAAATCAGGTATTTTTCTGTATTTAATTTAAATATTCATGAAAACAGAGTAAATCCAAAGGTTATTCTATAAAAATAGAGAAAACTGAAGAAAAAGTGACATCAGTGGCTACAATGTCCATGTGATACAAACATACTTGTGTCATCTGCAAACGCATGAAATTGGGAAGCCTCTTATTTTACTTTAACCAGTAAAAGCTGAATTTTTCGGTTTATTTAACCTTTTAAGTGTTTTTTTCACCATTTATTCAGATATTATCCTCTGTATTTTGTATTTTTCAATGTAAATCAGGTATTTTTCTATATTTAATTTAAATGTTCATGAAAACTCAGAGTAAATCCAAAGGTTATTATATCAAAATAGAGAAAACTGAGGAAAAAATGACATCAGTGGCCACTATGTCCATGTGGTACAAACGTACATGTGTCATCTGCAAATGCATGAAATTTGGAAGTCGCTTATTTTAAGCTAACCAATAAAGGCTGAATTTTTCCATCTATTTAACCTTTTTAAATGATTTTTCACTATTTATTCTAATATTATCCTCTGTTTTTTACATTTTTCACTGTAAATCAGGTATTTTCCTATATTTAATTGAAATATTCATAAAAACTCCAAAGGTTATTCTATCAAAATAGTGATATTTGCTCAAAAAAGTCACTTTTCCTCCAGTTTTCTCGAACTGAAGTGTTTACAAACACTGTTTTTTTTTTTGTCAAATTACATGGATTTTATGGGTAAATCAATGTCGCAGAAGATGACAGTGTTTCCACATTCACTACGGAGCTTCTGAGCGTCCAAATGGGTCATATCTGATGCTGATTAAAGCAAAGAAACTGCATTTTATCTGAATTATTAAAATGTATTGATAGGATTAGTGGTTCAGAAGTTATTAAACATTTTAGATCAGTAGATGCTTTTGGCCTCTGTCGGCTGTTCAGGTCTATAAGGGAAAGTCGAACCCAACCCCAAAAACATGTTTTAACCCTCAACATGTTTCAAATCCAGCATTTTGTGCGCAGTGGCCCCTCCCACTAATGAAGAAAAACATGACCATATGTAAAATAGTCCGAAATAATCAGTCTGTCCTGTTTGAGCCCAAGAATCCTTTCGTCCACTTCCCCGGCTCAGACGCTGATCGCTGGTATTCCCCGTGGGAGAGGACTTCCCATGGTGGTCCTGACATCGAGGGCCCCTAAACACAAATATCCTGAAATCATAGACCCCTGGGGGACCTCATAATGTCTGCATGAGGACCTTCCAACTAGTCTACCGCATCGTGTTCCCCATCTGCCAAACACTGCAGCTGTCATATGTGTTTGTTTAATTTCTGTTATTAGAGATTATTTTATACGTCATCTCTTATTCAGAAGCTTTCCCTCTGTCTTCAACTGCAGGAACTTTGGTTTGGCTTCTTTTATATGCACATAACAAATATAGGGTGTCTCTTTTTTACTGGTTCAAGCCGGTCATCTGGAGGGCAGTCGCATCATCCATCAGACTGTTTGATCCACAGGGTTCATGAAGTATTAAGCGTTTTTTTTTTTGTTTTTTTTTTTTGTTTTTTTGGCTCGTGACACCATTTTACCATCCCAAATTTCTGGCGACCCCAGACATTCTACACTGAGACTTTTTGTTTTGTTGCTAAAATTAACTTATTTTTTTATTTATTTAATAGTTTGCTATACTATGTTGTAAATAAATGAATAATACATTAATACATAATCCCATCCATCCATCTTCTGAACCCGTTTTATCCTCAATAGGGTCATGGGGGTCGCTTGGAGCCTATCCCAACTACTTGATGCTTTTCATACATTAATACATTAATTTTAGACGACATTTAGTCTATATAATGTATATAATTATGCACGGAGGCAGAAAAGCCAGGTTGAGAATACAGCATAAAGGGAAAATTGGATTTTCCTCGGTCAGTCCAGTTTGTATTTACAAGGCTGCAAATGAATACTGAACAAACAATCAGTAGTTAATACAAACACTCCTCATGTTCCTGGACTGTAGGACACACACACACACACACACACACACACACACACATACACACACACACACACGCACACACACAGTTCACATTAGACTATATCCTTTGCACAGACTCTTAACACAACAGTGTCCTTTGTGTTGACTCTTTGTGGAAATTTAAAGTTGTTTTTTACTATTGTTGAAGTACTAGTACTATGGTTTAGTACTTTATTATTGTGTAGTACATTTTTAATTAGTTTTAATTACATCTGCAACCTGTACACAAGTCTGTCTCGCTTTATCTCTAGATCTTTTCAATCTATCTCTCTGTATCTCTACATATACAGTGGTACCTCTATTTACGAAATTAATCCGTTCCAGAAGTAGTTTCGTAAGTAGATAATTTCGTTAGTAGAGACGTGTTTTCCATGTAAAT
>JAQQZY010000014.1:3945539-3957183 GCA_030068375.1 Ostorhinchus rueppellii | reverse complement strand
GTCTCTCTATGTCAGCCCTGTGATGAACTGGTGACTTGTCCAGGGTGTACCCCGCCTTCGCCCTTAAGTAGCTGGGAGAGGCTTCATGTGACCCTAGTGAGGATAAAACAGGTTCAGAAGATGAGTGAATGAATGTATTCAACAAGCTGACAACTAACCTGACATAATTACCTCCGCCAAGGAGGTTATGTTTGTGGGTTTATTTGTTTGTTTGTTAGCAATATAACTCAAAAAGTTACAGACAGAGTTTGATGAAATTTTCAGGATATGTCAGCTCTGGGTCAAGGAAGAGATGATAACAAAAAAGCTCTTAAACTATGAGAATTGCCATCACTGAATACTTTTAAGTCTCTTTTGAAAAGCTTGGACTCATGCTTAAATAACTGTGCATACTTTGACTGCTGTTGAACCTGTTTTTTTTTTTGTGATCTGTTATTGTGTCGTGTTTTAATCTGTCTGTTTTTAGTGTTCTTTGAAACTATATTTGTTGCTGCCTATCTTGACCAGGACTCTCTTGAAAAAGAGATTATTAATCTCAATGAGACTTTCCTGGTTAAATAAAGGTTAAATAAATTTAAAAAATACATTTTGGAGGCAATCTGGATCACCGTCTGGATACAGGAACATTTTTTAAAAGGATTCTTTATTCATCATTGCAAGATAGGGCATGGCGGTACAGAATTGCATATGAGGTCATACAGCACCATCTAGTGGAGGAAAGTACAAACACTACCTTAGAAAAAAAAGTACAAACACTACCTTGGTGGAGGTCTGCGCTCTCCAAGTCCTTTTCTTGTTTGTTTGTTTTTTTTAATAATTTTTTAAGACTACACTACTAAAACCACAAGTTCATTATTGAGGCAGTGACTATGCTGCCTCTTTGGTCTGAGAAGTGACCATATTCAGACAAAGAATGGATCTGCAGGAGCACAAAGGCTTATGGGGGAGCTAATGCTGAATGTCAGCTCACTGGCACAGCCACAACTTCAGAAAGCATTAGTCTAACAATGCCATTTGACTGTCTTTGTATTTTAACTTATTAAGCATGACTACAGTCGAACTGTCAGGAAAAAAGAAAAAAAGAAAGGTAGGTGGGATCAATAAGCAGAAGCTCTTGTCAGTGTTGGTGAATAAGCTGTCAATTACACAAGAACATTTTTGGGAGATTCCAAAAACAACTAAATGAATCCAAAGCAAAATAGATATTTTAGACACATTTATTTCGAGTCTAAATCCAGGCTTTCAGACACTTTATGATACTTCCTAGGGCTGCAGGATATTGGAAAAAACGGTCATTGCGATTTTTTTTAACCCTCCGATATGAAAAAATACTCAGGAGTTTATAATATGAGTTGTGTCTCCTCTTGAACAACACAGAACATGTATTTTAGTATCATCCTCTCTGAAGCTGAAAATATTACAGATAATTGACATTGCGTCTCTTTTTGGCAGCAAGTTTTTGTTCTTGGAGATTTTCTCTTGTTCGTTGCTCATTTTTCATTGTTACCAGGGACTTACCACGTACAGGGGCGTGGTCTGCTTCGGCAAACTAATCAAGAACGATTGTGATTGGAGGATCGCTGTGCGCAGTGTGTGTCAGGTACCCAGGCTGAAATTGGATGAGAGCACACTGAGTTCATTTGTCTCCTACGTTGCAGGACCTGCGACGTGAGAACTGCACACACGTACATTGCGATGACGATGCGCAAACGATATATTGTGCAGCTGTAATACTTCCATATTGGCTTAATTTTGCTACTTGTTTTTTTCTCTCCCAAAATAACTCAACATAAACTCCACACACCTGTTACTTATAATAGTATGTGTCTACATTCAGGTGTGGGCTTAGAAAACATTTGGATTACTAGAAAAGTATTAAAAATATATGACTGTAGAACTGGTTTCTGGCTCTTTATATGAGAAATAAGCAAAGATCAAGCCACACAACACAAACGCCATCCCATTCATCAGTTACAGCAGGTGTCCATGCTCATGTAATGACACTTGCAATGATGCCAAAAGCCTGTTAGTGTCCATAAATATAGGGGGCGCTGAAGGGAGGGGTGCGCTTGTTTGGCTGTTATCAACTGTTGCTCTCAGGAACGGTCCACTCCACCCTTAAAGGAGAATTCCGGCCATTTTCAAAATACTTTCTATTGCTCGAGCTACCCGAGGAACGAACGCACTTACTCGCTCTTCAATGAAGAGTGAGTAAGTGCGTTCGACGATCGACTTGTTTGGGCTACCGGAAGACAGGGCTGTAAACAAACTAGTAAGTTGCTACTTGAACAAACACACTGTTTTAACAACATTTTCATTCGCTTTGAGTCATAAACGCCACAGAATTGTGTTGCAAGGTGTCTTCTGAAGTTGCGTGACTTTTGTGGTAAGATTTGGAGCATGTTAAGATGTTAAAAACACAACTTAAAAGTTGCCCCTATGGGTTAGCTGTGAGCGCTAACTTTCCGGTCAAAAATGTCAATGTAGTTTGCAGTAAAACTTCTCCCGTCTTCGGTACAGGGGTTTCCTCGGGTAGCTCGAGCAATAGAAGGCATGTTGAAAATGGCCGTAATTCTCCTTTAAGGCTCAGTGTTAGTGTTGTGTTGATGTGGCGTTCAGAGGCAGGTTGGAGTAAGAGTCAGGACAATGAATGCGATTCCCGTGCATTCCCGAACATGCGTGTGTGAGTGCGGCGCCCAGCGTGGCGGCGATTCTCGCAGCCACTGCGTGATCGTAATAGATCTTTAGACGCACAAGGGGCCTCTCTTCCTTGACAGTCTGCTCATCCAATCAAGGTTCACCAGGGACAGGCTTGTCACCACGGAGACAGGCAGCAGGGCCACCAGGGCATTGTGGGATAGCTTAGTCCACCAGCATATAGACAACCTGTCACTGTTGATAGATGAGAGAGTAGATTTATTTGCCTTTCTCTCCCTCTCTTTTACTCTACTCCCCCTTTCAATATTGTTTAGTATGTTTTATCAAATGCACCTCTGGCTGTTGCTCAATTTGTCGGTCTTGCACTTTCTTTCAATAAAACAAGAAGGAAATATTATCACAGCACAGAAACTACTATTTTCATATAAATGAAATCCAACAGCAGACTATGGTTAAATAATATAATAATAATAATAGTTCATTCCAAATATACTCTTCAGCTCCAGCTTATTATGCTGTAGAACAGAGGGGTTAAACATGCGGCCCAGGGGCCAAATCCAGCCCGCCAAAGGGTCCAGTCCGGCCCTTGTGTTGACTTTATGAAATACAAAAATATTAACAATTATTTTAGTTCAGGGGCCAAATACAGACCAATTCAATTTCAGGTGGGTCAAATCAGTAAAATACTGTCATAATATCCAATAAATACCCACAACTCTGTAAAAATGTTCATGTTTTTACACCAAAACAAAGTGTAATTTTGCAAAACATGTGAATAATCTGAGGAAATACAGAATAAACAACCTGAAACGTCTTAAGAGAAGTGCAATTTTAACAATATTATTATCTGTTATTGAATGTTTTGTATATTTGGAGATCCACTGTGATCTACAAGTCATAATTTACCTGTGTAAATGATAAACTGATGCAGAATATTGTTAAAAGTACACTTATTTTTTCAGTTTGTCCATATTGGACACTGTTTTAAAGCAGGGGTGTCAAACTTATTTTAGTTCAGTTAAATTTGTTCTGCAGTGGGCTCGGACCAATAAAATAATAACACAATAATATATAAATAAAGTCAGCTTGAAACTTTTCTTGATGTTTTACAGTGAAAGAAGTTAAATTGCATCTACAAACTATCCTTTCAAAAAACAAAAAAAAAAGTGAATAATATGAATAAACTGGGGGGAAAAAGCATAATGTGACACTATTATGCTTTGATTTATCATTTCCATGTGTACGTTATAACTTACAGATCACAGTGGAGCTGCAGATACTCGAAATATTTAGTAACAGGTGGAATATTATTTAAAATGCGCATACTTCTTTTTCAGGTTGTTCAGATTTTTTGCAAAATTACACTTTGTTTGTAAATGCATGAAAACATTTACAAAGACAAACATTTTGAGTTGAGTATTTATAGGTTATTATGGGACTGAATTGGTCTGAATGTGGAACCAGAACTAAAAGGATTGTTAATATCTTAGTGCAATTTTTACAATTCACCAATTCATCCCAGGGGCCAGACTGGACTCTTTGGCGGGCCGGATTTGGCCCGCGGGCCGCATGTTTAACACCTGTGTTTTAAAGCATAGTTTGTAGATGTAAACACTTTCATAACATAATTTTACTGTTTTTGCCCTAAAACATAGAGAAAAGTTTGAAGTTGACCTTAGTTATATATTAATATGTTGTTATTTTACTAGTCCGGCCCACTTCTGATCAAATTTGGTTGAATGTGGCCCCTGAACGAAAATGAGTTTGACAGCCTTGGTATAGAGGGTTTTAATACGCCAAAGGATTTCAGCAATTGACCTCCTCTAATGTGCCTATATTAATGGTTTTCATCCTGACAAGAGAAGCAAGAAAGACTAGACCATCCTGGATTTCTGGGAATAAAGAGTCTGATCACAAAGAAGCCAATCCTCCATTCTTCATTATCAGTGACCTCACAGTGACCATACAAGGGCAGGGAAACCTCATTCCTTTCCATTAGTGTAACTACCATCAGCTTACCTTCAGGGTTCTAGTCCATACTCATCACCGCTCATTAATACCCTGCAATTAGTCTTAACAAACTTACAAACGCCCCCACAGTCTTTCTGCACACAGGAAGCCGCAGCCGAGAAAAAAAAAAAAAAAACAAGTGATGGAAGGAAACATCACTTGAATAGAACTCTTTAATGGACTGTAGATGAATACACACAGTGGAAATTTCACCGCAGGGTTTGATTTACAGGAAAATAACCCCTAAGACAACCATTTCTGTATTATTATCTGTCCAGTAAGGGAAGTAAGTCCAGAAATTTCAATACAAACAGACGAGTAAAACACATTTTTGGTCAAAAGATATAGTTTCTAGTAATTTTATTCTCCAGTGTCTATGTTTTCAGCATGTACAGAAACAGATGTATGCTTAGAAGTACTTGCTTTGGTTCTTACTCCAGGGGAATTAGGCTTTAGTCTTATGAGGGAAAGTAAGGCTATTAGTGCCATGTCTTGTTAGTTTGGGGTAGATGGGGTAGACGCTGCTCTCCAATTATGTGGTAAGTGAAAATCTCAGGCTATAAATCAGCAGAAAAAAAAGTTTATATCAAAACCCTAAATAATTTTTTCCATGATGTAGAGTCTTCGGTAACTGTTTTACAAGACATGCCTCTTGAGATGTTTGTGTTGCATTGTGTTGCACTCTCTGCCTGCTTTATTTGGTGTTTTGTGATCACACGAATCATGGGATTAAATGAGTTAATTTACACTGGAAACAAGTGATTATTATCCCTCCCCAGTGGCTGTGTTTTTGTTAATGATTCAGGAAGGGATAAAAACACTAGATTACTTATTAAGATGGACATTTAGTGCTACTGTACTGAATCAAACCATGATATTGTCAGACCCAGTCCCAGTCCCACATGTGCAGTAGGATCTCACACTTTAAAATTTACCCAAATGATCAACTGACAACTTCATTTCCTTCAGTGACCACACATTGTATCATGTGACAACACCGTGATTATATGAGGAGAACGGGCTAGGATCTATATGTGTACACACAATCTCTTCGCTGAATATGTACCAACACATTCCAGGTCAGGAAAAGCTGCAAGGGAATTCCCAGCAGGAATTCCCAAATTATACCCTGTTCTTGGGATCGCGGGAGAATTCTGCAGGGTCTGATCTCAAGGGAACCTAAACTGATAAAAGTAATTATGTATAGTTTTTTTTTTTTTTTATCAGTTGCATGCCATACACAAATGCACATATGCATCATATACAACACATATAAACAGAATGAACAGAGCAGAAATATTTCTATGGCAATAACTGCATACATTTAACAAACTAGAAAAGTACTCGGAGAGCGCAGACCTCTGCCAAGACAGTGTTTGTATTTGTTTTGTTTTTTTAAGGTAGTGTTTGTATTTTTTAAGGTAGTGTAAACAAAACACAAACACAGCTACAACATATAAAAACAGTTATTGCACAGACAAAAACAGATACCCATTTGTAAAGAAGAGTGCCAATAATAATAATAATAATAATAATAATAATAATAATAATAATAATGACAACTTTAAAAACTGGGATGACAAAGTAATAATAATAATGAGCACTGGAAGATAAAAACAAGCTATTGCAGATTTGAATAAAAGGTTCTTTTTTCAGAGGTCATATGGACAGACATTTTTAAAACAAAGTCTGTCCACATGACCTTTGTTTTACTGAATATCTGTGTTTACACTAGTGTACATCTACAGATAACACTGGACACTGTAGATGCACAGGCTTTTGTCTTTTTGTCTTTTGAAGCAGCAACAAGTTATGTTGTAATATTCATTTAACATTAAAAATATTAGTTTTGCTTGTTGAGGTGTTTTCTTTATAGATTTTGCCACTATATCAGTATATGCGTTAACCTCCTAAATGTGTACATGTTCTACTGCAGGGAATACACTGATAGGCGTACAAACCTGAATGACCTTTATTTGAAGATTCTGACGGAGAAAAATGTTTGATTTGCACAGTATCTGTATTTGTGTGGGCTTGGCTATAATACTGTATATTCCTCTTGGTAATTTCAACTATAATGACAGTGCTGGATGCTGCATGAGATGACATGACCTCTGTAATCACCTGAATCCAGCTGATTTAGGTGGAGGGTGAACACAGGTCTATTAGTAGAACCACTGAATCTGACCATATCATGCATGTGGTTGATATAAGAGCAAGCGGTAACTGTGCTGAACTGTAATCCACGTGAAATAAAAATCAAAACAGATTCTGCTCAGTCCATAAACGCATGTGTTTGGACTCATATTTTTAGTGCGTATGCCATGTGGAAAGTAATAGAAACAAAGGAAAAATATGGAATAAAAGACGTGTCCATAGCCCAAAACATCGATCCTTAATCAATGGTCGTGGCAGGTCTTTGGTGTGTGCTGGGTTCGTGTTATAGATGGTAGGGGAGTGATCCAACCGCTCCCCTGAAACTCATGCTGCTATAGGGATAACAAATATAAGACAGAGATCAAGGTCGAGTCAGGAGGCTAAAACCAGCTAGAGAATGTCACTACAGGGTTTTGTACATTTGGCTGTTGGAAGAACAGCTTCAGGGTAACAGCAATGACAGAAAAACACTGTCAGTGCCACATCATGACTCACAGATGTGACACAATGTTGTGGCCAAAAGGTCCTTTGAGTGCCATGATGACTATTATGGTTTCACTGTATGTGTGTGTATGTGTGTGTCTTTGTTTGCCTTCATGTTAAGTGGAGTTAAGGGCACTTGGTGAAATGTTTATGTTACGTTAGTTTGAAGATGATTGTTTGTCGGGTTAGGTCATTCTTCTGGGCGTGAATGGGACACAATGTTTAAGACACTTTTGGCTGTGATAGGAGCTTTATGCAGAAATCTCCTTTTGTCTACATTTTCCGTTATGTCAGCTGGAGTACGAACTGCAGAGTGGAAGAGAGCAGCAGAGACACGCAGGGTCTTATCACAGTGTTTCCCTTCTGTTGATTTAGGGCTCAGACTATTTGGCACAAATCTATAGATTTTCAGTTCCTTTGGCCCTTAAAGCAGACGTGTCAAACTCATTTTCTTTCAGGGGCCACATTCAGCCCCATTTGATCTCCAGTGGGCCAGACCAGTCAAATAATACCATAATAACCTTTAAATAATGACAACTCCAAATTTTTGTCTTTGTTTTAGCGCAAAAAAAAAAAACCATGAAATGATGAAAATACTTACTTTTATAAACATTCCAAACAAAAAAGATGTGAATAACCTGAAAAAAATGAAATTTCTCAAGAAAAAAATAAATAAATAAATAAATAAGTGCAATTTTAACAATAACCATATTATGCCTCAACTTATAA
Source organism: Ostorhinchus rueppellii (assembly GCA_030068375.1). Taxonomy (NCBI): domain Eukaryota; kingdom Metazoa; phylum Chordata; class Actinopteri; order Kurtiformes; family Apogonidae; genus Ostorhinchus; species Ostorhinchus rueppellii. The sequence goes on along the minus strand of JAQQZY010000014.1, from coordinate 3,949,146 downwards.
TTTCTACAAGTGCATTACGGATCTAAAGGCCTAATTAGTAACAAGCAGAAAATTGTAAAAATTGTGCTTAATTTTCTTGGTTGTTCATATTTATTCAGGTTACTCACATTCTACATTTACTATGTTATTTCTTGCACTAAAACAAAGACAAAAATTTGAAGTTGTCATTATTTATCGGAATACTGTCATATTTTTTTCACATCAAACCTAGAAGAAAATATGGAGTCATCATTTTTTGTAGATTATTATGCTATTATTTTATTTGAGATCATATTGGTTTGGATGTGGAACCTGAACTAAAATGAGTTCAACAGACTTTTCATACTATTTCATCTGGATTGGAACCTTTGGCGGGCCGCATGTTTGACACCCCTGCCCTAAAGCATCACATAACACATAGACAATCCCAAACTAAGGACACTCCATGGTGTAGTTGTGGGAGCTTTTTATTTGGTAAGAAACGGCATCATAACTAAAAGCTCTTCCTGCGGTTCATCAGCCAGACGGAGAGTGAGACACCAGAGGAAGTTCAGCCACTGACATGAGAAGGCTTTTCCATCCTCAAAGAATACACGTCTTTAAAAGCCCCATGTCATAACTCATGTACATTTCAGTTGTTTTTGCCCGTCATCTCAGAGCTGAAGTTGTTCAAAAGCAGACAATGTAGACTCTTCTCAGGGGTGGAACTAGTGCGGCACACCAGCTGAAGACGAGAGCTTTAAATCTGAAAACCTAACACGAAAACACAGCCCTGAAGAAATCATAGATTTTGTTTTCCATACAGCTTTAAAAATCTCTAAGCTGTCTCCTCCTCGTCATCTAAATCCCTGCTCCAAGTGGATTTAATAGGTGAAATCAATCAAAGATCAGAGACCGGATTCTCCTGATCAGCCTGTTTCACTGAAAGAGCATGTGGATGTAATATATTTTCAGCTTTGAACACTACAGAGAGACTGGGAGAGAAAAGAGATGAAAAAGAGAGGCAGATGAATCGGTATCAGATCTCTGTAAGCCAGGGATTCTACACCCAGACTCACACTGGAGCTCGTACAGATTAGCTTACACTGCAGCTGCTGCAGCAAGAAAGTGTGTGTGTGTGTGTAATCGTGCTCCTCACTGCGCCTATAGAGACCATGAAACAAGTTATGTATCCTTTCTCTCCAGTAAGCAATGTACTGTAACTTTGAATGGGCAGAGGTTGTGTATGTGTATGTGTAGGTGTGTGTGTGTGTGACCGGTATTAGATATATGTACATCCTGTCTAAGCTCTAGGCAAGACTCACCCTCCTGCATCAAATCCGTTGCAGTGATTCAGGCCCCTGAGCACCACAAATCAGTTTAACTTCCACTTGGTTATCACTGCTCTCAGCTTACTTCACAGTTTACCCCCAGACATCCTGCAGCATCTCACCCTGAGCTTTGTTTTGTCCACAGGGATCGCAATCTACAACCAGATTCATCTTTACTCCACAGTGGTACTGTGCAGTGAGCGTAGAGCATCATGTTTTACTGGCTAAAATGCATTAATGCAGGGGTGTTGAAGCCCAATATGATCTGAAGTGGGCCCAACCAGTAACCAGGGTTCTCCCCAGATGATGGAACAACGGCGCTGCACCAGTATACTGCTAACTAGTCGCATTTTCAAATTTAGTGCGTTTTTTTTCTATTTCCCCCAATAATTTTGCTAAAATCTACTGAAAGCCGCCGGGTTTGCAGGAATGTAATCTATTTTCCAGAATGTTTTTCCTTTGAAATCTCGTGGAGTTGTATCTGTTGTGAGGTTTTAGTGCAAGACTTTCTTACCATTGGTTGGATATTATGTAATGCATTAAATCAAGCACTCTTATTGGTCGGGATCCGACCGCACATAAACTCACTTCCTGTTTACATCCAGACGACACCAACCATGACAAAATGCAAGCGTTATACGAAGCCTGATGATCAGAGAAGGATCTCTGCATTTTTTGATGTGTCCTTGGCAGTGACCATGAGCCAAGAAGGAGCGGACAGAACCCCCCCGGAAAGGCCATCTGGGGGTCAGGGGGGGAAGATACTATAAACTTCTAGTAACATAACAGTAAAAAAAAAACAAAAAAAAAAATTAAAAGGACAATATAACAGTGTTTACAGCTACAAACTTTCTTTATGAATCTGAATAACATGAACAACCTGAAATGTCTTAAGAAAAGTAAGTGTAGTTTGAACAATACCATGCCTCAGTTTATCATTTCCACATGTAATTATAACTTCCATTACAATTACAAATATAATAGACATTTAGTAATGAGCAGAATGTTGTTAAAATGACACTTCTTTAAAGACATTTCAGGTTGTTCATATCTTTTCAGGTTATTGGCATCTTTTGTTAAAAAAAAAAAAAGTTTGTAAATGTAAACATTTTCATGTAATTTGACTTTTTTACACTAAAAAAAAGAGAGAAAATATGTGATTTTCATGATTTAGTGGTTATTAGGATACTATTTTACTAGCTGGACTCATTTTAGATTGAATTTGTGGAACCTGAATTAACCCGTAAAGACCCAGCGCTACTTTTATGACAGTTCCCAAATGAATTTATTCCCATTATTCCCGAGTCATTTATCCTAATTTATTACAATATTCTCCTATGCATTTACATTTTTTTTTCCAGTGACAATGAAGAATTTCCTATGTTTAATTTACTGATCATGTAAATGTTGAGAAAAATTCGTATTAAAGTTGAGAGTTATTATATCAAAAACAGAAAAAACTGAATTCAAAGTGACTTTTTCTGTAAAATCCATCATTAACTGAACATAATCCGAGCGTGTCCATCCACTGTCATTGATCCAACTCCATGGGTTTTACTGGTGAATCAATGTTGTAGAAGATGAAAGTGTTTCCATGGTAACGGCCAAATGGATCATATTGGATTACCATGAAAAGATGATAAACTGTATTTTACACCAATTATTTACGTGTATTGATAGATTTAAGTTATTAAACATTTTCCATCAGTAGATTTTGGGCGTTGGTGGATTTTTGGAACTTTATTAGTTAAAAAATGCTTTGGACAAAAGTCTAAAACACAGCCGCTATTTCATACCAGCAATTCTCTGTATTATAAGAAAAAGACAGTGATGGTGATGACAAGGACAACCAGAAAAGAATTTCAGACATTTTTTTTCTTTCTCTCCCCTGTCCGACGTGTTAACAGAGTCGCTCATCATACGCCAGACATGAGCGCTGTCGGGGGCATTCAGAGGGATGTCATTTCTCATGGCCTCTTGGAAAACACAATATACAAAGTTTGTTATAAGGCAGGACCACCTAGTGAGTGAGGGCGACAGCAGTCACTTTTCACAAAGTGCTCCATTCAGAGAAAAAGCTTTCACAAAAATAAACATCTACAACACGATAAGGATTGTCATATAGGCCGCAGACAAAGGGGCAAGTCTTTACACAGGATAAGAAACAGACATGCTCACACATGAACGACACTGCTCTAGTTTTACACCTTATCCTAATACAGGCTTCCTACAGGTTTATCAGAGTTAGATGCAAGTTATTTATCACCACTTATAAGATTATCCTCTTTATTTAGTGTTTTTCAGCATAAACCATGTAT
>JAQQZY010000014.1:3933912-3945439 GCA_030068375.1 Ostorhinchus rueppellii | reverse complement strand
TTTCTGTTTAATTTACAGTACTGACAGGCTTCTCCAAGTTAAATGCAAGTTATTTATTGTAATATTATCCTCTTTATGTAGTGTTTTTCAGTATAAACCATGCATTTTCTTATGTTTAATTTACTGACAGGCTTCTCCAAGTTAAATGCAAGTTATGTATCCCCATTTATTGAAATATTATCCTCTTTATTTCGTGTTCTTCCAGTATAAACCATGTATTTTCTGTTTAATTTACAGTACTGACAGGCTTCTCCAAGTTAAATGCAAGTTATTTATTGTAATATTATCCTCTTTATTTAGTGTTTTTCAGTATAAACTATGTATTTTCTTATGTTTAATTTACTGACAGGCTTCTCAGAGTTAAATTTAAGACTTTAAGACCACTTCAAACTAAACTTAATGCCCGTTTCACAGCCAAAATTAAGAACTAGCTCTGTCTTGATCTACACTGCTAATCCAAATTCTACTATGCAAGCCATTTTGTCAGCACATGTAAACACACGAGCTATATCTGAATTAGAACATGCATTTAACCCTGAAAGACCCAGTGGTACTTCCAATATGAATTTTTCTCTATGTAACCTTTCTTACTGCAAGTTATTTATCACCATTTATTGGAATATTGTCCTCTTTATTTTGAGTTTTTCAGTATAAACTGTGTATTTTTTTTGTATTTAATTTAATGATCATGTCGATGCTCATAAAAGCTCAAAAGTAAATTCAAAGGTTATTCTATCAAAATAGAGAAAACTGAAGGAAAATAATTTTTTTAGCAAAATATATCACTAGTCACTTTTCCATTGGACAGGTGCGCAAAACTTTATCAATATTTACTAAATGTTGAAAAAAAAACAGTGTGTAATGTCGTTTTTTCCATTAAATCACAAATGCGATTTGTTCTTGGAAGATGACATGAGAAGTCATTCCATAAACATGGCGACAAATGTAAATATTGTCTTGATTTACAGATATATTTATTATTATAATTCATTTTTAATCACACATTACCCCTCTATCTCGTACTGAATCGAAAATTGATTCGGTTTCCTGGTGTGTTCACATACCGCACCATGTTTCTATTAAAACTCTTCATCTTTTCTTGTTGTAACATCCATCAACATCCTTTTTTTTCATTATTCACATGACTAGTTGCAGAAAAATTCCTTCCGTTGCAGTTTTCCTGATATACCAATAGCACTATGCCAAAAAAAAAACAGCTCTTGCAACGCAAAAACTTCAACTGACTTCCAGTTCTACATTTTGCCCAAGAACACGCAATGTGATTGGTCAATTGTTGTACCACTTTGAAAGGAGACCTCTGATAGGCTTGAAAGTCAGCCGTCAGGAAAACACCTGCACATCCTGATTTTTTTTTTTTCTCTCCTTTTCCCATGCACACCCAAAACTCAGACTCCTGCCTAAAACTATGGTCTCCATCCACTCTCATTTGTCAGACTCCATGGGTTTTACTGGTGAATCAATGTTGTAGAAGATGACGGTGTTTCCGTGGTAACTATGGAGCCTCTAAACATCCAAATGGGTCATATCTGAGAACCATGAAAGGACGACAAACTATGTTTTACACCAATTATTGACCTGTATTGACAGGATTAGTGGATCAACAGCTATTAAACAGTTTAGATCAGTAGATGGTTTTGGTTGTTGGTGGACGTTTGGGTCTTTATGGGTTTAACAGCTCAGCGATTCTAACATTTAGAGTCCACAAAACCTCTGCTTTTAGGGTTGGGGTAGAACCAAACATTGTTGAGGTTGATTTTTAAACACGTTTACAAGTTCATGGCAGCATAAATTAAGAACTACAATATCAAATGTAATGCCTTTTAAAGACTTCAGGTATTAAATGTCGATTTTTGTCAATTTAAGACTTTTTAAAGACCCTCCGGGAACCCTGTAATAATAAAATGTACAATTCTGCAGCAGTAAATACATACTACGTTGACTTTCTTTGGATTAATGGAGACTCTGCCATTGCAGAATATGTGGAATTGTTCTCCCTGTAAAGATAACAGGAGATGCAAAAACCCCTCCCTTCCTCAGACATGATGACACCGAACACTGATAACATTTCCCTCATTATTTATCTAACATGCAAGCTGTGACAGGATGAAGTTTAGTCTGTGTTCTTAGGATGCATAGCCATTCCTCTGTCAGCTCAGCTTGATCTGCGAGATTACTTAACCTGACAGAAAATATAGATCACGCTTGGTTGGAAGGATAAAGGAAGTGGCCAGAAATCTTCTTCTCGGCCTTTTGTGTTCCTCCATACTCATTTCTGACATTTGGCTTTTCATTTTTGATCCGTGCCTGCACAGATGCAGCGCGAGTGGATGGAATTAGCGGAGACTGATTTGGATATGATTACAAAACAACACTGGCTGTGAATTAGATCCAAGCGAGGAATAAATGAAGATAATCTTCTCGAAAATAGCAACCCAATCGTAATTGATTGCTTCCATCTTCCCATTTAAGTCATGTATCACAGCTTGCGATTTTTTTTTTTTTTTTTAACGTGACCAATTATAATCACAATCGCACTGCAACACCAAAAGTGTGTGTCTGACATTGCCAAACACTAACAAGAAAATAATCAGAACTACAAGTGCTAATATTTGCTCACACAGTTGATGTTTTATTCATGGGACATCTGTGCCACTTGGAATACGCCTGAAGCTTCACAACCCAAATAAGAATTATTCAATTAAACTCAGTGAAATTGATGGACAAATGTTTGCTTTTTAAAATTTTTTTATTTTGTACGAGCCAGAACCTAATGCAATAACAATGCATCAATAATCTCTCAATGCTGCATCACCTCGGCTGCCAATCACAGGATGGACTGGGGCCTGTTTGCTTTCCTGATCTGAAATATTAATACAGGTTAGCCTTGTGCGATGCAAAAATGTAGACTGGGGCACAAGCTGGCACCACAAGCAAGGCCGCAGCTTGACAAGGCAAACAAGAAGCCCTGAATAAATTATGAGTTTAAAGGTTTGGAGAGGCTTTCTGACATGAAATAAGCAATGTACAATGAGCACAACCCTGACCCAAGGATTTCAACGCAACCTCATCAGCATCTGCGGAGAAAAATCTGTGGAGAAAACACAGAATCGTGCATTTAACTACAACTTGTGCCAGACCTCGTGAAGAACACTGCGGGACATGCACATTATACACAAATGTGACTCTGTCTAGGCCAGAGTCACTCATAAAACCTTAAATGAGCATAAATCTGGCTTGAAGTGGGTGATAATGAGCCACAACCCCTTCCGCTTTGGAAGAAAAAGGTTGCGGTGCGAGCTGCCTGCAAAACTGAAAACCTGTTTACGCTGACAGGCTGGATGCTCGTTCCCTCAATGCTGTGGCTGCACCACGCACTTCACAATCCAAGCATGGAGAATAGGGAGAGTTATTTTGGAGGACAAACTGTTTGTTTGGCAAAGCATCAGGAGAGAGACGCTCCACATTCCACCGTGCAGTATGTCTTCGGGGTAGAAGAAAAGCTAAAGCGCACGCCAATCGCTGGCATGTGGAAACCGGATGTCAACTGAAATACATATAATTTTTTACTGTATTGTGAGCCGGTGGATTTCCTGGTCTGTTGAAAATGACTGCTGATGGTGGAATGAGGGATTGGAGCATGAATGCCGGAGCTGGCCCAGTGAAGGTCCTCGCAGAGTCCAAGCAATGGCTCCCAGGGATTTGTCCAGATGAGAGCTGAACAGGCCTGAGGATCTGCTGGAGCCTTTCAGATCCCAGTTTGCCTTTTTGCGAGTGAGTGTGCAAGTGTGTGCATGCACCACAAATGCCTTAGAGGGACTATACACTTCTTTTTTTTATTTATTTTTTCCCAGTTCAGAACAAAATGTTGAGGGGCTGTACAGTCAAAGAAAGCTAAGAAAATCAGTCTGACAGAGTATACTGTAGGTGAATTTAAGCATATCCCCAAACAGCCTGCGTTAGCATCATCATCATCACCCTATATGGAAGGTGTTAAAAATCCATTAGAATTATGGCAAAACGGTGCAATGAGAGGGCGGGCTTACATAGGCTGGTGTCGAGGAGGTATGATGTTTACTATGTTTAGCATGTTAGCATGTCATGGGATATCATTAGTTTTGCATGCATTTATTAATAAACATGAGGCGAGAGCTACACACCTGTGGCAAATTCTGATATTTAAAGATGCCACTGCCAGCGCATAATGAACAGCCAGTGGTGGTCCATCAGGCCTCATCTTCTGGTCCTAAGAATCAAAATTACCTACCCTAGATGCGTTCCACGGTGACATATTCATTCAATTATAACCAATATACTTGTACTATTCTCTGGATTTTATAGTTTTTCTCTTGGTTGCACTGCTTTCAGGAGCATGTATATGTTAGAGCGGTGTTTGTCAACCTTTTTTGAACCAAGATCCATTAATGGTATCATGAGCCTCCTGTGGCCCCCCATCCCTGAAGAAATTGGGAACAGGGGGGTTGGATGTTATTCTCAAAGCAACGTAACAGACTTGTTTGTGGAGGGTTAAGGGTTGTATAGCTCTGTAGATTAAGCCCCCTCATCTTATCATTTCCCACCCAAACACGTAGTTATGATGGGGGGCGGGGGCCCTGTTAAGGTGAAGACACTCTAGATGTTGTTTGGCAGTCTGGTGTGGTTGGTGGCATGAGTCTGCTCGGTGTGTTCCATACAATCGGTTGTCGTTAATGCCATTGTCAGTCTTTTCGGTCGATTCAATATGTGTAATCGGCCACAACCCATCACTCGGTCGGAACAATCTGATTGGTGGAGGGATAGCCTTTGACAAGTAAATAAGTGAATGAGAAGTTGACGTGTTAATATAGCTATACCAAGGTCCTTCACACTATTATTGTCTTCTACAATAGGCTACTCACTGCTCATATCATGTCTGAGTGCCAGTCGGTGTTGCCTGGGGACTTCATTCCATGAGATGAGCACTGTTAGCATTGTTAGCATAGTGCGATTTTTGCCTCAGTTTTCGCCTGCAACATCTTTCTTCTTCCATGAAAAGAAGCCTGAGAGCTCACAACACCGGTATCATCTTATTACAGGCCAATCATTCAACGAGTGCAACAACAACCACCCTTCTTGACTACAAACTCTCTACTCTCTGTAGAGATGTTGTCTCATTTTGGGTTTTACGTTTTGCGCAAGTGCAGAACATATGCTAAAGTCGGTCGTCAATTTGGTGTTTTCAGAATTTTTTTGACCATGCTGGGGAGACGAGAGCCAGTTGATGGGTTCGGCTACATTTTCTGGCGATGAGAGCCAGTTGGGTTGGTGTATCTTCGCCCTTATACATCAGAGCTATACAGGGTCTACATGGGGCATTCAGAAACACTGTAATACTCCAACCGGTTGCATTTTGACATGGGGGAGTGTTCTGCATCTTCTTTGTACTAAAAGCCAGTGAGTCTAGGATTTTTCATGATTCCCCCCCCTCTCCGTCCCTCTGGTTGAGACCCACTGTTAGAGCATTTATCCAATCATATTTCAGTGATCATGTGTTGCCGGGTAAAATAAATCTGCCCTGAGGCCTTTAGAATCAACAGTGCAGCCCCAGAGCTTCAAATGAACAACACTGAATCCGTTGCATTAACCGATCAAATATGTTGGCAACAGGCATATAACAAGGGCAGCATTTTCACTTCATTGGGTTAAGTGCATCTGTAGTGTCTGGCATAAATTCTGCTTTTGACATTTTTATTTAGTAAATATTGTTGATGTTGCTTGAGGTGATGTAGCTCTGACTGAAGTAAAAGATAGTGTGTCTTGTTTTAGTAATGACGTTCATTCTTGATACAACACCCTGTTGTACTGTGTTTTTTGTATAATATTGATAATAAATGGTGGATTAACTCAAGTTGAACACTACTTTAAAAACTAGATCTGAAATACACAGCCTTCCAACAGCAATCAATAACAAACAGGCTGCCTCAGAAATTTAAACGAAAAAAAAATGTTTATACCTAATACACTCAGAATATAAAGCCACTAAATATTGCAGCTCATGCTTTTTGTACAGTTGTGGATGTTCAATTAATTTACTTTTTTTCACATTTTGGCAAGGACAGACTATTAGCTGTCTGAAACTGCAAGCAATGCACGGATTTCCATAATTATACACCGGCAAGGTTTTTTTTTTCTGTTTTATTTTTTAACAATGCAGTGCCAAAGTGTAAAAATCCTTAAAAAAAAAATCTATACAAAGAAGTCTCTTGTAAATATCCTCAACCTATTTGTAAAGGATTAATCTCCCTTCATTAGACCTCAACTTCCCCTAAGCCACAGAGATAGGGACTTTGTTGACTGTTTTTGTCATTAAAATCCCTTCACCCTGTACATCGTTTCCAACTAAAAGCAGAAAATATCAGGGAGAAAAAAAAAAATCAATTACACCTTGCACTTCTGTGTGCATGTCAGGGGCTTTTCAGCATTGGAACCTAATTAAATTAACCTCAAAGGGAGAGGGACTGGAAGCGCGGCCAGGGCACTCGGTGCACGTCCGATGATTAGCGCATCGATTTATTAAAATGGGCCAGCCAGCCAGCCAAGACAAGACCCTTCTCCCCACCGGGGTCTTGTTTACTGCAGACTGAGACAGAACGGTTCTGCTCTGCACTCCTCTGACTGCATAGAGGAGTTAATTAGATGTGAATGAGCAAGCATTTTTGAAATACAGAGCTCAATATAACAGCCGCCGCTTTGTCCACGGTGGTGTGACAATAATGAACATTCAACGCTTTAGCTTCTGGGTGTGTTCGTGCACAACTGCAATTGCAAGTAGACGTCTTTCTCACATATAGTTTTAGAAAAGTTTAGTGCAAATAGAGCTATTAGTAACTATTTTTGAAGCTGTCATTCTTCTTTAAGGACACAGGACCAAACTGAATTTCTTATTGAATATAAAGCTTAATTCCTGTTTTGTAATGAGGTGCTGCTCCTTCCATTGTGAACTGTTTTTGTAGGAAAAATAACAAACTTGCCTCTTGTTCTTCTGTATATACATGCACACATGTAGCATACTTGCATGAATGCATCCAAATGGAACATGGGATGTTGACACAATAATACAGTAGTAAGTCACAGTGACCTAAACCAGGAAAAGGTAAACAAACAGCAGAGGTCACGGGTTCAGAGTCCAGTGCCTCCTAATCCTCCGAATGGGCCCCCCAAAGAATCTGCTGCCACAGTTGATCATCAGGATATCCTGGCGCTGACTCACTTTGTCAGCAAGCCGGCCTCAAAGACAAAGATTTGCTCATCACAATACATACAGGACCACTTCAGTCCGAGTTGGAGAAAATCTGAAGCACAAATGCGCTACAGTGTCACCATGTCCGTAGATGCAAAGGAAGGAAAGTCATTGTTTTAAGGCCAGTTCTGTCAAATGTCATTTCAGGAATTCACTTTAGCAATGTGGGTAGAACAAAACTCAGGGTCACCTCCATGTTCTCTGTTCTGGTTTTGGTATTTTCCCAACTTGTCTCGTCATACACTGCAAATCATCAGTTTAGATGCTTGGAGTTTGTCATTCATCTTGTAACCCAAATCTGTGATGTAATCTCTCGTTTCACACTCTACAGTACCTCTTTTGTTCATTGTAATAGTTTGCAGGTACCCCCGGGCAATAGATACTCTAAATTTTCAACTTTAAGTAATCGTATACTGATTGCCTGATGTGCTGCATTTTATCTCCAGCAATGCTGCTCATTGTGCTTATTGTATCGTAAAGTAATGTCAGTGAACTTCTTTGTTATACGCATATTGTTGAGGGTTGTTGAAGCGACTCTACACAGTCTGCTGACATTGCCTTTTGTGTGACCCACTGATGGAAGTGACTCATGACCTTTCAGAGCAGTGAAATGACTGACAGATGCTGCCTAAAAGTGTATCCCAGCAGTTAAAGAATCACTGAAAAGATTGTTCTCCCACTAACCTAACTGGGAAACTCATATGTATTCACCATCTCTCTAAAGTTTGTTTTTGTCTCGTGTTAAGCTGCTTATCTGCTTTGCGTGGAATGTCGAGCCTATGGGTCATTCCATTTGTGTTATTAGAAGAAATACTCCACAGGACAATCCAAACATTGTTTAAGTGCAACCACAGTGCAAAAAGAGAGAAGAGATCCCGGGCATGAGTGTACATTTAATCTTAAAACAACATTATCGTTGATACTTGTGTTTAGAAATGTTCTTAAGCTCACTGTTATCACTCACAATTACAATATTGTTTGGATTCCCACATTGGTGCTCATATTTCCAATGGACTGGCAGCTCACCGATGGAGGGCCTTCCCTTGGGAGTCTAGAAATGCAGCCATTTTCAATGTGTCTGATCCTGCTCCTCTATCCTGAGTTGACTGTAATTGGCAGCCTCTCCTCGTCATTGAGTTATTACATTTCCCCTCTCGGCTATCCCATATACCCCTGGGAGCACTTCACACTGTGAGCGAATCCCGCGAGTCCCCCCTCTGTAGGACTCAGAGGACCTGCAATATCGCCGTCCTCATGGTAAGAGAAATTTTTTCCTCTGCCTAGCTCTTTCTCTTTCCATAATGGGCCATCATAGACTTTTACAGCGTATAATGAGGCGCTAAGTGGAAAATAGCTTGGTCTCAGGAATTATCATTTTGAGATTCATGAATGTCCACAATCAATGCACAAGGGTGGATATTTTACATTTTGAAAAGAGAAGAAAACAATTATGTGCTAATGCATTAGCAAAAGGGCTTAATGCCTCACTCTTCAAAGACGCCACTGCAAAAGAGGTGCAAAAAAGGTTTACTTTTCCACAGGATGCAGGTCGCTTTCAACTTGACATCTCTTCTGAGCGGTTTTTATGATGTGGCGGCACAAGGCTGATTTATTCTCCTCTAAAGTCATCCCAAGTCAGAAAATAAACACAGGTTCGGTGGCTGCCGGTGTCACTGCTAAGTAAACACAGACCTGTTTGCAATTAAAGTCCCGGTTTCCTCCAGTGGAGCTGACGTGTTGGTTGTGCAGGAGAGCAGGAGCTGCAGGAGGCCACGGTCCATTTCCTGCGTATTTTCCTCAGCAATAATTGCCGACACTGTTTGTATGCGAGGGCTTGAACATTTCCATATTGTTGACTCATACTTGGATGGGATTTGTTTGCAGTGAAACATTTGCAAACTGGTAATTGAATGGGGGAAAAATGCAGATGCAATTATCTTGTGTGCAATAACTTTTCTGTGATCTGCATTTCCATTCTGAGACCTGAAACTCGGCACACATTCTCCTTGTGTGAGTTTAAGTCCGTTCTCCCCCCTCTAAGTGCTGCAATCAGTAAAGAAAACAAAACCTGGTGATCCTCTTTATGCAGGCAATGTGGGTGAAAAAAACACACAAAAAAAACCCAGCAGTGATTTTAGTGCCACACTGTGTATTGAATGAAAAAGTAGGTCCGGCCATTATGAATGCAAGAATACACTACGGTGTTTGCTTCATTACTCATGCATGACAAAGAATCCATCATTATTTTTGAGCAAGAAAACTCACACCGCACTTCTTGAAATCGCCTCTACATTAAGAACCTGCTTGAATCGTCACTCTTGGATAATTTAGATTGATTTACTCCAAACTTAAAAGCTACAGAGTACACATGAGGCCAGTAGTTACAGGTGAGACCCTGTCATTACCCCAAACTAAACTGCAGTCTAGACGACACTGTATATGAGATGGAGCAGACAATTAAGGATGTTTGTCAGACAGCTGGGGCATGGATTAAGGGAACGGAGGAGGCAATTCGATATCTTAAAGGAAAAAAAATCCACCCTAAGGACCTTGTGTGTCTGTGTGTGTGTGTGGATAGCGGGACAAAGACATATTGAGAGGAGAAAAATTTCAGACATGAATCACATTTGCAGGCGAAGTTTGTCTCTCAGAAGCCATGCCATGTGCAGCTAGTCATATGTCATCGAAAGTATCATATAGGAGCGTAGAATTCATCTGTTGTCCCACCAGCTAATTACATGTATTTATCTTATATAACTGCGAAAACAAATATTAGGTTTGGTGCTCATGAAATGCCAAAATGTAAGAACGATGATTCATGTTTGGGCAAGATATTCTATAGGATTATCATATTTTCAGCACGCCAACAAATAAAGCTCCATAAAATTAGACTACTCAAGTACCTCAGATTTGATCTTAAGTGCTGCACTTGAGTTACATTTCACCACCACATGCCGCAAGATTTCAAGTTGGCAAAAACGTCCTGAGTAAAATGACGGATATGCAACTGTAATAGCCAGCTGCTGTTACTGTGTTACTGGGAAAAGAAAGGAAGTACGCGAACAGTGCAGGGCCAGTTTACATGACAATGCTCTCCGGTGAAAGCAACAAAATATTTTATCAGATGTGCCTTTCGTTTGGACGGCAACAGTGTTTTGGGGGGTTGAAAATGCCAAAAAAAAAAAAAAGTGAAATCTGAAACCGTTCACTCTTGCGTCATTGTCTAAAGGGCTGAAAACATGAAACTGCATTTTCTTGTTGCATAGAGTTTATATCAGACAAGTGCCAGTACAGGAAAACATGTTGGATTATTTCCCTTCGACAGGCCTTCAATTGGTGTTAAAAACTGGACAATTTCGTCTGGACAGGCAAGGAGGTGGAGTTATTGCTTGGACCTTCCTTGACCATGTTCTTTTCCCTGTTTTGTGATTTTTATTTTGTGCTAGCAGAGAACAAGATGAGTAGTAGAAAGGTTCTATGCAGGCGCTTGGCCTTGGTGTTGGTGACGCCACCTGGCGTACATACTACAGATTCAGAGGTTCAGGTTTACTTGATTGTCATTGCACATATTTTGAAGCAACGAAATTACATTCCAGTTAAACACATACGTGGAAACGTACATGGTTGTAACTGACGAATCGCAATGGTGGCTGCGCTCCGTGTTTGCAGAACGAAAAATTAGGATTTGAGGAGAGAAAAAAAGACAAATCTCATCCCGCAGTCCAAAAAAAAACTCTGCAGGGTGTTTTTTTTTTTCTTTCTAATTTGTCTGTATTTATTGCCATAGTTTAACACCACAAACAGGATGCCAACTTTTTATGAGATTGATGTATATTTTATTCTTGCAGCCAGATATTTTTAAATTTAGTGCATGACCATCACCAGTCCTCCCTGGAAGCTAAGACGTCATTCTTTATCAGATTTTCCTATTAAGAACCAGAGAGGGCAATGCTGCACTGCGGTGAGTTAAGGGGGACATCTATAGAACGCAGTCATGCAGGGTGTTATTTGTGAAAAAAATAAACAAATAAATACATTTTAAAAAAGAGGACATTTCACACAGTTTTGCATCTCTCTGCATCCAGATTATACCCCCAAACACACATCTAAGTGAGAACACAACACCACTTTAACGTTTTTGGTTCAGATCATTAGTCTAAACGTGGCCTCAGATCATTCCATTAGATAACGACTGCTGTGATTAGTTTAGCTGCAACAAGTTCTTGAACT
>JAQQZY010000014.1:3837599-3850135 GCA_030068375.1 Ostorhinchus rueppellii | reverse complement strand
TCCTGGTACCTAACAAAGCAGGTCCACTCACTGTTCCTGCACAGGTGGACCTTACAGACCCTGGAGACCACATTGGATCTGATATTGTTGCCTCTAAAAACAAGATAAAGCCACTAAAAAAGGAGTCAAAACAAGTGAAATTATCTATTTTCTTGAATTCTTAAATTAAGACTGAAATCTAGAAATAAGATTATCGTGTGAATGAACACTTAAAATAAGCAATTTACTCTTTAAACATGATAAATTATGTAGCACATCTAAATCTAAGTTGTTGGGTTTTTTTTTTTTTTATCTTGGTAAGAGCCAAATCATTTACAGTGTGTAATTGCTGCTGTCACTGTCTTGTAATGTGTGGAAATGACCAAAAATAGTCACTTGGAATGCCCTATAAAGAGTTAAACATTAATCGTTTAATATAGAGTATTCTCCCTTTGGAAAGTACCAGTAAAGTGCAACATATTTGTCGGAGGAATAAATATCTCCAGACAGCAGAACATCAAACTTGCTAGCAGCCTGTCTGACCTCGTGACTGAGTGCTGCTGTGGGAGACGTAGCGAAAAACATCTTCTAAGTTCATTTCAACCAGCAGACACTCATGTCTTCCATGCAGTGCTGCCAGCTGCACAGCCCCCCCTCCCTCCTCTCTCCACGCCACTCCTCCCCCCTCATGCCTCCTTTCAGCTCCTCTTCTCTTCTCCAGTCCCTCTGGAGAACACTAGATGGCACTGTTTACAACAGCACCACCTCCGCCGAGCAGCGAGCAAACACGCCATCTCACAATTACTGATTTAAAATCCTTTCACTAATCTAATAAATTAGATTGCGCATTATACAGTTTGTAATTACACAACCACAATAAACACAGTTAACAATGCACATCAGCTCTGATTTCCACAGCTGTTACTGCATTAGATGAGGAGAGATATGAAACAAGATATCAGATATGGCAATCAATATGAAACAAGGAGATGATAAGATCAGTCACTATTTTTTTTTTCCTTTTTAATGGCTCATAATGTCATTAAATCTGACTGCCATTATTTGCAAATACATTTAGCTGGTCCGCAGAGGCTGTTTAATGAAAAGTGCAGTCTTATCATGTGCCGATAGCATTTGTATAAGCTGGATATTTAAGAGTTTTCCAGCTTTGATGCATCCAACCATCTTTATCATCGCGTTCTGCCTGTCTGTTTATCGCAGCCGTACTTTTTCACCCTCTTTGTTGCTCTTTTGTTTGTCAGTGTGTCTGTAACCTTCCATGTGTCTGTCTGTTTATCTGCCTCCTCATATTCCTGGATCTCTTTGTGTCTAGGCCTGTGGGCAGGTTTCTGACAGGGGTTGCTCTGGTTGAGCCTTCCTCAGGCATCAAAAGGCAAAGAGAGAGACAGGCTCTGTCACATTATGCAGACCCTCCTCTCCTGGCTTTGATTGAGAGTAGTGATCCAAAACTGATGCAGAGAGGAGCTGGAGCTCACCTCTTGTCAACGGTGGATGTTCTCCACAGGCAGACAGGCAAGCGGCAATGACAATGTTGGATACGCTTCGTGGGCTCTGACAACCCCCTTCACACTTTGACACACTTGGTGATATCTCACTCAATGTTTACCATTGTCTTAAAGACATATCGATTGTAGCACAGCTGCAGATAGGATTCAGATACGTGTTAAATATTGGCTTCGTGCGCCTGCTTGGCTGGTTTGAATAAATACGAACACTTTTTATATCGCGAATGCTAACGAATCAGGATCCTCAATATACAGACTTACTTAAGAGGCTGTTTTAGTTTATCCAATTATACCTAATTATGTTCTGTTTATACCATTTCAAGTCATGTGTGCAGCTTCCCTCAGAGGGTTCAAAGCACTTAGAACTGCAATATTCACTAAATCTGCATATACTTATATAACTTTCCTCCACCGCTGACATCTGTGGCATTTTATCTGTAAAATGAGTCAGTATCTAATTGAAACCATCTGCGTATTGCAAAGAAAGGGGGCTGATCTGAAGAATATTATTATTCCGTTCATTATTTCACTTCAACAGAGTTACCTAAATGTCAAATAAAAGTCATTGCATGTCTGGCTGTCCAATAAAACTGATTCGAACATAGAAGCGAAGTGTTGCTCAATTCTTGCGGCTTATGACGAACTGTGTTATCTTTCATCTGATTTTATGGAAATTGTACTAACAAGAGTTTTATTACTTCAAAAGGCATATCAGGGTGTAACAACAGAAGTTTGTTCAACTTGCTGTGGATACTTTTTCAGCGCCTCTGAAACGGATCACACACAATTTTGATTCACCTTATCTGACCTCTCTTTGTCATAAGATAGATATGTGATATCTGATATTATATTAGGTTTGGCAAGACATTCCAAGCCCGACCCCCTCCCCTCCAGCCCCTCTTCCTCCCAGACCAATAAAAGTATGTATTTATCCTGCAGGAAACGGCTCTGAGATTCATTTATAGCCGCCACACCACGCATCATGAACCCAGGGCCACATATTCATAAACCGGCCATCTGCATGAAATATGCAACACTTAAGAGATGTTGCATACAGTAGGCTGATGCACAGCGGCTGTAAGGTGCCAATTCCATGTGTCAAACCCTCCCACTTAAATGTAACATGCTGCCAAGTAGGTGGGGTGATTGGCATGGCTGCAGCTCTTAACAGCCAGTAAAATGAATCTTTTCTTCTGTTAAATAACTGAATTGTGTCATATGTCCTCTCATGACTGCTGGCTTCTTTTAGATCTCCAGTTGAAGCGGCGCTTGAGACTTTTCCAGCATTAAAGTTGACATTTTGTGTTAAAAGAACATGGATTTTTTCCCCCCTTCTTAACAAAAGTTCTCTCCACAGCTTCTGTCTCACAGTTCTTGTGGTTTCTCCATCTGTGGCCCCTGCATGGCTGTACTGCTTTTGTCTGCACTTTTCTTTCTGATGATTCTCAACTATAGCACATGTTGAGATCATTAATTTCAAACCCTGCCAAAACCACTTCCCACACATGCATGGCATTCATTCCTCTCCTCTCCCTAGCTTACTCTTCCTCCCTCTCAAATGCACACCCTGTGCTCTCTGCATTGCTCTGCCTGTCTGTGAAGCAGAGTATTCCTGTTCCCTTTACGGTGAATTGAAATCACCATGCGGCTTTGTTACAAGAGGCACAAGTGAAGCTCAGAGCCAGATTGCTATTGCCTTATAACTTAAAGAAATGTGTAGCTTGCACCGGTTTGTGCATCAAAATAAGAAGAAAGAAAGTGGTGGTGGGGGGGTTTGAGGATTTATGTAGGCAGCATTGGCAGAATTCCCTCATACCTCCCTTGTGACACCTAACATCGCAAACCTGCACCATTTCAAAGCAGTGGCAGTTATGAAATATTCAACAGCCGTATTACTATTACAACACATGGTAAAAAACCATGCATGCTTTCCCTGCACACTTTTAATTTTGAAAACTTGATGATTATTGGTTCAAATAGGACTCCCGCTCCACAGCAGGAGCAGCTGCTACTAGAACCGAGGCTGCATCTTTAACGAGTATCTCAACTTCTGCGAGGAAAAAAAAAAAAAAAAAATCTCATGGGTTGGTTGAGGCGGTGTGGGCAGAATGAAAGAGAGACAGAAAAAAATGAGGAGAGAAAAAGAGAAAGGGAGAAAGGGAAAGTGAGAGCAATCTGCTGGAGAATGTGTCAGTGTGTGTTTGAGTGTGTGTGCTCTTCAGACGGGGCTCGGTGCTGCAGACAGCTCTCTGGCATGGCAAACGCCTGCTGGTCCTGAGCGGAGCTGAGCTGGAAGCCTGCTCAAAGCCCTTCACCTTCACAGCCGGGCTGGCACGATGCATTGAGCATGGCTGGCATAGCACGATGTTTATCACACAAAGGCACGATCAAAGAGCGCTGGTATCTGGCTGCACCACTTTCATCTGGGTTCCCACAGCTGACAGTAGCATCCGTGGGGGGCTCTCCTATCCTTTTACTCCTCCTTTTAATGGTCTCTCTTTCTCCTACCTCTCCATTCTAACCCTCTCTCTCCCTTTCACGCATTTATCACTGCAGATAAGGAGACTTTATTTGAGATTCCATAGCCAAAGAAATTTCTTTTCTGATCAATGAAGGCTTTAGAAATGGCCTGGGGATCAGGCGTTCCTTGGCTCTCGCTTCGATGTTGCTCACAAGGCGGGGGGAGTTCACAAACTTTCTCTCTCGTTGTTTATGTTGCCGCTCCCTTCGGGCCAATCAGCTCGTATCTTTCACCTCTGCTCATTGTTTTCTGCCAAACCATTGGTAAACGAAACTGTATCTGCAAAGACATTCCCACAACACACACAGCGCATCTCCAACTCAATGCAAAATGAATGGGGGCTTTGAAATTGCCATGCGGGCTGTTGTGTGGCTTGCACGTGGGACTTGACAGCTCCGGCATGAAGTTTGACAATTGGTATGCAGTCTCCATGTTGTTGAGGCAGAAACAGTGAGAGCAGCCAAGATTTGAGAGAGAGAGACAGAGAGAGGCAGGGCTGGTTTCAGATTCAGGCGGGATGCTGTGGTCGAGGGCTCCAGATGAAACCGTGTATTTATCATTCTCTAACTGCAACACTTCAGTTTGTGATTCAGACATGCTCCGTGGAGGACCACTCTTTTCCAATAGGTCGCTCAAGTGATATGAGCATTAGGCATTCCCTACATATCTCACTACCTCTTTTGACATCCCGCTATGCCACAGGAAAAAATGAAACTCCAAACAAATGGCTTCTGTGGTCACAATAAACTGCCTCATCCTCAATGAAAAACTGCGCTCTTCAGTATACAGCGGCAACCTCCGCGCGACTGTCAGGAAATGCACCATTTTTCCCCTTGAGTGTGTGGAATGTGTGGCTCCTGTTGTTGCGATCAATCCCAATTTAACAGACACGGGCTCAAAGTCAACCTTCAGGGAGCCATGAAAGCTGACAGGTGAGAACTCACTGCCGTCTCCCCGACTCACATCAAAGACACGGCAACAGTGGCGGCTTCAGTAGAAGACGAGCACTTTTAAAAAGAACAAAGAGACTTGGATAGAGGAGAGCAGGAGTCGTCTTGAGACAAGGGATGGCCGAGAGGCTGAATACCAAAAGGGCATGAATACTAAAGCAGGATCCATCTGCACCATGCAGATTTTGGAGAATTCTGACTGGATGGAACATAAATTCAATATGATGTTGCCAGTACAAGAAACATTAGCTTGACAAGGACCTTGGTTTCAAGTGTCTTTTGTCCCATTTAGTGTTGACTCCTCACAATTTTTAGCAGTGCTCAAAATACGTCAGACTTACACTCCTCTTGATCATATGAAACTTGCGCCCATCCAAATATAATTCCAACATGGCAGAAGAGGAAATCTTACAGTGTAAAAAAAAAAAAACAAAAAAAAACTTGTTTTCTTTCAGACTGTTATTTGAAAGCATAATATAGGGAATAAACGGTGTATTATTTATGGGGTGTTGTTAACATAGCATTGCACAAGAAAACAACTTTATTTTAATTTTCAAAAAAAAAAAAAATTTTGATGGGATGTTCTGATATTTGGCCATCAATGTCTCCCTTAGAGACCAAGGCCTAATTCCAATTCACCCCTTACCCCTCCCCCTCCCCCTTGGCCCTTGCACTTGGCGCTACCCCTTGGAAGAGAGTTGTAAGGGGTAGGGGTTGAAACACTCCCCTATGAAACGAGACAACCCTTTGAGACCTGTTACATCATCAGCAGTCATCCATGCCACTAAACAGATGAGACAGCTTTGTTTCCGAAAGTATTCACTCCTCCATTTGTAGTGTGGTCCTGAAAAATGTCCATTTCGAGGACCAAACAGCCCACCCCTTTCACTCTTTCCCTGTGACTCATCGAGAATTGGGGCACCTCTACCCCTTCACGTGAGTGCAGAAAATGGAGGGGGGGGTGGGGGGAGCAGGGCAAGGGGTGAACTGGGATTGGGCCTAAATATCTTTTGTGGTACCGAACCTGTATTACTTTATTTGGTTTTCTAAAGTTCATCTATAGTATCGGTCAGAACACCATCTGACTCAGAAGTACCTTCATTTCCTCCTGTTCATTTAAAGTCTTTAGAGTTTTCACAAAAAGTAGTAATTGTGTCAAAAATGTGCGATTGTTTTTTGGTTTTTGTTTTGTTTTTACTGTGTATCAGTCAAAACCTATTGCAATTTTTTTTTAATTATTTGGAAAATTCAATATAGATGTTTTAGACTTCCAAATAATTACCTACCTACCTTTCCCAAGAAAATCAGAGACATTCATTGACTCAAAAAAGGAAATTATGGAGAAACAAAGGTGTACAATGTTAGGGTTTAAATACATTCATTATGCAGTGTCTACATCTAAATAAAAGCTATATAATATCCCTGAAAAGCTGAGGATCTCCACTTCACTTTGCTTTTTTTTTTAACCCTTTAAGACCCAAAGCTATTTTTTGGTGACTTCCAAATTATGTTTCCTTAATACCTAATCTTTCCTAACAGACTTATCACTATTTCTTGTTTTATCCTCAGTACATTCAGTAAAAATCAGGTGGTTTCCTTTATTTAATTCACCAATCATGCAAATGTTCCTTAAAGCTGAGAGGAAATCCAGAGGTTATTATAGTAAAACAGAGAAAATTGAGGTAAAACCGATGTTTTCAGCACAGCATGTCATTAACTAAACATAAAAATAAGTGTCTACAACCACTGTTATTTATCAAACTCCATGGGTTTTACTGGTGACTCAGTGTTGCAGAATATGACGGTGTTTCCACATTCTCTACAGAGTCTGAATGATAAATGGTTCATAGTTGATGACCATGAAAAGCTGAGAAACTGTGTTTTACCTGAATTATTTCCATGGATCCTATTAGCGAACCAACAGTTAATGAACATTTGAGATCAGTAGATGCCGTGGGTCTCTGGCGACCAGAGGTGGGTAATCCCAGCTTCATAGAGGAAAAGTCCTGTCATGTATTTATTCTACCTGTTCACTTAACACAGGTGT
This sequence comes from Ostorhinchus rueppellii, assembly GCA_030068375.1. Classification (NCBI taxonomy): domain Eukaryota; kingdom Metazoa; phylum Chordata; class Actinopteri; order Kurtiformes; family Apogonidae; genus Ostorhinchus; species Ostorhinchus rueppellii. The sequence goes on along the minus strand of JAQQZY010000014.1, from coordinate 3,843,112 downwards.
TCCCACTAATTATCCCCTCTACCTGGATGAGGAGTTGTGCTCATTAAAATGGGCTGGTTCATTGAAAGGTTAGAACAAACATGTGGGTAATGCTGCATTCCAGAGTCCTGGGAGGTAGAATATATCTCAGTTGGAGTTACCGACATCCCACCTTAAAGAATTCCAAGCCATTCATGTTGAACATAAACAACAAATATGGAGATTGCAAACCTAAACTCCTATTTGTTTTGTTACTGAAGAGGCACTTGGATTGTCGACAGTCCGGCATTCTCATATACACCAACGAGATGGAAGAAGCGAAATGGTGGCTGAGCTAATTATACACTGTTAAGTTTCTTTTCATTGTAAACTTGCACTGTGCGCCTCCATTGTTGTCTTAATATCACGTTGTATTTTTCGGTGAGGTCGGTTTACTTCAGTCTGGCTTGACTTTGCAACTAGGACTTCAAGCTCGGACATCCGTTCCAATACATTGCACTGAGTTGGACTTCGGAAACTTCACATCTCCCAGGGCTCTGAAATGCAACATTAGACTTGAGAGCAGAGTTACCGTCCTCTCTTGAATTTCTCAAATGGGTCATATGTGATGACCATGAAACGATGACAAACTGCATTTTACATGTACGGATAGGATTAGCAGATCAACAGGTATTTAATATTTTATATGAGGGAATGATTTTGGTTGTCGTGGTTGTTTGGCTCTATATGGATTAAAAAGTCTCGAATTTAAGGCCCAATCCCAGAGGTGGGTAATCCCAGCTCCACAGAGTAAAAGTCCTGTCATGTATTTGTTCCAACCACTCACTGAAGCAGCCCTTTTGGACGAGCTCAACTCCTCATCTAGGTAAATAGGATAATCAGTGGAATCCCCTGTGTTGTGAACAGGTGGAACCAAAACATGGCAGGACTTTTACTCTATGAAGCTGAGGCCACCAACCTCTGCTGGCGACTGTTTGGGTCTTTTAAGGGGGTGGATTAGTGGTGGTCTTCCAAGGTAAGAGTCAGAATAAATATTGTCTTGTAGCAAAAAGATTGATTGAAAACAGAGAAAATGCTAAAAATAAATTAGGTCACTTAATGTGCAGACCTACGAAGCAGTCATAACTGAGCAGTTATTTTCCCCTTCCATAAAACCTCTGGAAAGCTCTGCTATCACAGCCCCAGTGCACTCACTTTTTATTGTCTACCAGCTGTTGGAAAACTTTACACTCTAAAGGACAGAAGAGAAATTGAGAAGTCCTCCGAGGACCCATTTGTACGGCTCCAGCAGTTTAAGCCACCATCCTTGGTGCTGTAGCAGGTGTGCATCCAGTGTGGGGTTTACCTTGATTCACCTTCCAGGAGATACCAGAAGAAACAAAGGAAATTCACTTACGAGTTGGTGTGTGATTCTTCTTTCTGTTTTTTTTTTTTCATGGGTTTATGACTTTGTGTAGCCACCCTCAAGTGTCTCGGTGAATTACCTGTCAATACGGTCCATGTACAGAGCAGATCAATAGACTTCAGTTACAGACAAAGCTGTGAGTGTGTCAGCGAGGCGGTGGAAACACAGATGTGGAGTTATTCAGTAGGGATTGTGATGCCTGTGAACCCTATAAGAGGAAATGGAATCTAAACACTACAATAACAAGTACTACCTTTCCAATAAAAGTCATTACACTGAAGCTAATTTCTGGTGCAATCGCAGCGGAATCAAGCAATAGTGTTATTAAGTTACCCGTTTATTGTTGATTTGGCCGTTTGAGACTGTGAGATCTTAACTCGTAACACCTTTAAGGAAAGGAGAGAACGCCAGGGTCAATATGTGGCCTTGTCGCGTGATATCCGCTCCATCTGATTGGCTGGTTTTACAGTTTCGTTTCTATCTCTGGGTCGCGTCCAATCATTAAAGGCCTGTATCTTTGGAGCAGGAAGTAAAGATTGCGGCCCGTGGAACCATTTAGATCTCTCACAGATCTGCTTAATGCTGCCCATCGATCGCGTTTCCCCTTTTAAAAACAAATGGACAACTCTGATGGTCCAAATGGCCCTTTTCCCAATTACAGGCTTGGGTGGCTTTCAATCCTCCTGCAGAAACACTCTGGCCTTAACTTCAGATAACTACTTAGTGTGAGTCTTCCTTGTCTGATATGTTCCTAAACACACAAAAGCACAAATTTGTGCTGCTGGTGAAATAAATCATACATTTTCCATCTGCTCCATTAAAAGTCCTGCACTGAGGCTGCATAGCTTTTTATTTATTTTACCAATAATCAGCTGAAAATGGAGATTAATCTTCAGTATTCTCAGTTTAACCCATAAGCACCCATTGTTACTGTTGTGGCAGTTCCCAAATGGATTTTTCTCTATATCTAACTTTCCTTAAGTGACTTATCACCATTTATTGTATTATTATCTTATGTATTTAGTGTTTTTTCAGTGACAATCAGGTATTTTCCTACATGTAATTTACAAATCATGTAGATGTTCATAAAAGTTCAGAGTAAAGTTGAGTGTTTTTAAATGAAAAATGGAGAAAGCCAAAAAAAAAAGCGACTTTTTCCAGAAAAATCTATCATTAACTGAACAGCATCGAAATGTGGTTCAACAAAATTCAGACTGAAAACAGTAGAATATCAAGGGGAGCCTCTTATACTTTATGAAGTTTCCCTTGGCAAAGCAAATTTGTTTAGCACCAAAAGGCAGCCAGACTACCATTCTGCTGTTATGATGCTGGACAAGACAAGTAAGAAAAAAAAAAACAAAATGGAGGAAACCAAAGAAAATGTGACTTTTCCAGTAAAATCTATCATTAACTGAACATAAACCAAGCATTTCCGTCCACTGTCATTGATCCAACTCCATGGGTTTTACTGGTGACTCAGTGTTATAGAAGATGTTGGTGTTTCCCTGGTAACTACGGAGCCTCTGAACATTCAAATGGCTCATATCTGATGACCATGAAAAGATGATAAACTGTATTTTATACCAATTACTTACACATATATATATATAATTTTTAGAACAACAGGGGTCAGACACTTTCGATCAGTCGATGCTTTTGGTCGTCGGTGACTGTTTGGGTTTTTATGGGTTAAACCTCTATCGGTCACTCAAATTTTCAACCACAGTGTGTTATTGAAAGACCAAACATGACTTTATTTTGTGAAATTTTTCAAAAAAATAGTGGATCAACATGTACATTAGTAGATGGTTTTGTTCGATGGTGGATGTTTGTGTCGTTATGGGTTCATAGAACAATATTTAGGCTTGAGATTAAGAGTATTGAATTGCAGGATGATGAAAAACACACACACACTCCTCAGTCCTGTTTTCCCATGGTCCAGTACCTTATGGAAGACTACAAACATGACCTGTCTTTCCAGATATGCAGCCAAGCAGGCCCCTAAACACCAGGCTAACACTGTGTTCAACTTAATCTTGGATGAAATGCAGCAGCAACAGAATCCAAAGATGGGATGAACTGGGAGAGGGAAGTTAGAGCGAGGCGAGCTGCTGTCAACAAGCTCTTATGGCGAACAGATGTGGGGGAACTCCCTCACTACTCCTTAGCCTGCAGCCTTGCATGCACGCACGTTCACACCCGACCACATGTGCACACATGCACGTATATAGTGTAACACACACTCCAGAGGAGGAGAAGCAAAACAATCATTTGGAGTAAATTCCTGAGATGGCTGAGATGGTTGCGGCAGGTTCTGCATAGAAAAAGGCCAAAATTGGAGAAAACCAAATAAGACGTTGAGGTAGAGGGTAGTAAACACTGACTGTACGGAAGAGGTTTTTTTTTTTTTTACTTTGTGGTTTTGCAGGAATGCCACTCTCAGCGAGGCTAGTATGAGTTAGAATAGTGGTCTCCAGGGGTTGATTTATCCCCTTCCAGTGCAGGACAGAAAGCCTCGTTTGACGGCAAAGCAGACATAAAGCAGCTGCCTCTTTGAGCAGCTCTTAGAAAGAGATGCTATCAGTCAATGGGCCATACTTTAGTCACGCCGCCAAACTCTTTCTCCACCCTCAGCAAGCAATGTTTATTGTGCATTTGTCTTCACAAGGAGTTCGTCTTACGTAACAGTATTGAACCGCAGTATTCCATCCACGCTCTGATTTACAGACTTGTGAAAGGTAAACTTGATTACACAGTGTGTGGCCTATCGTTGTTTTTTTTATTTTTTGGCAGAGTAGACGAAGATGGGAATTCAAGCCAAAAGACTGTATCACATTTATTTCTTTTAAATCACAATCTATGGTTTGGATTGGAACTGCATTGTAAACTAAAGACAGAACAATAATGGATTTCTCTGCACAATTTGGACTCAACATTAAGAACACCTTTGTTTGTACTATAGATCATTACTGTGGTGTTTGACAGTACAGGGTATTGCATTAAATACTACTGTATGCTATATAAGAATATTTATATTTTCAAAATAAAAGTTAAAAAGTGTTTCCCATTAATAACCAAGACTATGTTGAGAATAATTTTCCCCTTCTGACATTGGTTGGAAATAGCTCTAACTTTATGTTCTGTGATGTGGCTTCATCAAAAAATACAATAAAATAAAGATTACACAGTTGAGTGACTCTGGCATGTGCAACAACCGACAGCTGAATGGGATCTGAACGACTTTTCATCTACATAACTTTATTTTACCAATGCGAAACAACACATTGCACAAACTCATGCAGGTTAAAGTGAAACAGCCAAATATTTTTAGCGCCGATTGACTTGAGAATCACTACAAAATGACCTGCTCGCTTTGTGTTAACAGTACTTCCTGTAAATATCTTAATTACACCAGAATTCTGCACTATAGCTACAACAGGAAAATCACTATTATTGTTCATTGATGCATTTATTTGTAACATGATCTATACAGTTCCTCTGAGAAGTAAATCACGGTACATTAAGATCAACCAATAAATACGATAAACCACCCTTAAACAGACCAAACCTGAGACCTACACAAATAAAATAGTCTTCCTGTTCGGGTGATGCTACACATAATCCAGACTGTCCATGACTTGGGTTCAGACAGGACCTCAGGTCCCCCTAAACTAAACCAAACATGACTGAATTTTCCAGCAAATGTGCATGAGGTCCATTCACGAATCATGTCTCATAATTACTCCTGAGCCTTGTTTCACCTAATGTGAATTGAGCTGCAACTCTGTGGCTGACAGGATTTCTTTGGGATTTTTTTTACTTAGATTTTATTAATGGATTAGATTTTTAGAGCGCTTTTCAAGTCACCCAAAGCGCTATACATTGTTGATCCATTATTCATTCACTCTCACATTCTCCCTCTGGTGGTGGTAAACTATATTTGTAGCCAGACTTACAGGAGCGTGGCTGCCATTTCGCACCTCCGACCACCACCAAACATTCATACATCAGTGTGAGTGACACTGGAGGCAAGGAGGGTGAAGTGTCTTGCCCACAACGGCTGACCTGGAGAGAGTGGGATTCGAACCACCAACCTTTTGGATATTGGACGACCCACTCTACCACCTGA
>JAQQZY010000014.1:3816914-3829291 GCA_030068375.1 Ostorhinchus rueppellii | reverse complement strand
CCTGTGATGAACTGGTGACTTGTCCAGGGTGTACCCTGCCTTCACCCTTAAGTAGCTGGGATAGGCTCCATGTGACCTTAGTGAGGATAAAGTGGGGATAGAAAATGAATGAATGAGAGTTTTGATGAAATTGTTGCTTTTCCATTAGGTAATTTTTTATGCGCAAGTTATGTTTGTGATATTTGAGGGTCAATGGAAAAGCGACTACAGTGATGCTTCTGACAAAGTCTACAGGAAACAGCTGAAACTAGTAAAGTAGGTAAACAAATAACTACTCGTTTTGCTAAATGAATTACCTACAATAATTATATTGTGACCCTGCCTTTGCTCATAAGTAGCTGGGATTGGCTCCAAGCGACCCCCGTGACCCTAGTGAGGATGAAGTGGGTTCAGAAAATGAATGAATTAATTATATGTGGAAGACGGTGTGAACCTACACCTGAATAAATGTACAAATTTAGCATCGAGAGCACTTTTGGAACCATGTCTGTCTGACTTCTCCTGACTTCACAGCCTCGAAACCTTCTGGTTTCTGTGATCGTCGGGTAAATTGATTGTGAAAGGTTGTAACATGAGAGGAAGGCCGTTTAAGCAAATTCACCGTCCTGCGTTTGACCTATAAACCGCTGTAGTTTTAATGGCAGTCCGGTGAGCAGCAGCGCCTGGCAGACGTCTCCTTGTTGTAAGCTTTTTGCTGAAGTGTCCTGAACAACGCTGGCTGTAATTGCTAAAGGTAATTGCACTGGCAGGTTACTGTGAAGCTTCAGCTCCCCTGAGCCGCACCCTGATCCCTGCATAAGGATGTGATTAACCGCCATCTCCTGTCATTAACTGTGAGGGCTTTTGGCAAGCGGGCTGCTCCGAGTGTGTAATTGTCATATTAGACCCATTGCTTGGTCAGATCAAGTATTGGAATCAAGTTCTTTGTGTGAAGTGGCTGCTGGCAGGCCTTATGTGCATGGCAGAATTGACCGAATTGTTAGCTCTTGTTCTATGAAGATATCTGACAGCTGAACTGCCATGTGATGTTCAATTTACTTGTCTGGTAATATAACCATATACACGACTGTGAAGGAGCAGAGGATTTTTTTTTTTCCTCCTGTGAATGGTCCATAGCTCAAGGTCCAAACATCTTAAAAGTGACATTCAGCAGGGGTGGAACTTCATGGAGGATAGTATTAAAGCCAGAGGAATGGATCATTTCCTCTTCTGTACAAGACAGTAATTGCAAAAAGCAGCGGCAAAGCTGAGGATGGAAACAAATAAAGCAAAACACATGTTTAAACACCTGCAGAGAGGTGGTTTGTGTTGTATATCACTCTGTTACACTTGTACAGATTGCTGTAGAGAAACCTCCATCCCTCAGCTTGAACTGGCAGAAGCGGGGCATTGATCTTTTCGCCTTCGCTGCGATGTGATGCCTCTGCAGACAGATGGGAGGGGAGGCGAACAGCCTTTCATTTTGGAGCATGCTCAGAAACACATATGCTCAGTGGCCTCTTGATGGTACTTCAGAGACGAGGCCGGTTTTGCTTAGATTGCTTAAGGATCGACTCATCTGGGCGGTTAGCATCACTTTGCGGCTGAAAAAACTGAATGATGAGGACGAAGAAACGCGAAAACAAGCTTTTACAAGGAGGTCAGGGAGAGGGGAATGAACAGAGGCCTTCAGCAGAAAATTGGGAGAGCTGTTAAAGATAAAGTATTTTGTTTACTGTGACAGATTTAACACATCATGCAAATAATTTCCCTAAGTGGTTTTAATGGGGCTCTAGTCAGACCTGCAGATGAATAGACAGTTTTGTTTCATGTCTCCAATGCCATTCTGAGGTTCTCCATTTAGAGGGATTTTCTGTGGAGCAGGGATAATGGAGCGTCAGTGGGGAACCCAGGAGGAAGGATTTAGATGCGTTTGAATTGACTCAGACATTTTGTTAAGTGTCATTGTGCATAGCCCGTTTACCCCCTCCCCTTTTTCCTCCTTTTCATTCATAAGCACTTTCCCGTCACTAAGGGTTATATGGCGGGGATTTGTGTGCATGTGTGTGTGTCGACTTATATACAAATATACGTACGCTAGCACTGCAGGTTTGTGTGTGTGTGTGACTCAGAGAATGGACAGGGCCCCGACCGAAACAAAGGGTCGCCTATTGTAAGCTGCAGTCAGGTCTGCATTGTGTGTTCAGAGTGAATCATGATGGCATTTACACACGTACATGCACACACATACGCACATGCAGGCAAACAAGTCCAGCTGGGTTATGGAAACAGAAGTGGCACTGGCCTTTGCTGCGGACCTGTGTGGGCTGGGTCAGCTGGAGGTAGACGGTGCTATTGTGTGGGATGGAAAGATGAAGCAACAGAGGGAGGGGTTGAGAGGTAAATCTCTTACAGCTGCTTCTTTTCACTATACTTAACCCCAGCAGGCCAGTTCAAGGGGAGTGTATGGTTTACAGATCCCTAACATCTGTATGTGCTGAGTGCGTGAGAGGAAAATGGTTCCTAATGCAATCATGGTGTCATTTACCTCCCGTGGCCCGTCCATGCTGGGCACAAAACTGGATGCTTCATCACAGATCGTCTTTGCCGTAGTGTTTAAAACACTCAGTGCACAATGTAACAAATTATTGCCCTTGGTTACCCTCACCCTCCATTTCTTCCTCTTTCTCTCTACTGTTCATTGCCTTTTCAATTTGTGCTTGTATTTAACAAAAAATGCTAATAATTCAGCTTGAAGTTTCACCTAACAGGATAAGGTCAGGACGAGCATTAACCCATAAAGACCCAGACAGCTACCGACAGCCAAAAGTATCAACTGATATCAACTATTTAATACCTGTTGATCCATAAATCCTACCAATACATGTAAAATGCAGTTTGTCATCTTTTATCTTGAAATCGTGCTGTATGTGACGCCAATTTATTGCATTTGGCGTGCTATACATACGCCTTTTCATCCTTTTGCATGTTATTTAATGCCATTTGATGGCCTGTCAATGTGCTAGCTGCTAATTGCTAACCCCTAACTGCTAATTGTGGTAGCTCTAATCATGCTAACCCTAATCGCCCTAATGGCTTGTTAGTTTATGCAGCGTATGTATAACACACCAATTGAAAATGGCATGTTATCTGTACGCAATTTATATCACGTTGCCCATTTGGACGTTCAGAAACTCTGTAGTTACCGTGGAAACACTGTCATCTTCTACAACATTGACTAATCAGTAAAACCTAAGGAGTTTGACTGTGGATGGAGAGGCTTGTTTTTGCATTCAATTAATTAATTTGCAGAAAAAAAACACATTTTCTTCAGTTTTCTCTGGTTTTAATATAACCGTCAAACTTTAATCTCAGCTTTTATTGACATCTACATGGTCAGTAAATGAAATAAAGAAAAATACCTGATTTTCAAAAGAAAAATGCAAAATACAGAGCTTAATATTATAATAATAAGTGTTGTTAAATAACTTAAGGAAGGTTAAATAGAGAGAAAACAAAAACATGTAGGAACTGCTGCAACATTAGCGCTGGGTCTTTATAGATTAAAATAGCAACCCAAATGCTAGAAAAACATATCATTTTACATTTTTGCATTTCCATAAAAGCTGCCCACAAATCATAATGCAATTGTAGTGTTGTTTGTTTGTAATATAATTAGTGTAATTGTGGTTGGAGTTTGCATCCCACTTCAATTATTTCCAAAAACTACAACTATAAATCACTGTAAACTATTTGGTTGAAATATTTCTACATGGGTCACATCTTTGTAAAGTTTATCTGTGTAGCATCAAGATTTAGACAAAACTGATGCTTTAGTTGAGTTGAAGAAAAGCGTGTGGTTTGGCTGAAATATGGCTAATTGCTTTTAATTAGTTTTATTCAAAACTTTGCAGATGTGTTTCCGTATTAATCCAAGCTCTGGTATCTTTCTCCATATACAGTCAGTGCCTAAACCTTACCATAAAGACCTCTAAAAGCTAATCCCCTTGCTAAGCCCTGTTGACATTTCCTGTTTCCACGTCCACCTCTGGTCTGTTCTGTGTCTGAATCCATAAAACACATCCAGGTGTTATTCTCCCACTTTGCATGTGATGATAAAGAGCAGAGGAAGTGGATGAAATGATCAGTGGAGCTACAATTCTTGAATGAATGACAAACAAATTAAGTTTGGTGTTAGCTAACGTTAGCATGTTAGCTAACCAACACGGAGTCCCACTACCGAACTGGATCTTTATGGGTTCCCCTGATGTAGACTCAGATTTTTATTAGATATTTCACATCTTAACCTTATGTTTCACTGGTCAGCTGTTTACCTGTTTTATCTACTTCAGGAGAAAGTGAGTAAAATAATGATTTATGACAAATACAGCATGAAATGAAGCGATGCTTGGCCGTAAACAGCCTTTTACAGTTTTTCAGTTGACTGCAGGTGAAACATTGACATTGGAAAATTACACTGTACTTGACTCATATAAATGATTTGAGCCCTTTCTGTTCCATAACTGGTGCTCACGAATGCCAATTGTGAAGTTTTTGGACCTGGAAACATGTTTGAAGGCACCATGATGTCAGACTCATGAAGCGGATATAATAACGTAGATTTCTGAGACACATGGTTGAAAACTGCCTTGAGCAGTCAGAGCAGATACGCATTCCTAGAAATGTTCATGTGCAGCATATCTTTGGTTTTCATAGATTATTAAACGTAAAATATGGGAAACAATTCTGGAGCCTGTGTAGGAATAAAAATGTAATCAATTCTAATTAATTCTAAAAAAAAAAAAAAAAGAGGGGTAATGAGTCTGAAATATGCAAAAGCGTGGTTTTTACAAGACATTTTTGTATATATAAAAGCCTTCCTGAGAAAATAAAAATGTTATGAGTTGATGGGTCTTTTCCAAGTAAACACGAGCCACCCGTGTTCTGTAGTTACTATAAAATGCTTAATGTTATATCTAACATCCGCACTCCGTTCATGTTAACATGTCAACAATGGCCACTCTATTGTTATTGTAGGCCGTGGAGGCTATCGAGGACACAGAGAACATCCTTTAAGTGTTTATAGTTGTTCGAGTGAGGAGAGATAAATGAGTGGACCTGGGTTTCTCTGTGACTCACTCGGGGGAAGATGAGCATTTATGAATAGCAGTTGGGCTGAACAGCACAAGTAGTGTTTCTACCGCTCGACTCAATGGAGTTTGTCAGCCGGCGTGAGCTCCAGGAAACAGATGCGGCCCGATAAGAGAAGAGGATGTCATATTGTGCATGTGGGTTTTGTGTAAGTGTGTGTTTTCCTATTGTAAATACGGTGTGTGTTCTCACACTTCCAGCTGCTTCCCTGTTCCAGTCGACCTCTGGGACAATTGGCTCGAGGTGACACGAGCAGCCGGTCGCTCTCAGGGAGACCAGGGCCGCTTTGGCCGGTGTTTCTGCCCTATTCTCAACAGAATAATAGAAAGGTAAATCACGGTTGTTTATTCCCCCGTCGAGGGCTATCTCCCAAGAGTATTGCTCACTATTAACCCGAAGTGTGCCATGTTGTACGATGCAAGGCGCCCTCCAACAGCCTCTGAAGTATGGAGTATAAAGAGAAGGGATATGAGTGAACCCGCCGCAATCTGGCACTCTGGTGTGAGCAGAAATGGAAAAGTGAAGTAAATCACAGCTGTTTATCTGCATCGCTCAGACACTGTTTGTACGGGCCGTTGGAAAGAGATATGCCTGTGTGTGTGTGTGTGTGTGTGTGTGTGTGTGTGTGTGTGTGTGTGTGTGTGTGAGAGAGTGTAGGTACCAGCAACGCACTTGTTCGACTGTGATTGTTTGCAAGTGCAGACTTGAGATCGTATGAGTCACCACAGTGCTATTACACATTGCTCAAACTATTATAAGAAACAGACTTGCAAACACACAGTACTCTACATGTGGGTCCACACCCACACCAGCACATGTCTGATACTCATATTAAGACATATTGTACACACACTATGGCATTTAGTAATAACAGGGTTTCTTACATTGTGGAAGAGCCTGATGACTCCCATGAGGATTGCAAGTGGGAGTTGTATCTGTTTTTTCACGTACGCTCCTTTGGCATAAAGTGCAAGATGTGCCATACATCATTTTTATTCCGTACTCGATACATGATCTCAACCTTTATCAGGCTTATAAAAAGGTGACCTTTATATGAAATAAGCACAGACCCTCCCTTACATGAAGTTAATTCTAGGCAACATGACGTGGGTGTTAACATGGAATATCAATGCTGCTATCTTATTCTATTTTTTTCACAGGCTGCAACTCCTCTGAGCAAGGAAACTTTCCCCTTGGTGATACGGACTTGGTGAAAGATATTCCTGTGTAAAATTCATGAATTCATAACTTTTGAGGGTATATTTCACTACTGATCTATTGGGCCGTGATAAGAATTCAAAGGTGAATGGAGCTGGAGGACATCTTCAAAGCGGTCGAGGACATCACAGGAAAGCCAATGAGGCGCGTTGCCCTCCTCCAACATCCTCAGAATACATTGCGTGCGCCTCTGCAATGTGGTACGTCGTAATCGGATGCCATTGCAGTCCCTTGCCATTAACTTGATTTACTCAGCATTCTCAGTCAAACTCTGACGAAAAAGTGGTTGCGTCGGCAAGTTTCATCAGAATTTGTTAAACCATGCAAAGACACATGTGGAAAGGAGGTCATCGATAGCCACAGTCCCACTGAAGGACACTATGAATCAAAAAAAGGGTGCTTTTCATCGAGTTGCCACATATCATACAGTAGATAAACCCTGAAGGTACTGTATATACATGTTGTGTTGAACATGGCCACAGCAGCTGCATGTTCCTTTCAGCTCCCCCTCTTCCTGGCATGATTATCAAAGCTAACAGCCTTTAGCATGTGTCGGTCGGGGCGGATAACCCCTGGTAGATACAAGCGGACAAGGAGACAATCAAAGGCTGTTTGCTCTACTGGAGCTGACAGTGGTCAGCTTCTGGAGGTGATAAAGGCCTTTGAACCTGAAAGCTGCTCAAGGCCCCCCTTTGTGCACCCCCCAGCCCCCCTCGAGCCTGGCCGCAGAGGGGTCTACTTTGATTTGCGCCCCTCGAGAGGCAAGACAGCTCTCTCTCTCATCTCAGCTGGAGAGACAGCCATAGAGCCACAGACAGAAAGAGAAAGACAGAGACAGCCCTGATCTAATAGATACTGATTCATCTGAGGTGGCCCCTCAACTGCAGACCAGGTCACCACATTTGACCTCAAACACTTGACTTGGAATGCAAGAAAGTACCGATAAGTGCATGGGCAGAAGCCGCTGAGTCGAATGACGACAGCAGAATTCCTGGCAAATCCCTTGTTACATAAAGGCTATGCATATGCATGGTTCCCACTTAGCTTCAGTGCTGCTAAACTAATGGCTCAGTTCGTTGCACATGCAATTATGAGCTGAGTGCTCAACATAACAAATCCTGTTCTCATGCTTGTAAAAACTGGCCAGGTCCATAGTTCATAGTGTCATTTAGGGGTGGTCATCTACACCTCATTGTATTTTCTGACACAGACCTTCACATACACTCAACACCACAAAAGGGAAAAAAATGTTTCATGACTGGAAAACCCTCTTCCACGAGGGGGGAGTCCCTGAGAGATGTGCAGCATAAGGTTATGGAACAAAAGCTTTCCTCGCTTGGATGTCAAATGCGGTTCATGTCATGTCTGACTGGCAAGTACACTGTCTACTTTGGCAGTCAGGGATGATGAGCCTTGTTCGTTATTGTAGGAAAAATATTATTTAAAAAATTCTACAATGTAAAAAGAACTTACAATATTTCAAAATGTGACATTCCTGAACCTTTAAATTAAAGTGCATAGCAGAGCCAGGGTTTTGCAATGCCGTTGGAAAGGTAAAGGGTCAAGTGTTGGCCAGGTGACCTTGCCTGCAGGGTAGATATCAGTCACTGAACGGAGGGATGAGCCGTACAGCTCACTGTGCTCAATCCACCATGCACACAAATCCAGTCTGTCCACCCGTTGCAAGTGTGCATGCATGCATGAAAACACAAACACATCCTCTACATATAACAGAGCATCTATAATTGCATCTCTACTTTAGAGCAGGGAAAATAACTTGAGGCCTGAGCTAGCTGATATTGCTGCGAAGTCAGAGGATATTTAAGCAAATTGAGTTACGTCTGGTTGAGCACGTTTGTCTTTAAATTCTCTTCTGTCTTCAGAAGCACGGGGCTCAGTGTTCATTTTAAACTCCTTTGAGAGGCATAACCCCCAGAGCTTTATGTATTAAAAGAATGTGCTGAATGCTCCTCTCTTTCTTGCAGCTCAGGGATGCTAAAATGTCTTGCGTGCAAAACCAAATAAAAAGTAAGCAGGAAGCTGTAAAATTGATTAATCCCGTCAATGACACTCAATATGTTGTCTCTTGTACTTGTGACCACTTGGGGATAATGATTCGCCCTTTATTGGTAATTGTTAAAATTACCTTGCCTTGAACATCACACCATGTAGAGTGATATCTTTATATTTATTGTCGTTTTTTTTCATCATTGCTGAACAAAGGGGGGAGGTGGTGGGGTTGGCAGAATTGTGTGCTGTGCTTGATGAGGCAAACCAGAGACAGCATTAATTATTCAGTACTCAAATCACAAAAATAAAGATGGCAAAACCAAATTGTTTTGAAAATTTCCCGAGGAATAAAAAATGCTGGCATTCCTCCCAAAATGCTGTTTGAAAATGCTCTTTGAAGGTAATGAGGCATGCTCGTGGCACACAGAAGCAGGGAAACTGCCATGGAAAAGCAGCATGTTCTCAAATGGGTCTCTTTTTTGCTTACATATCACTTTACTAAGGCACGTGTGGTACATTTCTAATGACGGTGCCCTACCCCCACTTAGGGCATACTGTACAATTTCAAAGATAAAAATATGAGGGTAAAAGTGGATGAAATTGTGGGAAACTTTAAGCCGCTGTAGGTCAGAAACATAAAATTTTACTCTGTAGCAATAAGATCCTCCTAACCTATTCAGTGATTTCTGGAAGAAGAGAATATAATATTACTTTCAGCTTTCAAGTACAGGGCTCTATTCATCGCAGAAAGGAGGGTTGTTATCAAAATCAAAGTAACATGGTGATTTTTATAGTGATTGAAATGTGAGAATCTCCTCTTTCATATTAAGAGTGGCCTTAGGGACCATTTTGTTTAACACTAGGTATTTTAGTACTCCATATTTAATGTATTTCCAGTCTAACACTGAAAACATACCTTTACCTTTTTATTTTTTTGCATTAAAAACATTTGGTCTCACTATGCTGGAGTGCACAAACACATCATGGATCAATAATGACCTATATTCTCTATGGGAAAAGAATGGAGACCTTTGGTTTGCTCTCATATTTGTACCCAAGAGCCTTTTTTTTTTTTTTGTTCATTATTCCCACCAAGGTCACAATTTCACTACCCAGTGACAACAGAAGGACACGAAACAAAGGTCATGCAATCCAGGAATCCACCGGGGGATTTCCCAGATCAATAACACCATGATCAGTTCTGTGATAGTGATTTATGTATTACAAACTGAATGTCACAAATGGATTAATTTCAGATAATATAAATTTCTGTGCAGTGATAACTCATAAAATAGACGTGAATGAGTCTTTTTGATTCATGTCTGCAAATTTTAGTTTGTTTGATGGAGCAAGATCGAAAAAAATAAACACTTAAAATAATAAAACCTAAATTGATTGTTTCATAAAATTCTGGAAGGTAAAGTAATTTGGCTTAAAAGTATCATCAACCCTTTTAAATAATTGCCTAAGTCATTTAATTCTCTCATGTTTGTGTCTCGTGTTATAACTGTTTTGATTAAAATTGTTAATAAATATCATATATTCAACAAATGGTTCAGTTTTTTGTGTTTCCTGAAAAAATGACTCTGGCGATTATTTTAAGAAGGCGTTGACATATTGCAATAAACATTCAGATGTATATTAAAAGACTAATTTTGTGCATTAGTAGTTTAATAATATATGTGAGATTTAGGGGATATGATAATAAAAAAAGAAAGAAAAGAAAAACAATGTTGTTGCTTCCTCAGTGGTGAAGATGATTGAATGTGCAAAATTTGCAGAAAAGCTGAGTTTCAAGCATTCAACCCAGTAAAAATCAATATAAATTATTAGATTAGAGTGGGTGCAAACCAGTAAATGGTGAAGCGGAAGGATCTACTTCATGGCTAAAGGGCAAATCTCTTCCTCTTTAGGATCCGCACTGAAAGTGTCCTTCAAATCTGTTCGCTCCAAAACAGATGAAGAGGAGGAAACCAAATCCAGCTAATCTGTAATGCATTAGCAAGCACACTAACAGTATGTTACAGCCCATTAGTGGTTAACAATGATAGCTGATTTTCAGATGGCACAGATAGCCATTACAGTAATTCGCTCCAGCCTGCGTCAACTCCCCAATGACAACCACTGCTTCCGGCCCTGACATTAGATCAATAATGCAAAACCTCCTTAAAGTTCTGCCTTGTGGTTTCATTTAAAAGAGCTTCCTCTCAAACTAATGATGCAGGTTAATTGGCTTGTCATCGTTTGGGAGTTTACTGGGAAAGGAAAAGAGGCCGTTTAAAAAGGGAACGCTCCAGGAATGTGCCATGTCCCCTCTGTGTATTGCCTCTGTAGTTTTATTGATGGGTTTTCCGTGTCTTGGCTGACCACCAAATTGCTGGACTTGTGTGTATTTTGCTTTTCACAGGGTCAATATGGTTAAGAGGGTGCTGTTCGCAAAGGAAAAAGCATGAAAAGCAGATCAGGACAAGGTCTTGCAAAAACAAGGGTCATCATGGGTCCAGTCTGAGCATGCTTTTAACATTGGATGCACCATCATAGGAGTGCACAGCATGTTATTAGTAGAAAGCCAGACTGACTCTGGAATCACTTGTCAGGTTTTCCAAAAACGCAACGCAGCTGTAACTCATATATCATGAGTTGTGCTAAAACACGCAAATATTATTTTTCCATGTATTTGTGGGACATTACATTGAATTTATTAATCTCCCAGAGGCTTCAAACACTGCCTGGCCAACAAAAAGTTGCATACTATGTGCCATGGCGTCGCCTTTTGCTTTGATTACAGGATGCAGAATTTATACCATGTCACAATAAATATCATAATATAAAAGTATGTAAAGTCTCTGTCACATCCCAAAGACTCTCAATGGGGTTCTGGTCAGGGCTCTGTGGTGGTTCACACTTCCTGGACCACTCTTAGACAGCCTGATGGTAAATAATCCTGGTTTTGTCATGTTTGTATATACAGGTGTCATCTGCAAAGAAAAACTCCATTCACATACATTGCCTCATTTTTTGGACAGACAACATTTATGAACCTACGCCCGAACAAATGAAGGAACCCCAAATCCTAATAACTTAACACTGCCCCCACAGGCTTGTACTGTAGGCACTAGGCATGATGGGTAATTGCTTCCTCTGGCTCTCTAAACACTCTGATGTTGTGACTGTTTTCTTTTGAAACAGTCCAATCTTTGTGCTCTCCATTAAACTGATGGTTGTTTAAGAAATTAGAAGTAACTCACTGCATCAGGTAAAGGCTTAAAGAACTTGTTGTTGCTGAAATTATCCAATGGAAAGATCTGAACTATTTCCTTAATTAAATCCAGGGGGATACTTTCCTTGACCAGGCTGTGTGTAGTCTGAAGGTCAGAGAGTATGGCATGTTGTGGTTTTGATTAAGACAACTCTTAACCATGATTATATATTTATGTACATTAGGGATGGATCAAAATTTCTGTACAGGCATATAATATAATGCATGATATATTCTAGCCAATTTCATATTATTATTATTATTATTATTATTATTATTATTATTATTATATTAATTTAATATCCTAAAAATACTAATGTAGGTAGGTAAAGAAATCCTCAAACCATCAGTATTTTCTTGTGGGTAAATGTGAAGACATAATGTGGCAAAATGTAAACAAAATGTCTGCTTTACGTATTAATATAGAAATAAGGTATTTAGTCAGTAGCAAGTAACATAAATTAAGAGAATCTGATGTTGGAAAACAATCAACCAAATACATTTTAGATTTTAAGTATCAAATTGTAATTTCAGGGACTATTACATTCATGGACACTTTATTCCCAGTCCCAGGTGTACCTAATCAAGTGGCCAGTGAATGTACAGTCATGGAAAAAATTATTAGACCACCATTATTTTCTTCTATTTCTTGTTTATTTTAATGCCTGGTACAACTAAAGGTCCATTTGTTTGGACAAATATAATAACAACAACAAAAATAGCTCATAATAGTTTAATTTCAGAGCTGATATCTATCCAT
>JAQQZY010000014.1:3766376-3781196 GCA_030068375.1 Ostorhinchus rueppellii | reverse complement strand
CCAAGGATCGCCCGGGAATCGAACCCGGGTCCTTCTTGCTGTGAGGCACGTGTGCTAACCACTGCACCACCGTGTTTTTTTTAAACAGAGGGAAATACCTGTTTTCTAAAATACCTGGCTACCTGTAAACGTAGCCTTAGATTGACCAGTGAACCCATTACAGTGCATGTCTTGGGAGGTGAGAGGAAGGCATACAGTCGGGAGAACATGCAAACACAGTGTCCAGGATAAATGGACTGGATTTGATTTATTTGATGTTCATGTTACATAAACTCCTCTTTCTTATTCATCAGCGCTCCACATGTTGTCCTTCACTTCCTTACCGACCGTTTTTTGTTTTTTTCATACAAAATGCTCTGAGTCACATCACATGACGTCAGGTTCCCAAACGATTTGTTAATTCCTTTCATTGCACGGTGAGAGTGAAAAAAAAATCAACCTTGGTGCAAAGACAAACAAAAACAACAAAGAAGCCAATTTTTTTTAACAGCTGTTTAATAGAAAATACTGCCATGAGTATAAAAATACAAAAAAAATAAAAAATTAAAGCCTGCATAGTACCACTCAGTAACAGCAGTAACAAGTGGTTCCAGGCACAACAAGCCCCGCCCCTCGCATGTATTATAGCTTATTTTGGCATCGATCCAGCTGATGTCATCATGTCTATGGATGCCAAGTGTGAAGTAAATTGAAACAAAATTGGTGTTTTTATAGACATTTCGCCCATTATAAGTAAATGGGAGAAGAATAAAGATTGGAAAATTTTTTATAAATAATATATTTTAAAAAATGTTAACTTTTACCTGCTTTTCTCAAATTGGAATAACATCTATTCTGGGTCACTGGCAATCTGTAAAACAAATTTGGTATAAATTTGATCAGTAGTTTTGTTGCGACAAACATTTGTAATTTTGCCCATTATAAGTAAATGGAAATAATAAAAAAAAAAAAAGATTTTAAAAATTCATAATTTTTAAAAAAATTTGACCATCTTTTCCCAAAATGTAATGAGATCTATTCGAGGTCAATGGTAAGCCTGAACCAAAATTGGTTTGAATTAAACCAATAGTTTTCCCACTGCAGACTTGTGAAATTTCACCCATTATAAGTAAATGAGGAAAAAATTAATTTTAAAAAAATTTACTTTGACCTACTTGTCCAAAAATATAATTAGATCTATTCTGGGTCACTGATAATCTATAAACCCAATTTGGGATGAATTTGATCAATAGTTTTGCTGCTACAAGCAGTTTTAAATGTACTCATTATAAGTCAATGGGAATAAAAAATTGTTTAAAAATTCATAAAAAATGTTAACTTTGACTGATTATTCCCAAAATATAATGAGATCTATTTGAGGTCACTGCCAATCTATAAACCACATTTGGTATGAATTCAACCAATAATTTTGCTGCTACAGTGTTAACAAACAATGAAACGAGAACAACACCTCTTGCCTCGACTTTGGGGGCGGAGTCATAAGTACAGAAGAAAACACTATTGCCCTTAAAATTGGAATAACTTTTTCAGGTAAATTCCTTTTTGGGGTGAACGTTATGGACAACAGTTTTATGTAAACAAGCAAAATATGAACAGTTTTTACAGTATATTTGTCATTATGCTTTTTATAGCTCAGCCCCCATTACCTAAAATGCAGTGTGTCCCAATACTTCTGTCCCTTTAAGGCACAGGTGTCAAACATGCGGCCCGGGGGCCAAATCCGGCCCGCCAAAGGGTCCAGTCTGGATAAATTTGTGAAATGCAAAAACCGATATTAGGATGGACAATCATTTTAGTTCAGGTTCCACATACAGACCAATTCAATCTAAAGTGGGTCAGAAAAGTAAAATATTATTATAATAATCTATAAATGATCACAACTCCAAATTTTTCTGTTTGTAAATGTAAATATTTTCACATAGACACTAAAACAAAGTATAATTTCACAAAAAATGTTAATAATCTGAGCAAATATAAAGAAGCTGAAATGTCTTCAGAAAAGTAAGTGTAATTTTAACAGTATTCTTCCCGTTATTAAATGTTTTGTGTATTTGTGTCTTTAAATTATAATGAACACGTGGAAATGATAAACTGACGCATAATATTGTTAAAATGACACTTATTTTTCAGTTTGTTCATATTTTTCGCATGGTTTGAGGGGATAGTTTGTAGATGTAAACATTTTCATCGTTGAATTTGACAATTTTTTGCTCTAAAACACAGAGAAAAGTTTGGAGTTGACAGTTTTTATATATTTTTATGTTATTATTTCATTGGTCCGGCACACTTCAGACCAAATTTAGTTGAATGTGGCCCGTGAACTAAATGACTTTGCCACCCCTGCTTTAAGGTAGATGTTAAAGAAACCTCATAGATGAAGTAAATACTCCTCTGCATCCTCATATGAACTTTCTACTAAATACCGTGCATGCTTCTCATGTGATTAGAACAGATTTCAGACATTATATAAGAGATGGAAAACATCCCGACCCTAACGGTAGGGACGCTTAAATCATTCCGGGTCTGCGCTGCGCTCCCATAGGTTAGGCTGACCTGAAGACAGGATTCACGGTACATTTTGAGGAGTGAACTATGCATAGGCGTATCCTCTCCAAAGAACAGGGACTTCCTCTAGTGCAGCAAACAGGACGGACTGTTCTTCATGGAAAAGAAAAAAAAAAACTTGGCAATGATTTGGAAGTCTTCATAAACCATAAGGGGATATCCCTGCTCACACTCCTACACAGGATCACACCCAGAACGAATGGAGGAGTGGAATGCATGTGTGTGAGAACGTAAACACCCTATGTGCGTATCACTGTGTGGCTGCTCCATAAATTCTTCCAGACACTTTGGGTTCTTTTTGTTTTGTTTTGTTTTTTTTTATTTTCCCCTCCAAGTTCAGATTGGTTGGGTTGAAACTCGTCAACTTTCAGACAGCCCTCGTCATCCTTGAGCTGTTTGCCTGAATATGTTTAAAAGCTTCCTACTAATGCAGGGAACAATTAAGTTATCAAATGGACACAACCATTATGTAAAAGGCGGGTTATATTGCCAACAATTTGAACACTGTCTGCTTCCTGGAAGTGCAGACGAAATGTCAGGGGCACAATATTTCAAGGCTATTAACTTGAGTGCTTTTTTATTCAGTCTCATTACTTTTTAAACAGCAAAGGAAGTCACGGAAATGTAATATTAATTTTTACATGGCTTTCATTTTCATTCCTTTGGAGCTGTTTAAAATTCTAGGATTTTTTTTTTTTTTTTTTTTGCATACAGCGAGCAGGGACCGGCGTATTATTCTATACGTACCCCGAGTCAGAGTCACATCCCCGCTCGCTTTTTTGAGAAAAAATCCAATCTGTTGGGTGTTTGTTTGGGTGTGAAGTCATTGTGTATTCTGCGGTAAATGATGTGACAATGGACGCAGTGTAGGAGTGGATGAGACAAGGAAGAGGGTGTGCAACAAAGCAGGCGGATATCTCCAGGAACATGCAAACATCTGCCTTTAAGATGTTAAATCTTGGGTGTGTGTGTGTGTGTGTGTGCACCCAGGAGCGCATGCATCTAAATACAGGCGCGCATCAATACGTGAAACTGCAAATGCAACGTATAATCAGAGAGAAAGAGACGAGGACAGGCAAAACAGAGCAGATATTTCATTAAATCTTTATTTTGGAATGAAAAAAAAATAGATAAAACCAATTTTGATCTATGAGAGCTCCCTAATTTAGGCCCTAATGAGAATTTTTCAAATGTGGGGAGCCTTATCATGAAAAATGGCTGGAGACCATTAATAGTTTATAGGTTGAGTTAATGATAGAGATGAGTCCTAATTGAGCTCTACAGAGCTTTACTATCTGGTGGTCTTTTTCACCGGTGCCAGGAATCTCTCATTATTTCAGATTTTGTGAAAAGGCATGCATAATATCATCCTTTTTTTTTTTTTTTTTTTTTTTGAGGGAGAGGGGAGGGAGATTAATTCATGTTCCCAAAAAGGATCCTGCTCAGCTTTCACAAATGATAATGTTTCAGAGTCAGAGGGAGAAGCACAGGGTAGATATATGTTGTT
The DNA here is from genome assembly GCA_030068375.1 of Ostorhinchus rueppellii. NCBI lineage: Eukaryota > Metazoa > Chordata > Actinopteri > Kurtiformes > Apogonidae > Ostorhinchus > Ostorhinchus rueppellii. The sequence continues at coordinate 3,777,124 of JAQQZY010000014.1, read as the reverse complement.
TAAATCTACTTAAAATAATAATAATAATAATCTGATCCGACTGCTTGGAAGTGCCATGGAAAACCACTGTCACATCTTTTGAGGTGGTCCCTCTGTGGCTCTATTTTGGCAGTTTTTAAGTTTAAAATCTGTTTTGACTTTAAAATCATCTACTTCAATGATTTAGAGGAACTCAAATGTGCAAAGAGAGATAAATGTTTGAGATGAGCGAGAAGGTTCTGACCAGAAAATGGCTGAAAAGACCGGGCTGATGTTTACAGTGTATATGTTATGGGGAGAATCACATTTAAAGGAGTGATATTTAGCTTTTTTAAATGGAATTACACATTTTAAAACCTTACCCTGTGCTCGACATAAACTGTAAATGCTCTGCTTGGGTCTGAATTCTTCATTCATTCAATTCCACAGGTTCATCTTCAACCCTATTTTTGGGTAATGACACCAGAAAGGTGGTTTGGAGCGCTGGCCCTTTAAATACACATGACCCCACCCCCTTCCTGGTTGTTGACTGTGTCCCATTCAACCTCTTGTGTTCATTAATACCAACAGCTGAACATTTTAGGTAATCGGTTCAAAGTTTGGACATATTTTCAGTTTTTACTCCAACCGCTGCTGCTCATGAACATTTATTTCGCACTTGGAGAAATGTTCGTCGGAAGTCTTGACCTTATATGTGCAAATTTTATGATGTAACTAGTTATATAATGTAACAAATTAAGCAGGAATTAAAACAGCTTGTAGAAATCCATTCCGTTTTTTTGCTGGAATGAATCTAAAGATAGTTTTGCAGCAGCTGGAGGCTTCAAATTCAAACTGTAGGAACTATTGGCGTCCAAATACACAAAGAAATGAGCTAAAGACTAATAAAAGTGGGTTTAGATAAATATGAGCCCTTTAAATTCAGATGTAAAATAAATATCTTTGCCTGTGTTTCAACTGTAAGGCCTGATTTTGTATAATAATGTGCCAGTACGGGGGTCAAATCCTCAAACATGATCACTAAGAAGATCATTAATATGGGACTATGAGCATATTCATGTGTGAGTGGACTCGGTGTGAACTGAATGTTGGATTTTCCCCCTGCTGTTTTGTTCTGTTGGTTTGTATTTGGGTTATGTCTTCTCAATAAAGAGGAAATTTAAAAAATAATCGAATGTTTTAACTCCCAAAAAGACAGTTAAAAGGCTGAGATCTGAAAGGAAAACAGGCCCGTCCACGCTCAGCCGTCGTCTCTGTTATGTTATGATACAGTTGCCATGGCGATTCAGTTTCCACAATACTCCTCCTCGATTTGGACTTTGGTTATCCTGAAACTGACCAGTCATTCATCCTCTCCTGGTGCACGTCTGCTGCTTAGGCCATGCTTTCCACTGAGGCTGCGTTCACACACACATGCACACACACTTACCGTGGAGGCTTATTAATAGGCATTACCATATGAGCATGTCATCTGCCTGTTGCTGCGCTGCTGCCAACTGTCAGTACAGTAAACACCAGGTTGCCATGGCAGTAGTCACAGCGCCTGACAAAACAGGGGAAACAGGAAGGGTTTCCCTTTCAGCCCAGTGACGGCCACAGTATCACGTGGACTCCCGTCAACCTTTCCTTGGCACCGCTGTGGGCTTTCCCCATCTTACTTACTCGCGCCAACTGGTCGGCGGTAAAACCCCCAGAACATGTGGCGGCTCTAATTACCGCGCCACACAGGCCCCGGCTCAGGAAAACCACAAAATTGGGTTATATGGTTCTGCGCTTAACACCAGCAGGCTCATACTGGTGTAAATCCATGCTGCGTGATTGCTGCGAGTTCACGCTCAAGAAATGAACTCACTTATTAATTATTTGTGATTTCTGATTTACTGGCAAGAAAGATTACAAATCCTTCTTCTGAAGAGGTGAATATAAGGAGTTGTACAGCTCAGTGCGCTCAGTCTGAGGGCACATTTCCAACATGGCAGATGGTGACAGTGAGACAGTCGGTGAAGAGGAAGAGCTGGGTTTAAACTGAGGAAGAAGCCTGTGTGTGTGTGTGTGTGTGTGTGTGTGTGTGCATGGTAGACAATTGTGTGGCTTGGATCACAGTCCTGCACAGCATTTTGTTGATGGCAACGTGAATAAAGGAAATGGGTGCTTGTCTGAAACTGGCCCCTAAAAACAGGACAGAGGGGCTAAAAATTCAAACCAGATGTAGACGAATGTTATGAAGCAAATTTGGAAGCACTTTGGGTCTATTTTAAAAATAAATATTCGCTGAAATAAAAGCGAAACTATTTTTCAGATAAAACACATTTTTATATGATGTTTATACAAAAATCTGCATGAAACAGTAAGACGGACACGAAACTTACTATTTTTTTTTTTGAACATCTTTTTATTCTCTCGCAGGTACATTTTGGGAATCGAACTAATCATGCAAGGCAGAGTGTTTCACAAATATGGCCGCTGATGTATTTAAATGGTCAGGTTCTGCGTGTAACATGAGTGGACACGACGGGTTACATACGAAACCTGGGATAAGACTACAGATTCATGAAAAGCCCACGTGTCCGGGTTAGAATCATCGCATTTAAGACAGTGTCTTTATTTATAGCAGTATATAAGACCATTTACAGCCATGTTTTCAGGTCAAATGCACTGACACATAGGTAGCTTTTCATTTCCCAATTTTGGTTCTATTTTTGGCCACAATATTTGATTAAAAATTCATTCATTTTGGCATGGCTCAGAGCAAGAGTATCATGTTTATGCATTTATCTGAGGTCACCATTAGGTACATCCTGGGGGGAAATATGTCTAAATCTCTCTTTTATTACTGGCTGTAAAAAAACTGAGTTTCACAGAAGCACCTAAATAAAACACAATGTTCTGAACCGCTCGTCTCATGTGCTGCAGAACTCAGGCCGATGACAGAGAAACAAGTCGCTGCCTGTTATTTTGTCGTGCTGGGAATAGGAAACATTGTCCCTCTTCTTACTAGCTTTTCTATTTTGGGAGGAAAATAAAACCTCGGTGGACTCCGTGGGTGGATGTGTGGGAGGAGATGAGAGCATAAATAGCCTTCCTGTTGAACTTCAAATAAACACAGCGCACGATGTCACCCAAGGCTTCCTAATGGAGTGGATGGATCTGCTCCTCGCAAAGTGACATTTTGACTTGGCAGGGTTATACATTTTATGCTAACCAGTTACCTTTGACTGGAGCGCAACAAACACAGGATTTGACATTTACATTCCAAACCCAGTGTCTGTGAACTGCCAGGAAACTATAGCACTGCTTGAAAATGTAATCTAAAGCATTTACTTCCACACAGTTTTCATTTCCGTGGTAATTTTTTTTTTTTTTCTTTTACACAAAACACTTAAAATTCTAGAAATTAACATTATTTTTTTGTAAGCTCTCTCCTCAGCCGATCCAGGAGGATGCATATGTGAGCAGGGATCCCCAGCGGGAAACACGTTCACCCAAACCTCGCTCAGATCAGTCGGTGAAACCCAGCACAGCTCCCACAACCGAGGGAATTCCTCTCAGAAATATTTGCTTTTTGTTCTAGTGAGGAAATGAGGGTGAGGGAGGCGGAGGGAAGCGAGAAGGGGGGTTGCTTAAATTGAATCACCATGGCAACTTCAATAACATTTCTCTTCCCTCCCCCCCCATCGCACATACGAGAGGAAATGAGTTTCAAAACGGAGATGGCGCTTCAACCGTCATTTGTTTTTGACGCCTGCCAAGCAACAGAGACATCATTGACTTGATAAGGACTTAGTGACAGTTTTACTACTCTGCATCATATTACAGCACAGGAATGCTAGGCGCTGCTAAAATGCTAATGTCTCCCAGCTCCTTTCTTCAAGCAATAAAAGAACATTATGAAAGTATTTTTATATGTGCGCTAACTCGATTCTGCGCTGTCGTATCGGAACGTACATGCCACATTCCCTTTCTGCAGTTTTGCCTAAAGAAGCATTGTGGGAACCTGGCGACGGCGTCGGAAGCCTGAGGGCCGAATTTGACAAGAATGTGGCTGCAGCAAGAAGACCGGCTGGATGTGATTGTGCAGCAGCAACGCCGATTCAAGCTTAATCATGGAGGTTTTAGTGTTTTCTAAGTGTGCTGTATTTAAAAGACCCACGGAAATGTGATGAGCAAGGCAGAAAAAGGGAGGCTTACGGCGAAAATCAAAACACAGCAAAAAAAAAAAAAAAAAAGACCACAACACACTGATATAGAAGAACAGAATCTGAGGATGTAAGGCTCTAAAGCTGCACTTTATCTCTGGTTTTTTTTTTTTCCCCTCATTTCAGCAATGAAATATGAGTAACAAAGATGCGCAAATGGCTCATCATCCCTGTTTGTGGCGACAGACGGCCACAGCTGCTGTTGTTGAACTTAAGTCTGGGTGTTTTTTCTGCTGTAGATAGCACGGCTTTGTTTCTGATAGCTGTTGAAAGTGCTGAGCCCTGCTAGACTAACGAGAAGTCCGTACGCTTTTTTGTTTTTTCTGATTTTGTTTGTTTTGTGGCCAGAATGGGAGGTCACGATTGTCTTTTGTCGCAGTCTGATGTCTGATATTTTTCTGTTTGTTATTTTAACCTTGGAGAGCCTGTTTTGTTTGTTTGTTTTTAATAACTTTTATTAACAATTCTTCATATACAGTCGTAACACAAACATAATACGACAACAAAAACAAACAAAAAGAAAATAACAAATCAACACTCGGGGGTCTACGACACATTCAAATTAAACTCATGATAAAATTTGATTGTTTTGATTTTAAGAGCCTGTTTAATTTGTTTAATTACCCCCCCCCCCCCCCTTGAAGTGAGGCAAGGAGTGTTTCTGCATCCGTTTGTTTTTTTGTTAACACTCTAGCAGAAAAACTACTGGTTGTATTCATACCAAGTTTGGTTTTTATATAGACCAAGAACAGATATCATTACATTTTGGGAACAGTCGGTCAAAGTAAAAAAAAAAAAAATTTATGAATTTTTCAAAATTTTTTTACCCATTTACTTATAATGGGTGAAATTTCAAATGTCTGTAGCAGCAAAAGTATTGGATAAATTCATACTAAATTGGGTTTATGGATTGCCAGTGAGCCAGAATAGATGTCATTACATTTTGGGAAAAGTACGTCAAAGTTTTTTTTATGAATTAAAAAAAAAAAAAATCTCATTTACTTGTAATGGACAAAATCTCAAATGTCTGTTGCAGCAAAACTATTGTTTGAATTCAAATAAATTGGGTTTATAGATTGCCAGTGATCCAGAATAGATATCATTACATTTTGGGAAAAATAGGTGAAAGTTAAAATTTTTTATGAATTTTTCAAATCTTTTTTTTTACCCATTTACTTATAATGGGTGAAATTTCAAATGTCTGTAGCAGCAAAACTATTGGCTGAATTCAGACTAAATTGAGTTTTTACACATAGCCAGTGACCCAGAATAGATTTCATTACATTTTGGGGACAGTAGGTCAAAGTTCAAATTTTTAATGAATTTTTCAATAATTTTTTTTTTAAATTTACTTATAATTAGCCAAATTTCAAGTTTCTGAAGCAGCAAAAACTATGAATTGAATTCATACCAAATTGAGATTATAGATTGCTAGTGACCCAGAATAGATGTGAATGCATTTGGGGAACAGTAGGACAAATTTACCATTTTTTATGATTTTTTTTCCAACTTTTTTTTCTCATTTACTTGTAATCAGTGAAATTTCACATCTATAAAAATATCAGTCTGATTTCAACTTACTTCCAACTTGGCACGCATGTAGAAGCAATTGATATGCTGACATCACCACATGCATAGATATGATGACATCAGCTGGATCAATCCCAAAATAAGCTAAAATATCTGTGAGGGGCGGGGCTTGTTGTACCTGGCATGACTTGTTCTCTGTGTTTCTGCTCAGTCAATAGCGTCTACATTTTTCAGAGGGTTTCAGTGTATTTTACTGGCATATTAACAGATGGTTTTGAGGTAAAAATTGGTTAGTTAGGCTACGTTCAGATTTCAGGCAAATGTGACTCAAATAAAAAAATTTTAAAAAAAATTTGCTCATATCTGACCTGTATCCAATCTGTTAAAGACCGTTTGAACAGCACAAATCCAATTTTTTCAAATCTGACCCAGGCCACTCTCATATTTGGTCCTAAATCTGATAAATATCTGATATTTTGCAATTCGACTTCAGTCTGAACAGCCAGGTCATAGTTATCATTGAAATACGCTATTCTGTGCACCAGGAGGAGGAGCTTCCGTAAACACAGTGTGCCTGCATGGTCATGTTATACATCATGTACTGGGTTACACTTTTTGCACATTCAGGTCACTTCAGGATCACATTCAGTTCACACTCAAAACTGATAGAAGTTGGATTAAATGAGTAATATGAATAAGCACACAAAAAAATCGGATTTCACCCAAAACTTCGAATTATGCGCTAAGACCTGCTGTCTAAACGTAGCCTGTCTCTCTGTTTCCCTAGACCAAGCAGTGAGGGCTGTAGTGAGCATTTTTAGTTGCAGGGATTATATATTATATTTTTACTGTCAAATATTTAATAATTACCTAAAAATGATTATTTGTGTTTTGAGTAAAAAGCTATTAAGTTCTGCCTAAAATGCCGATGTCTGACCACTAGAGGGAGTAGTGAGTCACAAGTCTGGTCTCCCATGGTGAGGAAAACTAACAGCACAGGTTTGACCCAAGTATCAGAAAGGGAGGAGATGGGATGAGAACCCTAAAGAACCACTGTTAAGAGTTAAAGAACATGACAAAGTGATAAAAGTTAGCTTAAAGTCGAACTCATTGCTAAGGTACAATTGGTTGATCAGTATTTCAGACTAAACTGAAATAGTTCTGACCTTGTTTGTTCGATTCTAAGCATCTTTACTTCAGCTACTGACACAAACTGTACAGAAAATGGAAGTGATTAGTGGTTTTACTGCGACTGTTTTCAGTCTAAAAACAGAGCTAAGCTAATGGAGCTATAATATAAACTATCAGCGGATGCAGCGCGTGACGATTATACAGCAGTGTTATTTTCAACAACTGTCAAAATGAGTTTTATCAGTTTGAAGACAAAAACTTGATGATTCCATTATACGGACGTGTGTAAACAATTAGCTTTATGCTTGATTATGTGAGCGCTACAGTACACAGAGGTAATTCGTAGGTGATTTTGTTGCTCTTAAGTGCGTCCTAGTGCGTGAGTTCCCCCTGCTGTTGAGAGTTTAGTCTCTGCTATTGTGAAACATCAATAAAATAAATGTAGCTTTTATTTCTACACCACACGGCTTCTGTGGCCGAGAGCTAGTTGTGTTTCGCTAACCATTTAAGGCTATTATTATTTAGAAGGGGGCAGGAAATGCCAGATTTTCTTCATCCTGCTCCTTTTTGAGCATGGGCGTGTACACTTGATGATGATTATTGAATGTTTTGCGGATGTAATGCACAATCATGAATGAAATTAATGAAGTCAATAAAATAAAAAATTCTGTGGCCTATTTTTAATACAATGAAAAAACAACATGGACGTCCTGTTTCCCAGTTTGGATGCGGGTTCTCTGCTTGAAACATTTGTGGTGTTTCAATAAAACACGGTGGAGACAACAGGCAGCTGTAAATGGCATGCTTGTCTGAGGCCTCCACTGTGCAACACCTTCCGGATTTCTCATAATGGTCAGCTCCCCATGTCCCCAGCCTTCATTTCTTCACTGTGCCACTGGACAGTTAAGCCTAAAGATACCTGACACCATATGTTTCCCTGTGCAGTAATGACTGCTCCTAGCACTGCTTTTATGGCAGCTGGCCTCCAGAGACTCAGTGATCAGGGACATGTCCAGGCCTCAATTAGAGCTGCTGCAAAGTGCCTTCCTTGCTTACCTCAAGCTACTTTTATACGATTAACACCTCCCCGGTATTGTACGTGTTTACTTTGTGGTGCAATATAAAAAAAAAAAGCATGCAGCCTGCAGTTTGGATTTTACAACGAAATCCATGAGGAGCAAAAGAACAAAGAAGGCAAAAAGGCAATATGAGGAGGAAGAGATGAACTGTGGAGTGAGGACAGAGACGGAAAACTATAGACAGAATCAAAATGTAAGAGACAAAGATGAAGACAGAGGAAGGGAAAAACGAGGGAGACTAAAGGCATGTGGAGTTCACGATCACTTTGCTTGGCTGCACCGTGATTAAAGTGAAGAGTCCCTGGAGAGAGAGGCGGCTCTAGGCCTGCCCAGTCAGTTCTCTCACTCCCTTGATCTCTTGTGTCGCCCACAGAAACATACCGCCAAACCTTCAGGAAGGGCTCCTTTTTATTGCGCCGGGTCCCCCATCGGCTCCAAAGAATCTGCAAAGCAAGCACAGATTGTCATGGCACCAGCTTCTCTCAATTTAGAGGAAGGAGGTCTGCCTTGGATGAGCTGGTGCCTGGATCGTGAAGACGTTTTTTTGATGTTTTAATGAAGATATCTGGTGCATTTCTCAAAGTGTCTTTTTACACATGAACTTGTCAACCCCTAAGATTAGGTAAAAAGAGAATTTTTGACAAGCGATTTTTCCAGAAAGTTTCTTTAAAAAAAAAAAAAAGGCAGGAATGTGAAAGTAAGCCTACTAAACCTTCATTAATCCCCTTGGGGGCTCTATCCTCATTTGATTGAAGTGCCTATTCTTTCAGAAAAATTGATAATCAGAACCCCACAGACTGGGATCCAGGGAAAAAGAAGATGGGGAGAAGAAAATGTCACTCTCAATCTTAATTAAATTCACCATTCGCTGGTGGTGGGCTGATCAGTCTGTCATGGGTCTGGTCCCTCCCTTGACCTTTTTTCTTCTGGTCAAGTGACCTTCACTCCCTGTCTGTGGAGCGTCAGACAAGGAAGGCAATCGCCTGAGGGGGGTGAAGGAAGAAAGGCCGTGACATTACACACATTCATACGACGCCACAGCCTGGATAATTACACTGATACTTAACATGCATCGCAGGCGAGCCCATCGTTTATCAGACGCATGACCTCTGGCAAAGGATCTCTTCCTCTGATCTGTCTAATTATTCCACTTTTTTCTTCTTCTCCACCATTGGCGACTACGGTGAAGGAAAAAATAAAAACAAGAAACCTTTGTGCATTTGTGTGTGCATGCAATCGAAAATAAGTCAAAGTTGTAAACATCACAGCTGGCTCCGAGGAAAAAAAAAATTCGGATGTGATTCACTGATGTTTTGTGCAAGATTTAAATTAATTCCAGTTGTCCCACGGCTATTTTGTATTATTTCCTCCCCAATAAAAATACACTTATCCGCCTTTTCAGTTCTTGTGCCTGTGGCCGATTGGAGCTCTATGGGGGGTTTATGGGTGCCACTCCAAATTTTACAAACAGAGGGAGAGTGAATCCTCCTAAATCTGGTTTAATGTGTCCCCCACGTGGAGCAGCTGCCATCCAAACAACATTACATAACATTTTATTTATTTTATCCAGAGCACAATTAACAGCCAGGAACAGCCTTGAAATGGTCCTTCTTTCATTCCACGTACAATGTTTTAACCCATAAAGACCCAAACATCCACCATGGAATAAAACCATCTGCTGATCTAAACTGTTTAATACCTGTTGATCCATTAATTCTATCATTACATGTAAATAATTGGTGTAAAATGCAGTTTGTCGTCTTTTCATGGTCATCAGATATGACCCATTGGGATGTTCAGAGGCTCCATAGTTGCCATGGAAACATCTACAACCAGCAAAACCCATGGAGTTTGAAGATAAATCAAGTGTCTCCATCCACTGTCATTTGTCAGTTATTGATATATTTGCTGAAAAAAGTCATTTTTTCTTGTGTTTTCTCTGTTTCTGATATAAGGTACCTCAACTCTAACCAGGAAAATACCTGAGTTTCACTGAAACTACAGAAAATGCAGAGGATAATATTATAAAAAATTATTTAACCCATAAAGACCGAACCATCCACTGGTGACCAAAACCATCTACGGATCTAAAATGTTTAATAACGTCTAATCCACTAATTCTATCAATGCATGTAAATAAATGGTGCCAAATACAGTTATTCATCCTTTCATGGTCATCAGATACGACCCATTTGGATGTTCAGAGGCTCCATAGTTACCGTGGAAACACTGTCATCTCACAACATTGATTCACCAGTAAAACCCATGGAGTTGGATCAATGACAGTAGATGGAGACACTGAGTTTATGTTCAGTTAATGATATATTTTACTGAAAAAGTAGGGGTTTTTTTTCCAGTTCTCTCTGTTTCTTAATAAGAACTCTCAACTTTACTGTGAGCTTTCATGAACATCTACGTGGTTAGTTAAATATAGGAAAAATACATTATTTTTATGGAAAAATGCAAAATACAGAGGATACTATAATGATAAACAGTGACAAATCCCTTAACCCTATAATGGCAAAAGTGTCATATTTGATACATGAGTTTTGAAGCCCTCTACATGATCAGTGTAATATTTTTTTCTTGAAAAACCTGATGTATACAATTAGATACATGCAAACACAGATAATCCACCAGGGGAAGGAATTCATTCATCAGAGTCCTTTCCAGTGACACTGTCAGATTGAAATAACAACAAGATTGAATAACAAAGGAGACAGTAATTTGGTAATTTTGAAAATGGGATGGAATGTCTTTGTCATTGTCCAATACAGAACAACAACATTGAAATTGCAGTCCTTAACCCTTTGATGCCTTTTGATGCAAATTT
>JAQQZY010000014.1:3750091-3763701 GCA_030068375.1 Ostorhinchus rueppellii | reverse complement strand
TGCAACCAAAATACTATTTGAAAGAAAAAAATGCAAGTCAAAATTTTCTTTCCACAATTGGAAATCAATTCAGGTGTTAAGGGGTTAAAGTGAATTTCAAAATAAATAATAAATTATATTAAAACACACAGCATGTAAAACAAACAAAATATAAAACCATTTTTAAAAAATCTGCCAGATAAAGGAATTACCAATTTGTGCATTGTGACCCAATGTATCAAATATGATACAAAATTGAAACTCATACATGGAAATTGATATTTGGGGGTGGGGGTTGGATCGTTCAGGAGGATCAATAGAGGCTCCAGTGTCAAAGGACTGGAATGTTTTGTCAATGATTAAATGGTTCAGGCTTCACAGGGTTAAAGGTTAAATATAAAGAAGAACACATAATGGAAGTGCCATAAAGGTAGACCTGGGTCTTTATGGGTTAAAACTTACCGAACTGCTTTGCCAGTTGCTTCATTTTAGTCCTCGGTAAATGTTCTCATACAGGACCGTAACTCTGTGCAAAATCAAGAAAAACGACCTCAACACTGACCCAACAAGAACACTGTTCGTCCATCTCACCTTTATGCTGAAAGGTTGAAAAGTAAGCGAACAAATGTTTCTCTTTCTCTTTACTGACATTAGAATGTTTCTCATTCTTGGCAAAAAAAACAAAAACAAGGCAGCCTATGCATCGAAACATGAGGGGAATGAGAACTGTGTGTACTGGAGTTGTGCCATAAACCTGCAGCTGAGATTTCTGGGTCACTTATCTGCAGGGAGCTATACTCACACTGTTCTAACCTGTCAGCTTATTATGTAACACACTGGCCTACTTTACCCTATACAATCTCACTGTCTGTAATTTTCCACTGTCCCTATGCATTCCACATGTTACGTCTGAACGCAGGTAAAACTGACAGGATTCCAAGCAGGTATTTCTCAGTTGGAGTGCCTGGGGTGCAGCAGAAATAGCATGAAGAGAAGGAGCGCTAACAGTGTTAAAGCCTAACTCTGTCCATTTTCAGTCTGTGACTTTCCCATTTTCGGTTTATCCAAAGGCCTGGCAGCTTTCATTGTGTTTCTTACACTTCTTTACAGAGCAGCTTATGCAGGCGGTTATGACAGGCAGCTAGTCGACAAGGAGAGCACAAAGAAGAGCTAAAGGAAAAGTTAGAAAGCATCAGAAGGGTTTCAGAAAAGCATGACTGGAGGAATATTTCATCTTTTTACCAACACGACTTGCTGCAGATCATCCGAGGACTTAACAACCTTTAAAAAAAAAAAAGCCAAATCACACAAGTTTGCACTATAAAAACGACGACGGCCTCATGAGAAAATAAAAACACGTCAGTATGAGAATAAAGTCGTAAAATATGGAAATAAAACCTGTAATTTTATGAGAATAAAGTCAGATACAAAAAGAGTCATAATTTTACAAGAGCATTAGTCAATAAAAAACAGTAAAAGTTTCTTAAATGTTGAAATGCAGTGAAGGAACTTAGTTTTATAGACTATTAATATCATCTTCTATAGTTTTGAAGGCGCTTAAGTCCACTTTTGGTCAGTTTATTCTTTCCATGCTTTTAAAAGCTTTCCAAATACTGTGGTTAGTGCGATATTTGTCTTAGGTTTTGGTTGTATTTAGTTATAAACTTTGTCTGGTTTGAATTAAGAGCTCATTTAATTTTTTTTCCATACAGGGTGCTCGCATTATTTCATTCTAGTTTTGAGTGAGTTACAGAAGAAAAGGTGTGACTTTTGATGCAAAGAATAATACAGGAGTAACATTTCATGAGTTGAAGCTCTTTAAAACAGTTGAACGCCCTCATAAGTACAGTGCAAATTATTTAGTTCTTACCAACATTTAAAAAAAAAAACCCCAAAAAAACAACAACTTAGATTTAGACATTTTGACATCCTTGGTTTTATTTTGTATATATTTACACTTTTTTTCTTTTAAACTGTTTTGCACAACACACCACAAGAGAGCTGTGTTTTAATTTTGTTGCACATACTGTATGTATAATGTCAATACAGGCATTATAGATAGATAGATAGATAGATAGATAGATAGATAGATAGATAGATAGATAGATAGATAGATACTTTATTAACTGAGGGAAATTCTATTCTGTAATTTCTCTTGTTTTAAGACGCATTGACACATCTGTAAACATACTTATTTATAGATTTAACCATCTTAATTCAAGAAATCTTCTAACTACATGACCAGATATTTCACTTACTTTGAGCACCTTTTCCCTTAGATTGAGTGTTTTTATCTTGTTTTTAGACACCCCTGTTTTGCAGTGTAAAGTTCCGGTCATGGGATGGTTACAGATTGGGATCAGAATAAAGAAAGATGATGGAGAAAGGATTTGGGGTCAAAAGCTCTTTAAGATAGAGAGTCTTTGCTGTATCTTGACTCTTATCGGAAACTCCCATGGTTAGGTAACATTGCCCCACTTAGACACACAGTACGTTTTAGCCTGCAGCCCCTGGGAAGCCATTAAACACACATTCTGACAGATGGATATTAAAAAAGTGAAAAATTACCTGAGCGGGGCGACGTCAGAGTGCAGGAGAGCCTCTGTCATCGTCGTATGTAACTGTGCGTCAGACTGCCTATTCAGCGTGATGCTAATTGATCAGAAACGCCGAGCGTGCGAGAGCAAAGAGCTAAGATATAAAGGTTAAATCTAAAGTAGAGGAGGGGAAGAAGACAAGAAGTAAATATTTGCAGATCTCTATAAATCATCAGACCTGAACCACGCACGAAAAGCCATCCATCACAGCAGGAAAAGGGCCCGTTCAGGTTGAAAGGTCAAAGGGCTGAGTTATGTTAGAAGGTCTCTCCAGTCCCAGGGGACAAATTTGACCGGTTCCCGAATGAGACGAGACGGGGGTAAGCCATCGCTTTTGTCTGCCAGCCTCGACCTATGGGTTTCCAGTCTGTTGCTATTGACCATATACCCGGAAAAAAAGGTTCAGCGCAAATGGCCCCGGCATAACCCCTCTGCTGTTCTCAATCCTTCATCCTGAGTGATAGCTCTCTTCGCCACATCAAGTCTTTTAATCCACACTCACTGTACTGCTTCACTTATATGTCAAAGTGAAAAAGTTGCGCTCTGGCCCTTTCCTGGTTCTTCACAGCTTCTTGGTCAATATTTCTCATCAGGTGGGGGGAGACAAATGACCTCCAGAGCATTGACCTTGTCGTGGTTATTGGCAAGCGGAGACAATGGCGGAATCTAAAGTCGCGCAAGTTCAATTTCTGTCCCAGGGTATCCATTTAGGTATAATATATATCGCTGTTACTGCCACTTAATTCAATAATTACTTCATTTCGAGACACGTTCTCGAAATGTATGGGCGTGTGTAACGATTAAGATGATGTTGCGAGTACTTAGGGAAAAGTACAAACTTTGTAAATGATACAAACCATGTTAACATAAGCAACCATGTAAAGGGTGGTTGAAAAATTAATGAGGCTTTAAATTTTAATTCCGAATGTGATCGTAATCTGGCCACGAGCCGCTATCTTCGAGTGTAACATGGCGTGAACAAACCGCAGATAGCAGCAGCAGTGTGGTGGTGAAGAGGCAGAGGCGGCGTGACAGAATTCACATGAAAAATCCACCACGTCTACCCAGGAACTATTAACCATAGAGGAGGTTTTAATGAAGCGCCGTTGCTGACGCCTAATGAATGCCGTTCACATCCGTCCCCTTTTCCATGAGCATCTCTGGAGAAGTGGCCTTGAATTCTGATGCGTGATGATACTGTAGCTCATCACCCACAGCTCCCTTTCAGGATTCCTCACCGTGTCAAACCCTCCTCCATGAGCAGAGCCAAGAGTCTGGGAGGGGGCTAGGGGGTGGGGGGGGCGCTACGGGGCAGGTTGTGCTTAATCAGCATTTCAAAGCCACTCCACTGTCAATTATCCGAGGCTCTGTTCCCTCCAGTCTGCTCACATGGCTTCGTTCGACTACAGGGATGTAAGGTCAGTACTTGCGACGTCTGAGGATGACATCAGCTTCCCTGGGAGTCTGAGGAAGAAGACGGCTGCCGAAAGAAAGCAAGTTTAGACAAAGAAAGCCATTTTCACATCCCGTACCCTCGGTTTCTCTTGTACCAATGATAGCTTTACAACACAAATTCTTAAAATTGTCTGTTTATCATAAAGGAGCTTCACAGAGCTGCTGACGGTCACCAGGGGAGGCATTCATGTGTAGAATACAATTTAAAATTCCATCACTCAGTGTGAAGCTATGTTTTATATCTTTTCCATTAGCTCCAGATGTCATATGAATACCATATGTAAAATTGTTTTGCATTTGTTATGCACACAGTGGGGACAATCTGTATGCTTTGCCACCAGACTGTAGTATAATTCACTATTCACCCCATTGACTACTGAATATGGAACATGCGTTCAGTATCAAGCCACTTCTGTCACTGGGCCAGTGGAGTGTAGCTGGCATGCCGGAGTTTTCTTGGGACTTGTAAAGAGGCAGACTTTATGGTTTCAAATAGAGATATTAAGGCAGTAGATCTTAGACATTACAGTCAAGGGAGTGGTGAGACTGGCTGGTAATTTCCATGCAAACGTCTCTCTTGTTCCCACAGTTTTCAGTAGCTTCTCTTCAGTAGCATCTCCTCACTTTTGGGCGGACTCCAAAATATTTAGCTCATTAAAAGTCAGAAGTGAAGAAAGGCAGGCATGGTGTAACAGCTCTGAGAAAACTCCGTTATTTCACAGTGTGAAGGTGGCTCTGACATAAGATATACTGACAGACTAATAGGCATTGTGGACTCAGTGGGCAGATGGAGGGTTAGTTATGCAAATACAAACATCTCGGAGGAAAAGAGTTGTAGTATTTGTTAATCTAATCTTGGTTGGGTTTTATTCACTTTGCTTTGGACGACATTATTTATTACAAGTGTGGTTATGGAAGAACTCTAATCCTTGATCTTGGGTTTATCTCACAATCGAAGCAACGGATGAAATATCAGTCACCATGACAACTTCACAGACAAATTGCAATGCAGTGTTTTGGCGTCAAATAAACACCCACAGCAATGCAACTCCCTGCATATTTCAACCCTGTGCTATTTTCAGTATGAATGTCCTATGTGGATACAAACTGTTTGTGTTTAAGTCAACCAGCCGACAAATTTCTCCCCACTGAGCAGCTCCCTCTCTGAAATAACATTTATTTATATACGTTTGGAAAATTGTTTTCTATCATCTATCCATATCGTGTACTTGCACATTCTGACACTAAACATCTACAGACATTTTGTCCTGCAAGTTAAACTTTCTTTCCCCTTCTCTCTCTCTCTCTCGCTCGCTCGCTCACTCTGTGCTGGAGATGAAATTCAGATAAGCTTTTAGAAAATCTCCTTGTTGGTACCATGATAAAGAATAAAAAGTCTCAATGACACATAAGACCATTTATTTAACATAAATCTTGTTTAGCCCCTAAATGTGCAGCAAAACTTCAGCATGCCACAGCACCAACCAGATGATATATGAAACACAAACTGTATTTACCATGTAAATTGCTTCTCCACAATGCCAAGATGATGACAAAGATTAATCGGCTAAAGAGCTAAATCCCCCCACCACCCCCCCTCCAATATGGTGCCACATCTCAGGCCACACGTTTGTGACTTAAAGGCAACATTTGTATTCCTGGGGAGCATCTCCTCTCGCCCGCTTTATGATATTACCGCCAGGAGACTGCAAGTAGGAGCCTCGTCTCCATGTGTGGGCTCCAATTCAACCATCATCCATTTCTCCCACTATCTTTTTATCATTATGCAGTCTAATAAATGTGCTGTGTGCTCTGTGATGCTGCATCATACATCAGACAAAGTGACCCGGGTCACTGCAAAGCCAGCTACCAAGGTTACTCTTTCTCCTGCTCACTTTTTACCTGCTGTTACCGAGTGTGGAAGAATATTTTTCATCTTTGTCAGTGGGAAATATTCTGTGACAAAGTAATAACCTCCTCCGTGTCCCTTTTGAACGTCTAACAGCGTGTCTTCTAAAGGAAACGACAAAGGTGTTCAAGCCACAGGGGTTGCGTTGTGGTTGTTTTGATCCAGGAGGTCGCCATTGACAAGAGCACTTCAATAGAAACAGCAGGTTGTTGTTCCCACTGTGGCTGCTTTATACCTGGTTATGAGATGATTCTTTCGTCGCCCACATCAAACACGAACGGCATAATATCACAATCTCTATGCTTCGGCGTGAAGTGTGTGAAGACGTTGCGTTGAGGTGCGCTGTGTAACCTGCATGCTCTCCTGCAGATGGTGTTTTACAGAACCTTCAAATCGAAAGCCAGACAGTACTTTTTTTTTTTTTTTTTTTTTTGGTTTACCTTGGCAGAACACGCAAAATGCACACACGTGCGCGTGATGTTGGTCATTTCGGTGTGGGATTGTGTGATTTTTCGGGACATACAATGCAGGCTTGGCAGCGCATGTCCGGCTGTCTCTCAGTGATCACTCATCTGAGGCGAGAAAATCAGCAGTGCCCCCAGAAACTCAACACGTTGATTGGAGCCAGATTGGAACAAGGCCTCCAAATCAGAGGGTCGTGCTCTGCTACATTGTTGAGACGAAGAAAGCCTATTATGGCCTGGGATTAACCAACCCGGACAGTGACGGCGATGAAAGACCTCCCTATCTCTTCTTTAAAAAAAAAAAAAGAAAGAAAAAGCTCCAAAGTCAGAGTGGAATACTTATATGCCCAGCACATAGACACCCCCCACCAGCAGCTCCGGCTTACAATGCCACCACAGAGGAAGAGCGAGCACCAGCAAACACCACTTGATGTATGGGCGCTTTGAGATATGTGCACTTTCTCTTTTTAATCTGCCAGACATTCTACTGGTGATGGGAATGAATAGACTATATCTGGTGTGTGTGCTAAAAGGTGGGGGTGCATCCCTCCCACGGGAAAGGGTAATGACTGTGCCACTAATAGAGAATCATTATAAACAACTTTAGCAGATCAAAAGAGTGATGTATTCATTGAAGTCCATGGAACCAACGGATGACCAATAGATCAGGAGCCCTTTCAACAACTGTCCTCTATAATCTCTCCGTCTCCCTCAGTAATGCAACTTGATCTATCCTGCAACCTTATAAATGTCCAAAACTGGGTTTAAGAGGGGGCTTGTTAACTTTTATAGGTGTGTGTAAGATCACGTCCAATAAATTACAATAAACTGTTGGCATCAGGTGCTCCGGGCCTTACATGGACAGACAGCATCCACTGGCTTTTCCTGAGAAAACGCTGTTCACGAAAGCTGGGAAGTGAAGGTCGAAACGTTCAGGAGACTCAGATGCAATAATAAACACTGAATACTGATACCCTGAATAACTGAACAAGACGTAGGGGGAAAAAATATGAGCTGAAATCCCCAAAATGTAGATGCAGGCTGTTGAAAATCTTGGCAGTTAGTGATCTATACCAATAACCGGCTGCCATTTTTCATCATTCCGTGTATTAAGTCTATCTTTGTCATGATCATGAAGTTAAATCTCTGCTATATATCACTATTGCACAATTCTTTGCGCGCATTCTCATGTGGCAAAAAGAAAAGTGCAAAGATCTGTGATGAATTCCATCCTGTCAAGTGTTGATTTACAGGTCAGGTTTATAGATGAATTTGTGCATAAGCGCATGTGCCAGCATGTTAAGTGTGTGAAAATGCCTGTGGTCATTTTTCATCTGTTAGATTAGTTTGTCTGGGTGAGTGTATACAGTATGCTTTTGTTTCAACGGGCATGTGTATGCATGCCAGAGTGTGAGAATATTTCCTGGCTGTTGCAGAGCCAATATCTATTTCTTCACTCGTTACCTTTTAATCTGTGATTACCACGTGGCAGTTCTCCAAAATCCTCTAACGGTTGAATGATTTAGTGTTATTATTTTCCTGCTGTGTCCTGTCCGAGCGCAAGGCTAACCGGCACCAAGAACTGTTAATTACTTAATTACGGAGATAAGAAAATGGTCAGGAATAGCAGTGGCAATGATTAATGCAAAGTCTGAGGAGACTTTTTCCTCTGCTCTCATTGGAATTCAGTTTCAGATCATGCTTTGTCTACGTAAACACATACCAAATGCAAGAGCTTCCAAACACACACACATTTTACCTTGTTGTTTTAACCTCAGATCTCTATCTGTGCTTTCAGTGTACGTCTTTTTTTCTTTTTTTTTTTCTCCTTTTGTCTCTACCCATTAACATTCAATTGCAAGAGCATGGAGGGGGGGTATACATGAATAGCAACCGTAGATTCATCATGTTTTTTTTCTCCCTTTCTCTTTCCTCATGAATTATGGAGCGCCTCCTCCGGTACATTTAGCGAGTGGCTAGTAAATTAAATGCAGTGTGCTGCCATTCCACACAGGAGTGAGTGGGCCAAACAGGGATGGATTGTTCTATATCTGTGCTGTTGTGGGCAAAACATTTCTATACCCCCCCTTGGTTGTTTCCAGACGCCACAACCTCTTGGAGAACAAAAAAAAAAAACGCTAAAAGACAGCTTATGTAGTCAAAAATGTCATATTGCACAGCTGTGGAAGCAGTTCAGATATTAAAGTTATCAACCGTCATGTTCGTCTATTCAACATGACTGATCATGCGCGAATAAAGAATGATGTAAGGATGATAATAGTGGAGTTATTTAATGTATTTGACCTGAGGGCTAAAGGAAAGTTATGCCTGACTTTTAAATGCCACACTTCAGATGTGATATCCACCTCTGCTTGTGGTGCAAAGACTTCACGCTGCTCCATATTTCTCTCCTGAAGCAGGCATGAATGGGGGTGCTGGCCCCCTTCTTGCCCCCTGATTTATAGTGCTATGGTAGTAAAATGGCAGACTAGGATAACATGGGTGGTAATAAATGACTTTAAGACAGCGACTAGCAGCTGTTAATGCTACAGCCATTAGACTGAAAAATGAAGGGCGCCAGTGATTTCGTCAGATTTATACATTTTCTCTACGCCACGCATTAGTGCATGTCATGGTAAAGTGGCAATCCATATTTGAGCATTAATCGTGTTGCTGTACCAGAATTTTTAAATTATCAGGTACTTTTCTGACACTGGCATATGAGGGAATGCTAACTGGGGTGGATTAAGGATAGGCAGTGTGGTGCAAGTTGCCTCCAAACTGTGATACATTAGAGTACTTATCATTATTTAAAAGTAATTCCTTACCTTACAATATTACTGTCTGTGAATTGTAATGCATTACATGAACCCAGTATTACTTCTGAGTTGCATACAGACTCTTGTGATAAATGGTGCATATGCAGTAGAACCCAACCCCCCTGTAGATACGGGCACCGGTAGATAAAACCATAAGTGATGAAGAATTCTAACTAGTCACAGAAATGTTAGCTCACATTATCATTGTGGCTCACAGGGATCATGCTAATGCTAACGAGCTTCTTAAAGCAGGGTTATGGTTAGTAAGGAGCATACTTCCATGTGGACAATGAACTTCTGCTGTCTTCACCCATTGTCTGAACACCAACAGGAAACAGAACTTTCCTACCGGATTTTTAATTCCTTAAGGCCTCACAGTCTTGCTCTTTATTTTTGTTTTGTTTTGTTTGAGCAATTAACCCTGTAAACCCTGAACTATTAAATCAATGACAGAAAATTCCAGTTCTTTGAAACCGGAGCCTTTATTGGTCCTTCTGAACAACCAAGTACAATTTTTTTTCAAATGTCAGTTCCCATGTATGAGTTTCAATTTTGTATCATATTTGATACATTGGGTTTCAATGCTCAAATATTTATTTTTGAACAAACAAAAACATAATATAACACAAAGATGTCTAATTTATTGGTAATTCTTTTTCAAAATTGCCAAAGTTCTGGCTCCTTCCTCATTAATGACAGTCTTGTAGTGTCACTGGAAAGGCCTCTGGTGAATGAATTCCTCCCCCCTCATGGATTATCTGTATTTCATGTATCTAATTGTATACACCAGGTTTTTCAAGAAAAGAAATATCACACTGATCATGTAGAGGGCTTAAAACTCATGTATCAAATATAATATGTTTGGTGTTATAGGGTTAAATTGTAGTATGTTGTAACAAAATAAAATAAAATATTACTGTGAATTGATTAGTAATGCCTTACACTACTACGTTACAGCAAAAAATAATTAGTTACTGTAATGCATTACTTTGTCACGTATTCCTCCCAACACTGGGCACAGGTACCAGTAAAATGCCACCTAAATACAGCTTTCAGTGGCAGAGGTTTGGGTTAAGGAGAGACAGCACAGCAGCAATAAAGAAAAAAAGGATAGGACATGTAGGTTTGCTTTACATGGCCAAGGACAATTAGCAGCTTCATTGAGCGTGCCCAGGACAAATACCGTCCAGTCACCTCCCTCCCTTTTCATTCCAGATGACTGGGCCCAAATTCGTATGCAGTGTTGCAGAGGACACAGAGGACCAATAGCTAAAGGAAAGGGTTGGAAGAAAAGTAATTATGAAGGGATTGTCTCAAGTTCAATTGGCTTTGTACACACCATTTCATGCTAAACGTCTTGATATATGAGGTGAAGAAGCCTTTTAAGTACACACTGTGGAGAGAAATCACAGCTTCCCGATGTTAAGTTGGGCCTCATAATTGAGTTGTGACATCTAAACTGCAGTGAAGTGCAGCAAGAGTCGCCGTTTCCACACTTTGTTAAAGGCAGTGTGTTTATCTGGGAGCATTTATATCAGAACAGCAACAGACGAATAAGAGGCGCTTTGATGTTTGGGAAACAAAGTCAGTACCAATATCTTTAATGATGAATGAAAACAGTGTTTTCTTTCAAACAGGCTTTCCATAGGGCAGATATGGGGGAGTTGGACAATCTTTATGCATTGATTAAAGGCTGTCGATGATGGTGAAATAGGCTGGGTAACATTTGTAAAAATGGTTTTGAGAGATGACTATGAAAGCAGACATTGGCCTTTCATCTTGGCATCTGCGTGGGCCCATTAGAGTTTCTCTGGAAAAATAATGACTGTGCCTTCCAGTATGATGAGCACTTTTTAAGTGGACCTCATTCTTCATGACCTATATCCATTGTCTTACCCTGTCAGTGCTGGAAATAGTGTGGCCATTCATGTCCCAGCTCAAACACAGAGTAAGGGATATTTTTTTGCCATAAAACACACAGGCCACTTCAGACTTGATAGTGAATATGAGACTCCTATCAATTGTTGGATTTACATGAATATTTATGGAATCGTGGTGGGAGTTACAGCATGTGAGGTAATTACATTACAGATGGAGAGAATGGGTGTGAGTCATAGCATATTTTACATTCTCATGTACAAATTGGCTATTGTAGTCGAGATATAAAAAGCCTGAGTGAATTAATGGCTTCCAAACGAGCTTGGTAAGCAAAGTGAAGGATTTACTTTTAACCAAGTAACCATCTATTCAGTTTAACCCTAAAGTCTGCATTCCTCTTTGCTTTTCATGAAAGAAAAGCACGTTGTTCAGCGTTACATTGGCATATAACATCGTCCCTTGTGCAGTTTGACAGGATAATGTTGCATCCGTGTGGATCACTGGTGATGATACTCATACAATTCAAAGAGCGAGGAGGGAAATCATCACTGCAAACTTCCCTCTAATGCTCCCATTACTTTATAATGACGCCAAGTGTTCAATTTCACAGCGGTGGCATGAATTTGTAATTACCACATATAGATTTCCCAGTGTTTCCTGATTGCAGGAGAAACATACTGTAGTCACTACCGCCCCGGGTCCAATAACCAGATGTGGAATAGTCTCCAGCTTGCCAGCAGCATCCCTCCCAAATGAGCCTGAGTCGGGCCCGATGGGAAGTGTTTTCCAGTTAGCTATCTCGCAGCGATCAATACTCCACCTCCTCCTATAATGTTCAGAGAAACCAAAACTTCTAATGAGGGACTTTTGTAGCCATGTTCCCCAAGCCCAGTAATGCATGCGGTCAATATGAGAGAGAATCTGCTGGATGAACTCGAGAGGGAGAAAGACGGAGAAAGAGGATGGCGCTGTTCAATAATAAGCACTAACAGTCTGGCAGTCTGGACCTGACCCAGATACAGTTTACCTCAAACTGTCTCAGAACACTATCTCTGATTTTCATCCTGCTTGATAAAGGGCTCCGGTTTTCTTAATCCACGCTAAGGGATGAAGCACATTATGCAGGGTCTCAGTTTGTCAAACCCAGATTCGATTTTTGAAAAGGTTAATGGCTACGCTTGCAAAAATCCAAGGCAAAATGTTTAGGATGAAGCCTCTCTGTTCACAAATGGGCTAATATTTGTGGTCCAGGTTTGGATGTTTCCTGATGACCTTTGTCAGAAAAGAGCTGATTAAACAGAAGTCAAAGTCGATGCGATGGGCAGACAATGCAGTTTTCGAAAGATGAAGGCCAACTCCATAACTCTTGTTACTACAAAACTTTCCTTTGCATGACTGAAGCCGCCAGATTTCAGGTCAGGTCACACTAAAATAACATAATAGGGGAAAAAAACACCGAGTTTGGTTTCATAAAACGATTGGGTATTTTCTCTGTGAAAACACATCTAAAAATGTATATGTTGAATCTTTCACACGAGGGAGTTTGTTATTAAATTATACTGGTCTGCAAGTAAAATGCCTTGAGAATCAAAGTAATGAAACTTTACAGAGTTTGAGTCACTAATAAAGAAAAATTGTCAAAAATGTTGATTGGTTGCAGTTACCAAGATACAGTCTGATGTCAAATTATGAGAATTAATGAGAGAATAGGTTTTACTCTAAAGGAATCTTTGTCTCGGAGTTCCCAGATCTACAACAAAACAATATCTGCACATTACAATACATTTACTTTACAGGTTCTTTCTACTGGAACATTTATAAATCTATTGCAAAAATATACATAAACCAATATATATATATGTAATAACACATAATATTATACATTGATAACATTAGCAAACAAATTTTTGTCATTTGTTTACCAATTTATCTTATCAAAGTATATAAGATTTAGCACATTTAATCTCTGAGGTAGATTATTAAAAAAAAAAAAAATAATTCTACAGCCGTGTTATTTTAGATAATGGACAAAACACTGCTCTTTCCAGCTGCATCTCTAGTTTGTAGGGAAAAAATAAAAAGATTGGCCAATTAATTAAATGAAGTGGCTCGGTCCTCAGTACTGTGGGCCTAGAGACCCAATCAGTGCCCTCGTTCTATCCTGTGTGGAAGTAACCTGTCACCCTGCTGACACAGTACTGTTGCAATAAGCATCGCACATGCCATGAACCTATCCGGGTAAAGGCTAGGGTACCAGTTACTGACAACGCTCATGGTGTTTTTCGTTTGCAACTTCTAAATGTATGTTTTTAAGTGTATGAATGCGTATGAATGTTCGGTGATGGTCTGTGGGTGCGAAATGGCAGCCACGCTTCCGTCAGTCTGCCCCAGGACAGCTGTGGCTACAAATGTAGGTTACCACCACCAGAGCAAGAATGTGAGAGCGAATGAATAATGGATCAATAATGTAAAGCGCTTTGGGTGACTTGAAAAGCGCTATAAAAATCTA
>JAQQZY010000014.1:3699575-3712061 GCA_030068375.1 Ostorhinchus rueppellii | reverse complement strand
ATTAACATTTTTAATCCAAAGGCAGAACAACAACATTACAAGATATTTTTATAGAGCTATTTAACAGGAGAGCATTTTCTTTTTAATGTTCAATAAATGCGGTTCTAAATTCAAGATATAATCATGTAAATAATCGTGATTTCAATATGGATGAATATAATTGTGGTTATGATTTTTTTTCCATAATCGAGCAGCCCTACTAAGGTGTAATATTGTCAACATTGCACTTATTTTACTTCAGAATTTTCAGCTTGTTCGAGTACAATTTGTAGATGTAAACGTTTTCATCACGGAATTTTACATTTTTTCACTCAAAAGTTCTTATCCGATTGTTTATATTATTTCACTGGTCCGGCCCACTTTATACCATATTAGGTTATATGTGGCCCCTGAACTAAAATGAGTTTGACACCCCTGAGCCAAAAGATAATGGCTAATAAGAATTAACGTTTATAAGTTTATTTGTGTGAAACTGCAAATTTCAGATTTTCTTCATTGCCATTTAATGCCCCTTTGCTGTGTTTATGTGTAATACGACCCCTCAGCTGTTAGGAAGAAGACAGCTGACAGAGCTCATGAAGATATGATTTTTTTCTACCGTCTGACTTAATGTAAATTTATCTTTTCGGTTTTTGTTTTTTACAGTCTTGTCATTCGTGTCAGAATACTACTCGGAACGAACGGAAGATCATAACAGCAGCTTTAATGCGTATTTTACCTTATAGACCAGGCGTGTCAAACTCATTTTAGTTCAGGGGGGCATGTACAGCCTAGTATGATCTCAAGTGGGCTGTACAAGTATAATAATAACAATGAAAAAAGGTCAAATCCCATTATGAATATGTTTACATCTACAAAGTTTCCTTAAAAATCTGAATAACATAATCTTAAGAAAAATAAGTGCAATTTTTTAAACTATATTATGCCTCATTTTGTCATTTACATTACAATTTACAGATCATAGTGGATCTACAAATCCACAAAAAATGTAGTAACCAGAGGAATAAAGTAAAAATTGCACTGACTTCTCTTAAGACATTGGAGGTTGTTCATATTTGTTCAAGTTATTCACAGTTTTTGTGAAAGGATAGTTTATAAGTGTGCATATTTTCATGTAATTTTACTTTTTTTTTTACAGTAAAACAGAGACAAATTTGTAGATATTATAATTTAAAGGTTATTATGAGAGTATTTAATGATCTGAGCCACTTGAGATCGAATTGATCCATATGTGGAATCTGAACAAAAATGATATTTACATCCTTGATTGTTAATATTTCTGGTTTAATTTTTTTAATTTCATAAATTTATCCTACGGGCTAGATTTGGACCATTCGGCGGGACGGTTTTGGCCCACAGGCCGTATGTTTGTTTGACGCTTGTGTTATAGAGTGTCCCTGCCTGGTATGTTTCCTTGGCTGTATATATTTCTACCAGCAACCAATTAACCAATAAAAACAGCCGTCGGTGACCAAAATCATGTGGTGATCTAAAATGTTTAATACTGGTTAATCCATTAATTCTATCAATACATGCAAATAATTGGTGTAAAATGCAGTTTGTCGTCTTTTTATGGTCATCAGATAAGACCCATTTGGATGTTCAGAGGCTCCGTAGTTACCATGGAAACATCTACAACCAGCAAAATCTGTGGAGTCGTAAGATAAATCAAGTGTCTCCATCCACTGTCATTGGTCAGTTATTGATATATTTGCTGAAAAAAGTCACTTTTTCTTCCATTTACTCTGTTTCTGATCTAATTAGCCTCAACTTTAATCTGAGTTTTTATCAACATCTACATGATCAGTGAATTAAACAGGAAAATGCAGTTTCACTGAAACTACAGAAAATGCAGAGGATAATATTATAATAAATGATGATAAATGACCTAACCCACAAAGACCCAAACAGCCACTGGTGACCAAAACCATGTTGAATAACTTCTGATCCACTAATTCTATCAATACTTGTAAATAATTGGTGTAAAATACAGTTTGTCATCAGATAGGACCCATTTGGATGTCCAGAGGCTCTGTAGTTACCATGGAAACACCGTCATCTTCAACAACATGAATTCACCATTGTTATGTTCAATTAATAATATATTTTGTTGAAAAAAGAGACAGTTTTTCCTAATTTTTCTGTGTTTTTCCATCATAACCTTTGGATTTTCTCTAAGCTTTAACAAACATCTACCTGACCAGTGGAGGAAATGTAGGGGAAAATGCACAATTCACACTGAAAAATGCAAAATACAGAGGATAATATTATAATGACTGGTGAAAAATCCCTTAAGAAAGGTGAAATTGAGAGAAAAATACAAGTAGCACTGGCTCATTAGGGGTTAATATCGATATATAAATACTGCGCATCCAAGCTGAAGACATCGTTGTAGCATAACCAGCCTTGACAAAGCTGAGCTGCAAATATTATACAACCATTTCAAAGCATGACGAGAACCTCCCTGATTGAGAAGAAATTTATTGTGTGGAAAATTGGGGGACTCTCTTTTGGACTCCACTCAAATCTAACAAATTTCCTCTACTGGCTAATATAAAGTCATGCTTTGCACCGATAGAGAAATGGAGTCCTCCTGCTCTGGCCGTTTACCAATAGACTTCAGACTGTGCGGTTATATATTATCTGTAACCATGAATGCAGCCATATTTATCTGCCCTTGGACAATACAGATGATAGGCCCCTGAATGGGACAGCAACAGTTGGCAGACTCCCAACTTCCATGGGCAAGTTAATAAATAAAATCCTTTTACTGTAATAATTCATCCTGCATATCTTGTTTGGGCATCGCACGCATACAGCAGCGCGCTCCTGAACACCAACGAGCATGAAGGTGCCCTTCAAGACTTCTGAATAAAACGCAAATTCTGTACATTAGGAAAGGACCACCAGAACTAAACCTGTTATAGCTTCAATTTGATCCCTTGTAGCATGAAGTTGACCCCTTTATCTACGCCAAAGATGGAACTGAAGTAGCTGGAGGAGACTTATCATTCATGGCTGCAGTTTAGGGGGTCTTTGGGTTTTAACTACGCAGATAATGGGAGCGAGGAAGGCGCATTATTAAGGAAAGCGCACGGAGCAGAAGGGTGGTGCCATCAGTCAAAAAAGACATTAGAGATTTAGATCAATCCCGTTATATTGGAAAGGGTATGCACAATGTGGCTGATCTCCATATTCATATGTATAACTCTGTGCTGTGTCATTAATAATCCCAAAGATGGTCCATAAACTCAATGGTGTAGCAATGGAAATTCAATATGAGTGAGCGGATGGTGTAGGGCCTTCAAATATGTGGGGGTTTTGATTAGGGTACATGGATGGGGAAGTGGATAAGGGGAAGATATAAAAGCAGCCACACATCTGCATCCCCACAGGAGAGCTCTCGGAGAGGTAGATGAATATGGATTCCCATTAGAGAGCGAATAGTTCATATCCAGGTGATTTGTTACGTGGTATCAGCAGCTCAAATCCCTACTCGCTTCCTCCAGCGCCGCCACTCCTACAGTGAAGTCATTTGTGAAACGAGATTCCTCCAGACACCCCGGATTAAAATGCAGTTGAATGAAGTGGCAGGTGGCAATCACCGCATCGCAGCAGCTCACGCACCACTCCCCCAGCCACCTTCATCTCCCTCCTCCAGACTCTTTTTTTTTTTTTTTTATTGGAGTGTAAAAAAAGAACTTCACAGATGATCTCGGTTAGCGCAGCGAGATTTCAGGAACATCGGTCACAACCTGATGCTAATGACGCCTGATGAAAGGGCAGGAGATGAGCGTTTGTGATGAAAATTCATGCAGGTGCCCGGAGCGAGCATCAACATCCAGGTTCTGTAACAAGGCACCATAAATAATAACCAGCCACTGCTGAAGACTTGAGCAATTTTTGACAAATGCTCGGCAGCGTGCCCTGACACGGCTTAATTTTAGGTAGCGCTGCTCACCTGGAGGAAGCACAGGTTGTATTTTGGGTTGAGAGTAAATGATGTTCTCGCAGCACAAGACGCATTGACCTGGTTTCTCAAAATAGAGCCATTAAACACAACTTTATCCGATGACACTAGCGCAGAATTCGCAAAAACCCAGTTCCAGTAACTATTCATCAAACTTTTCCCTCTTGGAACGTAACCCTGGATAAATGTGAATCTAAGCGTGCGCCGGTCAGGATGCCTTTTCCACCGTGGCGTCCTGTTAAGTTTCCTTAGCCTGAGCGTGTCGCAGAATGGCACGCCAAGGTCAGCATGTTTGCTCAAAGATGAGATATGTCGAGGTCAAAAGTTTATCAAAGGAAAGAAAAGCTCCATTCAGTTCAAGAACCGCTGATGGACAATGGACCGCCGTGGAGATCAGGTCTGGACAATGCCGCTGACCTCACTTTCCACATTCTGTCCTCCTTTCATCTTCACATCTTTGCGTGACATGTCAGTGTTTTCGCAGCAGATCAATGGGAAGCGTGCAGACTGGCCTGCTTGAAATTAGCTGAAACATAATGACCAAAAATATATATATCAATAGGTGTTGAAAATGTCACTGCAAATGACTTTATTGCGATGTCTGTAATGGAAAGCCATAACCATTTCACTGTTGAATTCCACACCTGATGGTAATTGCTAAGTTATAGCCTATTATACAGGTGTCAAACATGTGGTAAGGGGCCCAAAACCGGATCGCTAAAGGGTCAAATCTGGCCTGTGGGATGAATTTGTGAAATGCAAAAATTACATAAAAGGTATTGACAATCAGTGGTGTTAAAATCATTTTAAATCAGTTTCCATATACAATTACCAATTTTGTTTGTTTGTTTTTTGTGTGTGCTGTTATGTTTCTGTTTGATTACTGTTGTTGTTTACATTATTGTGTATTCGTCTGTGTTGCTTTCAAGGATTTATGATGTATGTATGTACGTATTTATTTACTTTTCTGGTATGTTAATATGGGTGTGTGTGTGTGTGTGTGTGAGGATAATTACTTAAAAAGATTTAAGGGATTTTGACTTTCATATAATACGTTGATAGGAAACTAAAGGATAGACTGTTGTGTGGGAAAGGGTGGAATTAAATAAGTTATACTTCCTCCCACTCCTTTTAGAATGTGGAAATAGTCGCGTACATGTATACGTTGGGGGGGGGGTTTTGTCTTTACTTGTCTTGTTGCATATTTGAAATAAAAAATATATGTTTATGTCAAGTGGGTCAGACCAGTAAAATATTATCATAATTACCTATGAATAATCACAAATGTAAATTTTGTCTTTGTTTTAGTGGAAAAAAAGTTAATTTTATTTTAATTTCATGAAAATGCTTACATATCCGACAATTATCCTTTTAGAAAAAATGTGAATAACCTGAACAAATATGAAATGTTTGAAGAGAGAAAGTGCAATTTTACCAATATTCGGCCTGTGACTAAATGTTTTGTGTGTTTGAAATTGTAATGTAAGTTGTAAATGATAAACTGAGACATATTATAAAAATTGGTGTAGTTTTCTTTAAGGCAGTTCAAGTTCATCATGTTATTCCGATTATAAGGAAACTTTGTAAATGATCCCTAAAAACGGGACTAAAAATTCAAACCAGATGTAGACAAATGTTATGAAGCAAGTTTGGAAGCACTTTGTTTCTGTTTTAAAAATAAATATTTACTGAGATAAAAGAAACTATTTTCAGTTTAACCCCTTTATTTATATGTATATATGTTTAGTATTATTTTTATACAAAAAATCTACATGTAATACAATAAAAAGGACACACAAATTATCTTTTTAATCTCCCACAGGTAAATTTTAGGAATTGAAGTAAATACGCAAGGCAGTGTTGCAAAGTAACTCATGATTTATTTGTGTTTAAATGGGCAGGTTCCGCATGTAACGCAAGTGGACACGATGGGTTACACACGAAACCTGGAATGATGATTAAGATTCATAAAAAACCCACATGTCTGGATAAGAAAAACCACAAGGATTGACACAGTGTCTTTATTTCTATATAGGATCATTTACAGCCATGTTTTCAGATTCAGAATTTTGGTCCTATTGTTGGCTCCAATATTTATCAAAATTCATTAATTATGGGATGGCTCAGAGCAAGAGTATGTTTTTTTTGTTTGTTCAGTTTTTTTGTTGCATTTATCTGAGGTCATCATGAGGCACATCCTGGGGGAAATATGTTTAAATTTCTCTTTTATCATTGGGTCTAAAATGCTGGTAAAGTACCAGATACCAAAATAAACCCAATTTCATGGATTCAACATTATCATAATATAATTTAACTTTTCTCCCCTGTTATTATTTTACTGTTCTGGCCCACTTGAGATGACATGAGGCTGAATGTGGCCCCTGAGCTAAAATGACCCTGACACCCCTGCTCGAGTCCAACACAGCTGTGATATTTTCATTGAGCTACATCTGATATAGTATTTCCTCGAGACATTCCCAGCACCACCTTGTACCTTTTTCAAAACATGTCGCAACACAAACCTGTGTGAAAGAAAGTATTTTCCCCTTTTTTTTGTTTTGTTTTTTGCGCCGTCTTCCAGTGGCAAGTCCGGACCTGGTGAAATGTATCCCTGTTAATCCGCACAGTGTTTCCTGGCTGCCTCACGCTGTTTGCAGACGACGAGGCTGGAGTTCCTTGTCTTTTGTTAAACATGTGCACAGAGATCAGCATGTGTGTATTTACAGTGGACCGCGGTGATTATTCCTGCCAGGCATCTCAGATATGCAGGTGTTTGTGCATGTTTGCGCCCGAGAGCCTCACCCTTTCCATCGCCGCTTCCCTTAGAACAGGAACTCCAAGAAAAACAGTAAGGGGCAAATGTAAACACAGGCTGTATAGACTGATGAGTGTGAGGTAGTGTTATATAAGCCTGTGCTATTCAGCTGGGGGAGTGTTTAGAAGGTTGGCACATCATGCTTGATGTAGGTGCTTGAGAAAGATGTAAATCACTGGCCGAGTGTCAAAACACCTGGCATGTTGCGACATGCTGCATTTACACTTGAATGAACTCACATGGGTTTTCTATAGAGTAGCATTTCAGATATGTTGCACAACATGCCGACGACAGAGTGTTGCGCTGGCTGCATGGAACATAAATAAAACATGTTTATGTATTTACAGGTAAATACACTTCACACACAACCAAGACGACTGTTTTACCAACTTGTAATTCTTGTCTGTTTTTGGGTTTTTTGCAGTTTTTAGTGCAGGGGTGTCAAAGTCATGTCAGTTCAGGGGTCATGTTCAGCTAAATTTGATCTGAAGTGGGCCAAACTAGTAACATAATAATAGAATAACATATAATAATGTCCCAGGAAGGAGGCAACTGATGTAGCTCCAACAATGATTTAATTCTTTATCTGTATCTTGTATTTTTATTTAAGTTAGGGGTCAAACAGTAATGAGCAGGGAGACTGAGTTAAAGGTGGGGTCTGAGATGTTCGAAAAACGGCTCGAGCAACATTTTTAGAAAGACACTATTCAAAAGTCCCAACCCTTTTCTTCAGAATATGCTAACCTTAGCTAACTTTTTTCATGGCTCATTCACAGGTAAGAAAATACTTAACATCATAATGAACCTAAACAATGAATGTGATGATTGTTTCATGTTATATTTATTGGTATATGAGATTAGAAGTTGGACTTTACGCTTGTTATTTTGAGACGTGTTCCAAGTCATCTGGGGCTAGCAAGAACAGCTAACGGTCAGACTGATGTCAGGCTAACAGCCACTAACGTTAGCTTTATCCTCTGTTATCCTCTAACTGATGGATACTTGTTAAAATGACAACATAATGCCAGAAACAAATGAATACTCTCAAAAAAAAAAAAAAATCATACATAATGTTATCTTACCTAGCCAGTACAAATGCATTTCACAGTTCTTTCCGGTCCTTCAGTTGACTCCGCCCCTCATAGGCCACACCCATGTTCACTCTCCTCTGCTCTTCTAAAGCCTCTTTCTTGGCAGTAGTCTTCCTTCTCTAACACAGTTTTGCGTTTATAACCCGTTGTTGCCTCCTTTCTAAGTGTCTACCTATTTTAACTGTGTATGCTAGCTAATGTAGCTATCCAAGCTCTGGCTCAGTTTCCTCGGTAGGAGCCCCAAGCTTCTAAGGACGTGCGATTCATCCCCAAATAGCAGGACTGAAAGTAACAGGACTGAGTTTTTGGCACAGAATTAGAAAATTCATGAAATATGGCCACATGGCATCTATGCTAATAGCATGAGACACTGAGCACATTCTAGTGATTTACCAAAAATGTGTGTTTTTAAAATAAACAAATAATATCTAAGAAATGATTTTGGTAACAGGATGGAGCATTGAGATTAACCTTCTCAGTTACAATATCATCAAATTTACCAAAAAAAAGAGAGAGAACTTACTTTTGGTTTTCTCATGGCCTTCAGAAAATCCAGTTATGTCACTTCCTGTTGAACATGTGACCTGTGGAATGTTCCACATTTTTCAGAGGGGCCAGTGTGTTAGGGTAACAGGACTGAGTGAAAACTCATGGACACGACTAATATATGCATTTCCACAAAAATATTATGGATTTCTAATGAAAGTTTTTTGTTAAAGCATAGATGGGATATGGAGTCGCACCACAATCCAAAAAAACCAAAACATTCCTGAAGTACTTTAATTATTAGATTTCATGGTGAGTGTAGCGTTAGAGAGTGGGGACCAGTAACACATGCTGTTTTTCAGTGTTTGAAGTAATTTTTATTCATGTTTTCAATGATATATTTTAAATTTGCAGTTAGATCAATGTGCAGGACACTTTGCTTAATAATGATATGTATTTTACAGTTCAGTTTTATGCATATTTATTTATAAAATGCCCTGGGGATGGAAATGCCACCCATTTGGTGGTATGGCCCTTATACAAAGCTCCTCCTCGTCGGTGCTCCACTGTTTGTTGGGAGTTTCATACAGATCCAAACCCTTTATAGTGCTGATTCTGTCCATATACCGGTCCCTGACTTCTCTATTTAGCATATCCCAGTAAATTCCACGCCCCTTTTGGGATTTCAACATCGTTTTTCTTTCTTTCTATCTGTTATTTCTCTCAACTCTGCTTCTTCTCCTCGTTCGACTTGTGGTTTGTTTATATTCTTGAGGCCATCAACATGGCTGCCATGTCCCAGAATGCAACGCGGCGCCCAAGTCCTATTGATTCCTGGGGATAAAGGGGCAGATAAACTAAGACTAGTCTTCTTTCTGCTCCCTTTCATTCTAGTATAAAGAGCGTTTGTATTCCTATTAAATTGTTTTGTTTTGTTTTTATTTTACAAATGAATGAAATAAAGAATAAAAATGAAAAAACTGTGCACAGATGGAAACATAAATGTCAGTTAATGCAAACACACCTGTTTGTATGGTTTCTTTGTATCACCCAATGAGAATCGATAAGGAATAGGATCAATGAGCAAAATTGATAATGGAATCAGAACTGTCAAATGCTTATTGATTCCCATCCCTAAATGTCATAATACATATGCATGTCTCTCATGTAATGTGGATGTATGCAGCCTGGTAAAAAGAAAACACTGAAGGTAAAAACAGCTTCTATAAACCGAAGCAGTCGTATTTAGTCTGACCTCCCTTTGCACTTGACATGTCTTTAACCCATTTGTTCAGACAGTAGAAGATTTATGGCATTAATTTTCTGATGTTTTATACCAGGTTTCATTCAACACATGTCAGATGTTTGTAATTGTTTGTGCTGCTTCTTGTCACGGGGTCAGAGGTCACATAAAATGACTAACCTTTACAACCCACTTAGTTCAGTGTTTTGTGTGTGTGTGTTAAGGCTGTGCACACATTCCCTGTATTTTTTTTTGTTGTATCTGAAGAAAAGAGAAGGAGAAATAAATATGTATGTTAGTTTCAGTCCAATAAAAACAGTGTGTTGGACATTTACATTCATATCAGGATGATACTCTTCATCAGGGCTGTCAAACATACCAAAACCGGCCCGCCAAAGGTTCCAACCCGGCCCGCAGGATGAATTTATAAAATAAAAAAATTGCACTGAAGACATTAAATATTGTAATTTGTCAAAAAATGTCAAATTGCATTATGAAAATATTTACATTTAGAAAGTATTGCCCCAATAAAATGTAAATATCCTCAACAATTATGAACAACTTGGACATTTTAAAGAAAAAAAAGGCAAATTTTAACAAAATAATAAATTCATGGTGATCTGTACATTGTGATATAATAAATAATAAACTGTTCAATTATGGCAGCAGTGGAAAACAGCTTATACTGGATGGAGCTGCAAGAATACATTTATTAAACACTATATATTTCAGAATTGAGACCTGATTCGACAGTTGAAACTCGTACATGGAAATTGAGATGTAAAAAAACAGACAAACTGGGTTGTTCAGAAGGACCAAAAAAGGCTCCAGTTTCAAAGAACTGGGATTTTCTGTTAATGATTTAATTCAGACTTTACAGGGTAAATGATATATTTCACTGCAAACATCCCTTTTTCTTCTATTTTCTCTGTTTTGGAAAATAACCCTCAATTTTAACCTGAGTTTTTATGGACTGTCGACATAATCAGTAAATAAAATATAGGAAAATAACTGATTTTTAACTTAAAAATGCAGACTACTGAGCATAATATTGGAATAAATGGTGATAAATCACAACCGAATGATTGAAAACAGAAAAAAAAAATGTATTTGGGAGCTCCCACAAAAGTATCTCTGGGTCTTTATGAGTTAACCTTTAAATCTTTTGTGAATATCTACATCAGGGGCGTCGAACTCATTTTAGTTCAGGGGCCACATTCAACTAAATTTGATCTGAGGTGGTCCGACCAGTGAAATAATAGCAAAATAATATATAAATATGGTCAACTCCAAACTTTTCTTTGTGTTTTTTTTAGCAAAAATAGTAAAATTGAACGATGAAAATGTTTACATCTACAAACTATCCTTGTAGAAACTGAAAAATAAGTGTAAGTTTCCCAGAATAATGCTTCAGTTTATCCTTTCCACATATTCATTATCACTTACAGACATCGTAGATCTACAAAACATTTAGTAACAGGAAGAATATTGTTAAGTTACACTTACTAGTCTGAAGACATTTCAGGTTCTTGATATTTGTTCAGATTATTTATGTTTTTTTGTGAACTTATATTTTGTAAAGTGTAAATACATGAAAATATTTACATTTACAAAGAGAAAAAATTGGAGTTGTGAGTATAAGTTATTATGATTGTAATTTACTTTTCTGACTCACTTTAGAGTGAATTTATCTGAATGTGGAACCTGAACTAAAATGATTAATATCTTAATATCCATTTTTGTATTTGACAAATTCACCCCAAAGGCCGTACTGGATCCTTTGGCGGGCCAGATTTGGCCCTCGGGCCGCATGTTTGACACCTGTGCTCTCCATGATCAGTCAATTAATTAAAGCAAAATACCTGAGTTTCACTGAAAAATGCTGCATGCAGGGAATAATGTTACAGTAAATTGTGATGAATCCCCATGTAAAGCTTCAATATATAGAAATAACCACAAAACAGTTGTAGGTCTTTAAGGGTTAACACAGCCGACTGCACCCGCCGCTCAAACCACTCATCTCCATTTCCTGCAGACGGCTTAAATAAGACGAATAAATGAAATAAACCTGTATCTACAGATGATGGCTGTATGTTTCCAGTAGGTTACTGCGGTCTCTGAAACCTTCTCTTCTCATGTTGCCACATTATCAACAAACCACAAATTATGAGTCATGTTCATGACAGCGGTTAGCGCCATAACAGACTGTTACCATAGTGACGGAGGTTGTTTTTTTTTGTCTGAGTAAGGCGGTTAGCGTTAGCCTCTTAGGCTTAAACGTTATCATTTTTTCGTTATGTAACACTGTCCTATGTGCAATAGACTAATGTAGGAACAACATGAAGGACTTAAAAGTTCATCTGAGATCAGTTTTAAGGAGATATTAACAACTACATCTGTCACAAAGGTACAGGTAGATCATAAATTTATACTAATCTGTTGAAAAAATGCCTTTATTCAGTTGTTTCATTTACTTGAAATAAATCAAACAATGACCTGGAACTTAAGGAGCTGGACGTTCAGTGACACAGGAGCAGAAACATCTATCACCTACATGGTTTGCATAATTTATTAACATATGTCATAGGGTTTTTTCTAGTATAATTTTATATTCTGCTAGTATTATGGGCTGGGCGCTGGATGTTTACAGACCCAAACATCCACCGGTGACCAAAACCATCGACTGATGGAAAATATTTGATCCACAACTCTATCACTACATGAAAATAATTGGAGTAAAATACAGTTTGTCATCTTTTCATGGTCATCAGATATGACTCATGTGGACGTTCAGATGCTCTGTAGTTACCATGGAAACACTGTCATCTTCTACAACAATGATTCACCAGTAAAACCCATGGAGTTGGATCAATGACAGTGG
>JAQQZY010000014.1:3676861-3691157 GCA_030068375.1 Ostorhinchus rueppellii | reverse complement strand
TTGACATTTTCATTTATTGATATTTTATTCTCTCGTCCTCATGCGCCCCGGAAGTGCTATGCTGTTAGTGAGCACATGTTAGCTTCCCGCTGCTTTAAGGTAGCGGAAATTTCGGCATGTGTTTTTCCAGCCTCAAAAAGGGCTTTAATGTAAGCACTGTAGATCTCGATGCCAGCCATAGCTACAGTTGAAAGTTTTAAAGTCTTTTACGCGCTCAACTCAACGAGCTGTCGTCAAGACTTCCGGGGCGCATGAGGGCGAGAGAATAAAATATCAATAAATGAAAACGACAAGACGAGTGATGTTTGATTGCCGTTGTTTGAAAAACGATTATGAACATGAAATATGAATATATAGAAAAGGGTGTTGACATTTGTTTTTTCGTTTGGTATTAAAACGGAATAATGAAATAACAACCCATTTTCCCGTTTTTTGGGATTTGGTTCTGAATTGAAAAACAAAAGAACAAATGGTACACGGACCTGAAATGTTGAATTCCGGAGTATTTCAGTGAGCTCCCGGTAAAGAGTTAAGACCTATTAATGTTTGACTGTTCCCGTGCATAAGAGTTAAAAATAGAGCCCGAGTGTGCATCCTCCTGCCCTTCGCCCTCTCGCCTGTCCTCTGTTGACAGCAGGTCCCATCAACAACGTCAGCCTGTTCTCCGGCAATGACAAGCTACCATTTGGCTAGTAGATGTTTAACCATGTCCCAGGGCACCAGCTGGCACTCAAATCCACTTCACATTTCCCTCCAAAGTGAGCCTCCTGTTTCCAGTCCATACTCCCTGAAGTGAAGGGGAGGGTGGTGACATGAGGAGAAGGAGGTGGGGGGGTAGGAGGTGGGGATCTGAGGGCAGGGGCAGTGAGAGGAGGGGTGGGATAACAGGCAAACACTAAAGGTTACCATCCCCATTTCACATCAAATATCAAGGACACCAGTAATTACCGCACACAGCTGAGAGGTTCCGACACCAGCGTAGGGTATCTCTTCTATCTGACCTTGTGATAGCATGAACTGAAATGCTAGAAGCTAACGCTGGAAGAGTGACTACAGAAAGAATAAAAAAAAAAAAAAACTTGAAAATGACACTCCCTAATTGCGATGCTCCCATAGTGCATTGTACCCTAATTGCATGTCAGGATGTGTCCAGTTTTCCTCGCCTCTCTGTCATGGCGTCTGAAGGAAATAGATTTCTCCCTGGATTTGATCCCACACTGCACAAACACAGCCCGCTCTCTTTTCCTTTTTGTCAATGTCACGAAGCATCATGCAAGTTAAAGACACACTGTTGGTTGGAATTTACGTGGAAGATTAGCGCGCAGTGTCTCACCATCGTGCAAGCCATCTTTATTTTTCTGTGCACCTTGATACACTCGGATTACATTCAGACAGCAGGTCTTAATGCACAATTCGGATTTTTTTTTTTTTTTTTTGTGAAATCTGATCTGCTCGTTCGTATTACGCATTAACCCCTTGACACCGATTGTCGCACATTCACATCAAACCCCCTCCACTCCAAAATGCAACCAAAATACTATCGACTTGAAAGCAAAAACACAAGTGACATTTTTTTCTGTAATTGGTAATAAATTCAGGTGTCAAGGGGTTAACAGCGATTTTTATCAGTTTTGTGTTTACGGAGTATGTTTTTCCCACCACTTCTCCTCCTGGGATGCAGAATTGTGATGTTTGTCACATTTCAATGACGTAAAGGTCGGATACAGGTCTCATATGGGTAAAAAATCCAATTTAGGCCACAAAGTCCAAGTTCATACAGCAGGTCTTAATGGACAATTCAGATTTTTGGGTAAAATCCAATTTTTTTTGTGTGTGTGTTTGTTCATATTACAGATTAAATGCGATTTTTATCAGTTTTGTGTTTACCGAAGTAAGAATGTTTTTCCCACTGCTTCTCCTCCTGGGATGCAGAATTGTGATATTTGTCGCATTTCAATGATGTAAAGATCGGATAAATGCGACCTGGCTGTTCAGACTGACGTTGCATTGCAAAATATCGGATCCATATTTGTGCTGGTCAAATTGTCAGACACAGGTCACATATGGGCAACAAAAAAATCGGATATAATGGACAATTAGGATTTTTTGGTGAAATTCGATTTTCCGTGTGGTCATTTACATTATATATTAAATGCGACTTACATCAGTTTTGAGTATGAACTGAATGCGATCCTGAAGTGCCCCGCATGCGCAAAAGAGAAATAAACAGAAATAAATATATTTTTCACCACCACTTCTCCTCCCGGTACACCGAATTGTGATGTTTGTCGTATTTCAATGATGTAAAAGTCGGGTAAATGCGACCTGGCTGTTTAGAAATAAGTCACATTGCAAAATATCGGGTACGTATCAGATTTGTGCTGTTCAAACTGTGGGATACAGGTCACATATGCGCAGAAAAATCTGATTCGGGCCACGTTCATACAGCAGATCTAAACGGACAATTCAGATTTTTTGGTGAAATCCGATTTTTTTTGTGTGCTTGTTCATATTACACATTAAATGCGATTTTTATCATTTTTGTGTTTACTGAAGTAAGTATGTTTTTCCCACTGCTTCTCCTGGGATCCAGAATTGTGATGTTTGTCGCATTTCAATGACGTAAAGGTCAGATAAATGCGACCTGGGCGTTCAGACTTAAGTCACATGGGAAAATATCAGCTCCGTATTGGATTTAGATCCACATGTGAAAGTGGCCTGGGTCAGATTTGAAAAAAAAAAACAAAAAAACAGATTAGTGCTGTTCAAACTGGCTTTAACAGATCAGATACAGGTCACATATGGGCAAAAAAAATTAGATTTGGGCCACATGTGAGTACTTACTTTATTTTATTTTACCTGTTTATTTTTCTTTTCTTAGTGTACAATTTATTTCCTTTTAGTTGACTTTTTTTTGTTTTAATTGTACAGTTTATTTCCTTTTAGATTACTTTTATTTTGTTTTAATTGTACAGTTTATTTCCTTTCAGTTGACTTTTATTTTGTTTTAATTGTACAGTTTATTTACTTTTAGTTTAGTTTTTTTTTTTTTTTTTAATTGTACAGTCTATTTCCTTTCAGTTGACTTTTATTTTGTTTTCTTGTACAGTTTATTTCCTTTTAGTTGACTTTTATTTTGTTTTCTTGTACAGTTTATTTCCTTTTAGTTGACTTTTATTTTGTTTTCTTGTACAGTTTATTTCCTTTTAGTTGACTTTTATTTTGTTTTAATTGTACAGTCTATTTCCTTTCAGTTGACTTTTATTTTGTTTTATTGTACAGTTTATTTCCTTTCAGTTGACTTTTATTTTGTTTTAATTGTACAGTTTATTTCCTTTCAGTTGAGTTTTATTTTATTGTACAGTTTATTTCCTTTTAGTTGAGTTTTATTTTGTTGTACAGTTTATTTCCTTTCAGTTGACTTTTATTTTGTTTTAATTGTACAGTTTATTTCCTTAGTTGTGTCAGGACTTGGGAACACAAGTGGGATTAACTCTATATTGGGCAAGTGACCATTTTTGGTCATTTCTGCATTAAATATGGGGCCAATCAGTGGGCTCAGGAAGCATGTTGGTTCTTTATAACATTATACAGCGATTCAGAGAGATTTTATGGATTTTTTGAAGCTATAAATAGTGAATGAGTGATTTTTGTCACTTTATGGCCTTATAACAGCTGTTTTATTGCACGTGTTTACTTTTTAGCAAGTGGCGCTCGGATGTTTTATGGCAACAGGAAGGAGACTGTTGTCATGCCAACTGATGAGGAGGTAGATGAAAATGTTCAATAACACATGAAGGCTGAAATTTAGAATTTCACTGTG
Organism: Ostorhinchus rueppellii; assembly: GCA_030068375.1. NCBI lineage: Eukaryota > Metazoa > Chordata > Actinopteri > Kurtiformes > Apogonidae > Ostorhinchus > Ostorhinchus rueppellii. The sequence goes on along the minus strand of JAQQZY010000014.1, from coordinate 3,687,334 downwards.
CTTCAGTGTGAGCTCTATAAGGGGTTAACAGAAAAAAAGGGAAACAAACGAAGCAAAAAAAAAAAAAGAAAAAGAAAAAGTGAGAGGATACACATAGAATGACAGAATTCGCAGCACTTATTAACATCCCCCTGTTACTCAGTGTTGCGTGTGGTTTGGGCTGCAGAATGAAGCGAGGCCGTCAGTGTGTGAATTTCTGCTTTCTGTCGGCTTTGTGGGTGGCACAGAGCCGGGACTGCATGTGCTGGGTGGACTAATACAGAGTCAACCGGGAGAATTTGATCCCTGATTTGGAAGGCCAAGCGCATTGTTAAATTCCAGGATTAGGCCCCTGTAAAGGGAGGGAATGTTAACTGTGCTGGTCAGCAGGCTGGGCCCGGATCAGCGTACTTATTGAGGGCTGTTCTGAGCGGCTGTCACCGGCTGATAGTGTGAGGTGACATGACGCCCGGCCGTGTCGCTCGCCCATTCCGCTGCGTACTCCCCACTGACCCACATATCACACCTACATACAGAAAGTCCCAAATAACTGTGCTAAAATCTGCCATGGCTGTTAATTAATTCTCACAATAGGTCAGTGGGCTGTGGGCTTATGTCGGACATGCTCCGACTGCATGTCTGCGGTCCAGGAATAAAGAAAAACCGCAACGAAGCACCTTTGTGATATCAAACCTACTAACACCGAGTTCATCCTCTATGAATAAATGCATTTTGAATATGTTTACTGCAAAGTGGCTGTACTCCAAATGTGAATCCCAACAATATAGCACACCTGCGCTAAGAATAGCCATGATGTGAGGCGGTGGCATATATGGGAGGCATACATGTCGTACAATGGAAGTGAGGATAGGGAAGTCTCCAACCGAGAATGATCAATTAGGGACTCGCTCAGGTACCCCACACACTGTCATGGCTTATTTGGGTTGTTGTTGCCTCTGCTGTTGTTTATTGAGCCCCCGCCATTAGGGTTTGCTAGGGAAGAGCTTGTATTGTGCATCTGTGCTATGCCCCCCCTCCTCCTCCTCCTCCTGTTTCTTTTTTTTTTTTTCCCAGGGGAGGCAGCCATGTCTCCAGTCATTACAGGCTGTGTGTTTGAGGTGAGTGGGGTGCTATGTGTCTACATTCAGCTCCTCAGTCACTCGAAAGCCACCCGCCCGCCTGCCCACCCACCCACCCACCTGCCTGCATGCTTGGTCTAGGTCTGTGTTGCAGAGAAGGAGGCACTGGCTCGTGTCATTGCTCTCCAGGGCTTTGCCCCGGTCGTGTTTGTCTGTCTGTTTACCTGTCTGCTTTAGTCTGCCAGCTTGTCTGTCCGTCTTTTCGTGTCACCTTGCTGCTGCAGCGCGGCGGGCCTCATGGTGTCCGTCCTGTTGCAAGGCATCAAAATGACACTGGTTTGGGGTTCATGGCAGAGACAACTTCACACTTTCTTCATTATTAGCGTCAACATGATGTGCTGAGGAGCTGTGGAGTTTTAGTGCTTGTTAGGACAGTAGTAAAGATGCTGGGGTGGCGCCTATTAAAACAGGCTTAATTTAGTTGTAGAGCTGCATATGGTGCCACATCGGACTTTTCTCAGTGTTTTGTTTGTGAGACTGTTTTCGAGCTGGTGATGGCAAAAGCTGTCGTCGCAGATACTTTGCTATGAGTGTCAGTAGTAATTGTAGCAATATCACAAACTCACTACCTGCATTGTTTTCAGGTCCCTAATCACCACAGCCACTAGAGCAGGGGTGTCAAACATGCGGCCCGGGGGCCAAATCCGGCCCGATAAAGGGTCCAGTCCAGCCCTAGTGATGACTTTGCAAAATACTAAAATTAAACTAAAATATTAACTAAAAAAGCTCTTGGAGAACACAGACCAACACCAAGGCGGATCAGTGTCATCATGCCCCATCTCCCAATGATCAAGAAACTTTTAAAAAAAAATTCCTGGATCCAGACGGTGATCCGGATCACCACCAACATTAACCAGTTGTTCCTGAAAATTTCATCAAAACCCATTGAGAACTTTTGAGTTATGTTGCTAACAAACAAACAAACAAACAAACAAACTACTGATTCCATAACCTCCTTGGTGGAGGTAGTTATTCAATTATCCAGATCAGTCTTTGATATCTTGTAGAAGCTTTTGGAAACATGTCCTGTATTTTTTCCCAAGTGCCCTGACCATTCTTTGTGGATTTAAATGCACAAATGCCAAAGATGGTCCTATCTCACAAAGTTATAGAATTCTTCAAAAAAAAAAAAAAAAAAATCCTGGATCCAGGCGGTGATCCTGATCACCCCTAAAATTGTATCATTTCTTCCATATCCCATTTCCAACAATTCCTGAAAATTTCATCCAAATCCCTTCAGAACCTTTCTAATTATTTTGAACATAAACAAACAAACAAACAAATAAATGCCAGTAAAAACATAACCTTGGTGGTGGTAACAATCATTTTACTTCAGGGGCCACATCGATGTCTTCTTAAAATAATCGCCCGAGACATTTTTTTTTCAGATTCTTCAGGAAACACAAAAAACTGAACCATTTGTTGAACATATGATATTTAGTAACAATTTTAATCAAAACAGTTATAAAAACAGATGCCTATTGACAAACAAACACCAAGGTCAGTCAAACATGGAACATGAGAGAATTAAATGACTTAGGCAATTATTTTAATAGGGTGACGATATACAGACCAATTCAATTACAAGTGGGTCATATCGGTAAAATACTGCCATAATATCCAGTAAATACTCACAACTCTAACATTTTCATGTATTTACACCCAAACAAAGTATAGTTTTGCAACTCATGGGAATAATCTGAAGAAATATGAACAACCTGAAGTGTTTTAAGAGAAGTGTAATTTTAACAATATTATTATCTGTTATTGAATGTTTTGTGTATTTGTAGATCCACTGTGATCTGTCCGTTATAATGTGCATGTGTAAATGATAAACTGAAGCAGAATATTGTTAAAATTACACTTATTTTTTCAGTTTGTCCATATTATTCATGTTGTTTTAATGCATAGTTTGTAGATGTGAACATTTTCATAACATAATTTTACTTTTTTTGCTCTAAAATATAGAGAAAAGTTTGGAGTTGACATTATTTCGATATTATTATGTTATTATTTTACTGCTCCGGCCCACTTCAGATCAAATTTGGCTGAATGTGGCCCCTGAACTAAAAGGAGTTCAACACCCCTGCTCTATAGGTTCGAGAATTCACTAAGCTCAGATAAACACGAGCTCCAGGAAGCACACTATGTATTCCATAGAGCCAAAAATATATAGTTCTACTTTTTCTTTGTGTCGACTTGGCTAACTATCACTGCACCACTCTTCATTCTAATGTGTAACTCAAGGGCTGAGGCTATTCACTGGGGAGCAGTAGAACACATGAACCTACAGCTAACCTGATAATAACTGTCAGCACACTCATTTACTTGCTTAGGAAAATAACCGTAAATGCATTTGTCATACACACACATTAAATTAATTTATTCATACTGTCCATTTAAATTCGCATATACATTATGTATATTGTGGTAACATTAGTGCTCATCTCTATAGGTTTAAGTAATAGGTTTGCATTGTAAAACAGAAAGCAAGAGGCACTGGGGAGGGGTCTAGACTGTGCCCGGTTGGTTAGAATACAGAAAATTATATGAACATTTACATTTTGTTTTTGATATCATCTGCATATAAATGTATCTTAATTAACTTCCGTCTTTCGTATATGAAGTAGGCATAGCTCTTCGGTATAAAATGAGCTGGATTCACAATTATTGGTCATCATGAGCAGCGTGATACCATGAACTGCGTACAGATAACACGCCAATTTGAATCTGCATTATAAGCTTTCTATTCATAATTTATGAATATAATTTATTTCTATATATATATAATATTTCTATTATAAGTGAGGTTGGTGGTTATGAATATTAGAGAATATTGGAGATCATGGTGTACATAGACACGTGATTAAATGGCCTTGAATAACACAAAAGGATGAAAATGCGTACGTATATCATACCAAATGCCATAAGAACTGACGTGACCTACAACGCCATTTCATGAGATCAGTCTGTCATGACGTCAATATGTATCTTTAGCAAAATGTCAAACTCTGGGGAGTTTCTGGAGATCAGATAAACAACAGCTCCACAAAATCTTGAAAATTTTCAGCAAAAAAATCCAGATTCAACAATGATTCTAGAAATATCAAGGGCTTTTCATCTGTCACTCACAGAAATGGACTATTAACAGTTAGCACGTCCGCCATCAGCTACCCGAGTCGAAGCGCTTTCTTTCCTTTGTCCTTGTGGTCTTGACGTTGTCCAACTTGGTTTGTAAGAAATTATTCATGTAGTGTCCCTGTGTCCAACTAGTGTGTGCAAATTTGGGTAAATCTGTGGATTGTGCAAATAAAATCACAAATTATGTGGGAGCTGTCTCTTAGCGTGGCCGTCCTCTACTTTGCACAAACCAGAAGTCTTTTCCTTCTTTTGTTTGTTTGTTTTGTTTTGAAAACTGAAAAACTGGACATGCTTATACCGGTCTTGAAAAGATAAGTGTACTGAAACTGAAAACATGTCCTAATAAAAAGAAAAGGAAAGAAAAAAAGAAATGGACTAAAGGTTAAAGGTTAAAGCAGACCTGAAATATTAGTCATGCTAGTTTAGTGATGAATGAAGTGGCCCATTATGTTAAATCGAAGTCTATTTGACAAGGAATTAGGGTCATTACTGTGTGCAGTTTACGCTTGGTATATTTATTTATGTCAGTCCTATTCCCTGGAGCCTGTGGTGGTGTGATGGTATAATTCACTACTCAGCCCATTTCCCGGAAACTGTAGCTGGAACAACAAGTTTCATTGGAAAGCAGTCATGAGATATGAATGAGTCATTCTCAGCTGGGCAAAGGTATCCACTGAGGGGAGGGGGAGCTGGAGAGAATGTCGAACATTGATGATCATCATCTGATCGCAGCAGTACCCAGATGTTCATACAGGAACACGTGCTTTATGGTGATTTTATTGATTAGTTACAGTATTAGATTAAATGAATAATGAATACGTGGCTTTAGAAGTCCAGTTCATGGAATGCATCAGTGCAGTCTTTAGCATTTAGAGCAATTAGCTATGTTATTGTAGGTTTAAATTGGAGGTGAAACCTACATTGTGTGGGTCCCCTTAGATCAAAGTGTTCACTCAAGTATTCACTCAGAATATCCATTATGTAAGCTTGGGAAAATGGACTTACAAGGTTCAAATGAAAGGGGCTTAAACGTAAAGGATCAAGCTGAAGAGAACTCACAATGGAAGGGGACAAAAGCAATGGAAGGAACAAAGAAAGAAAGGGTTTCAGGATAGGATTTCCCTTTTGATAGGGAAGGAAAACATAAAGTTTAGTGACGGAGGGAGGGTCAAGTGAGGGGAGGAACTTGTGAAAGGAAATGCCGATGACACACAGATCAAATAAATGACATAACTGCTCAAAGTTCAACAGCGCTCACCAGCAAGTGAGGTCATAGCGGGGTAGGATTTGTTACTTTGGCAACAGCGGGCTGTTAGCCTGCCCACTATCTGTGTCCTAATGTACAGACAGGCGCTGAGTCAACAAAGCCGGTGTTTGGAGTCAACCTTTAAAAGTCACGACCTTAGCAAAAGGTGCAGTACAGCTGATGTGTTTCCTATACAGCACAGAATCCTAAAGTTCACACTCGGAATTAGCCGGTGTTGATCAGCTTTCCTGACAAAAAAAAGCAATTATGACAAACTGTGAGGTGTTCGCAATAGGGGATTTTCCAAAGTTCATGCTTTACGGTGCTATAAACCTTACTTTGATCAACCTTGTCCTATGGAGGAGTTCATACAAGGAAGCAGAGTCTTATTAAGATGAAGTAAGATGTACTGACGGCGGGGTTTCTCAAAGTTTCACTCTAAATACTGCTGACACTCGCTCATTACAAACTTAACCGTACGCAGAGGAATCGCGCTTCGTGTGTCTGAATGTGGATTCTGTGAAAACAAAAGCACTTCTCCTTCCTTATACCTCCTTTGTGTTTCGTTTCAGTCCCGTCCTCGGTGAAGCAGAGGAGTCAGATAACTTCATCCGAAACCGATCTGTGACCCAGATCTGCAGCAATAAGTGGTAGATGTGAGTTTGGATAAGTGTGATAAGCGAGCGCATTGTTCATGGTCTGCGTTAGGACAAAGACCCCCTGGGCAGAGGCCTGACTCCGGGGTCACTGGCTCAGATCGAGACCTGAACTCAGATAGCACGGCAAGAGACGTGACTGACGTGACGTTGTAAAACAGATTTGGGCTGAGATAGTAACCAGAGAGAGAAAGCCTTTCATCTCTACTGGCTTTTTGCTCACATGTGGAGAACATGATGTAAGTGTTTAGAAGCTACAGATGATTTATGACTTACCTTCTTAAACCTTTAGAGCAGGGGTCTCAAACTTATTTTCTTTCAGGGGCCACATTCAGCCCTATTTGATCTCCAGTGGGTGGGACCAGTTAAAAAAAAAAAAAAAAAAAATAGCATAATAACCTATAAATAAAAAATAATGACAACTCTTTTTTTTTTAAAATAATTTTTATTGATGAAATGCAAGTGGTAAATATCCATTGTATACAAAAGTATGTACAATTTCCTTTTTTTTAAACATTGGAACAAAAGAAAATAATAATAACAAAAATAAGTAAAAAAAAAAAAACCTCCCGTGACCCCTGAACCTTTACCAGGGGTGTCAGTCATTTTAGTTCAGGGGCCGTATTCAGCCCAATTTGATCTCCAGTTGGGCCAGATTAATAAAATAATAGCATAATAACCTATAAATAATGGCAACTCTAATGTTTTATCTTTGTTTTAGTGCAAAAAAACCCCATTAAATTATGAAAATACTTACTTTTACAAACTATCTAAACAAAAAAGATGTGAATAACCTGAAGAAAAAAGAAATTTCTTTTAAAAAAGTGCAAATTGAACAATATTATGGCTCATTTTATCCTTTCTACATGTGCATTATGGATCAGATCACTTAGTAACAAGCAGAAAACTGTCCAAATTGTGCTTAATTTTCTTTAGACTGTTCAGGTTATTCACATTTTATTGTTACAGGATAGTTTACAAATATAACTATTTTCATGATTTAATGTAATTTTTTGCACTAAAACAAAGACCAAAAAAATTGATGTTGTCATTATTTACAGGCATAATGTCATATTATTTTTTCAACTCAAACTAAAGAAAATCTGGAGTCATTATTTTGTGTCAGTTTTATGCTATTATTTTACTGTAGATCATATTGGTCCGTATGTGGAACTGCAACTAAAAGGTGTTTGACAGCCTTGACTGTGGAATTCTTGCACTTTGCTGATTCATAATTGTTCTTTTTTTAAAAATAATCTTTATTTATTAAATGCAAGTGGCAAATATCCATTGTATACAAAAGTATGTACAACTTCCTTTTGTTTTAAACATTGGAACAAAAGAAAATAATAATAACAAATAAGTAAAAAAAATAAATAAACAAACAAAAACCCTCCCGTGACCCCTGAACCTTTACCAGGGGTGTCAGTCATTTTAGTTCAGGGGCCGTATTCAGCCCAATTTGATGTCGAATGGGACCAGTAAAATAACAACATAATACCTCATAAATGACAATTTCCTTTTTCTTTTAGTGCAATAAAAAATACTAGCCTTTACAAACTATCTTTTCTAAAAAAAAAAAAAAAAAAAAAAAAAAAAAAAAAGATGTGAATAACCTGAAAAAAAACTAAATTTTGGAAGAAAAATAGGTGCAATTTTACCAAAATTATGCTTCAAGTTATCATTTATACACGTGTGTTTCACACAATGTTACACAAACATTTAATAACAGGCAGAATATTGTTAAAATTTAGAAACTTTTACAGCAAGTAAGAACATCTCAGCTTACTATTAACAAAACTCACAGATCGCAGTGGATCTACAAACACACAAACCATTTAGAAACAGGCAGAATAGTGTTCAAAATGCACATAATTTTCTTTAGACATTTCAAGTTATTCACATTTTATTGTTAAAGGATAGTTTTAAATGTAATTATTGTCATAGTGCAATGTTATTTTTTCACATTAGACCAAAAAGAAAATTTGTACTTGTCATTACTTCAGGATTATTATGTTACATTACTTGAAATCACATTGGTCTGTACCCGACTCCTGCACTAACATGATGACTTAATTCAGAAATTCATCCCGCGGCCCTCATTGGACCCTTCTGTGGGCCGGTTTTGGCCCCCGGGCTGCATGTTTGACACCCCTGCTTTACAGCTACTTTAATCATGGGGACTAGTGCTGTCATCAACAGTACAGTATAAGTCAGTGTCTGCTCAGGCCTTCACTGTCGACGCCAAACTGTTATGCTGGTATGTTTAAGAGTGGATACGCTGTGGGGGTGAGTCTGCCACTGGTGGACTGGCACAGGTCTGGAGAGCACACGTACGACCCTACGCCATGTGCTTAAGAAGAAACTTCCCAAGTAGGCAGCTTATCCAAACAGTTAAGCAGTGATCCCCAGTGAGTGTAAAATGTGTTATCTGAGCCTCCAAGTGAGAACTGGATCTTTTCCAATTTAAGAAGAGATTAGAAAGTAATGACAACTCGAAAGTTTTGTCTTTGGTTTAGTGCAAAACAACAAAACAAAACATTAAATGATGAAAATACATACTTTTATAAACTATCCAAACAAAAAAAGATGTGAATAACCTGAAAAAACTGAAATGTATTGAGAAAAATAAGTGCAATTTTAACAATATTGTACCTACACTTCTCATTTCTACATGTAGATTATGGATCAGATCACTTAGTAACAAGTAGAAAATGGTTCAAATTGTGCTTAATTTTCAGGTTGTTCCTATTAGTTCAGGTTATTCGCATTTTATTCTTACAAGATAGTTTGTCAATGTAAATATTTTCATCATTTAATGTTATTTTTTGCACTAAAACGAAGACGAAAATTTGAAGTTGCCAATGTTTTTAGGCATAGCGTCATATTTTTTTCATGTCAAACCAAGAAGAAAATATGGAGTCATTATTTTTTGAAGGTTTTTATGCTTTTATTTTACTATACATCACATTAGTTTGTTTGTGGAACCTGAACAGCCTTGATTTTGGAATGTTTGCCACATGTTTGAGACCCCTGCTTCAGAGGACACTCACAGAAATACTCTGAAACTCAAGATGTCAACCATAGTATGTTGTTGGAGGACTTTATTATTTTTATGATTTTTTTTTTTTGTATTTTTATTTTTATTGTTATGTTGAAAATCAAGGTTAAATAAAGTTGCTATCAAGTTACGATCACTGTTAATTGGTTGACACTAAATGTTCCAACGTTCCAGTCGTGGAAATTACCCTTTGTGGGAACTCTATTGAATGGAGGATATGACTCATAACTTGCAGCTCCAGAGAAAGAAACTCTTAAGACGGTGATCCACTGTGTTGCTCAAAATGTTTTGAGTCCCAGTAGTTTAGTTTTAGTTTTGTTTTGTGTCTAGATCTATTAATAAATCTTGTGACACTTTCACTTACATGTACAGTGGAAATCTTATGACTCTCTCCAATAAGTAATAAGTGAAAACATAAATAAATAAAAATGATGTTACCATATATGGTTTCTTCCTGTAAGTGACAATAAAACAAAACCAAAACCAAAAAGAAAACAAGTAAATATAAAAAAAAATACAAGAAAAACACATGTAAGATGAAAAGAACATGTATTTTAGCACTGTTGCTCTCACTATCTTGTAATGTATGTGGAAATTACCAAAAATAGTCACTTCCCTGATAAAGGATGAATGTGTTTCTCACAAAAATAGAGTGTTACGTCTTTTAAAAAGCAGAATGAAGTCGAGTTCAGTTTCAGGGTTTGATGTCAAAACAGTATCTGGATTAATTATAAGCTAAGTTAAAATGAAGTCAGGTGTATAGATATGAGGCTGAATGAATGACAATGTGCTTGGTATTATTCTGTAAATAAAGAAAAGGCCAGTAGTTTGGATGTTGACCTCAGTAGATTAAGAAAAAAAAAATTTTTAAGAATGTACCAAGTTGTTGATTTGGTTTTAACATGACATAAAAAAAAAGTAATTATTGCTTTAATATGAATAAGACTGGACTTTCACCCTTTGAACCCGATGCCTAAAATGATCCATATGAATATTTTTTTTCTTATTTTGACTTTAAAAATGTTACAGAATATGTTGTGAACGACTTATTTTGCCCATTTTTCCAGAGCACTAGCAGTTATTTCTAACACTGGTCTACAAGTCAAATGCTTCCAGAATAAAAGTAGTTCAACTTTACCAAATTTGAGTCATAAATAAAGAAAAATTCAGTCCCAAGTCCTAGTTGGTTGTAGTTTCTCAGATACAGTCTGAGGCCAAAATGTGAAATTCTGACAATGAGAGAATGGGTTT
>JAQQZY010000014.1:3625071-3641870 GCA_030068375.1 Ostorhinchus rueppellii | reverse complement strand
TTAAAATTTGATTACACACAAAAATATATAATTACAGGAAGTGGAATGAGATTTGCATTGATTGGCATAAGACAAGGAACTGCAACATTTGATCATTCTAAAGAGGCAAGTATTCAAGGGTGACAATAAATATAATAAAGATGAATGAATATTCATGCATTCCTGACTTAAATGTATGTGATTTACTAATTCCTTACATTTGTGGGAAGTTATTACAATTTTAGAAGGTGAAGATTTTTACCATCCCACAAATGTAATAAATTCCCATAAACATTATAATTATTAAGTTTGTGGGAAATTAGGTATTATGTTTGTGGTTGGCAACTGCTATTATGTTTGTGGGAAAGTTATTACATTTGTGGGATTATTACATTAAAAGCTGCAACTCTTTCTTACGTTTGCAGGTTATTACGTTTGTGGGGTAAACAGTCCTGTTCTGTCTATTCTTCCTCTTTCTGTTCTTCAAGATTCACTTTACTGTCATTCAGGAACAATACCAACACCATACAGTGCAGAACGAAACTGCATTTCATCGGCTTATTTCATAAACACAAGAAATACAAAAACACCTTAAGGGCCAGAAATATATCACAACAACTACAGAAATAAGTAAGACAATCAAGCATAAAAAGGCAATAGATTAAAACCACAGTATAAATATTAATATAACAATTAATAAATAGAGAACTGTTAAAATAATTGCACATAAAACCATAATTGCACTAAAAGATTACACCTGAGAGGAGGAACTGTGCTTCCTTATCTTTCCTACATTCCCTTAATCCCCTTTCCACTTTGAACTATTTTGTGTTATGTCTGTGTATTGTGTTTTTGTTATGTCTACACTCTATGTGTGTCTTTTCATATCAAAATAACAATAATCATTTTTTAAAAAGTATATATTTCTTATTTATGCAGGTGAAATCCTCACTGAGATTAAAAATATCTGTTAAAAAAGTGACCTGGCTTTAAGAGAGAAGTGTAGACAAATAAAGACGCAACAAACCATCAACTTTCGTGCGGTACAAATCAGAACCAGCTTTACTGGCAAAGTTTGTGTGAAAAAAACAAAACAAGCTAAGCTATCTCACAGCTAGCTACTTAGATGCTACAGTTGTAATTTTAACATTTTCATCCATCAGGACACCAGACTAATGTTACCTATCGCTGACTGGAACTAAAACATACAACACTAGTTTGGTAGCCTATAACCAGAGACGATATCATGCTAGTCTCTCACCATAACAAGTCTAGGTAGCGGGCTAATGCTAGCTAACTAAACCTGGAGCTATTGCAGGGATGGAGTCATTAGGGACTTGTTTGCTGGGACTATGTGTGGATCCCATGGAAGATATACACTGTGGGCCCTTCAGGAAATAAATTCTCCGTGAGCAGGTGGGTGTAGGGGGTGTGAAACTGAAACTGAAACTTAACTCTGGACGTCCGACTCCCGACTTCTATGCCTCTCTTTTACACCAAAACGTAGGTGAAAGTTTTACAACTTCTAACCTATACCCACTGGGCTCCATGAATCTGTCATGTTGACCCCCCCTTTACGGCGCCCCAATCGCTTTGGGTTAAATATTAACCCTTGAGAATAGATTCTTTTGTGTTTATCCAATAAATATTAGTTAATAGAAGGATCTACAGATTAATTCATTCATTCATTCATTTTCTATCCCCGCTCTATCCTCACTAGGGTCATGGGGGTCACATGGACAAGTCGCCAGTTCATCACAGGGCTGACATATAGAGACGAACATACAGATTAATTGATTATTAAAATTCTCATTGGTTTCAGCGCTCGTTCCAAGTATTCACTCCTGTAAACTGAAACTTCAAACCAAGACGATGAACAAATTTGCCTACACCGAATCATAATAAACTCATTCAACAGTTTTTATGTTATTAAACCAAAGTATGTGTGAAAAATAGAAACTAAGTACATTCATGGTGCTGTTACCACGGGCAACACTTAACAGTTAATTTACATGACAATAATAATTACATACCGACAATGGAAAGAAAAGCAAAACAAGCGACAATGGTAAAGAACAGCACATAGTGACAGTGATCAAAACAACACCAGAGGGTGAAGGACAATAATAGAAATAAAATAATATAGACGGTATATAAAGAAAATACATACTGTATACCACAGGTGTCAAACATATGGCCCGGGGGCCAAATCCAGCCCGCCAAAGGGTCCAGTCCGGCCCTTGGGATGAATTTGTGAAATGAAAAAATAGATGTCAAGATATTAACAATCACTTTCGTTCAGGTTCCAAATTCAGACCAGTTCAATCTCAAGTGAGTCAGAAAAGTAAAATACTATCATAATACTCTATAAATACTCACAATTCCAAATGTATTTCTTTGTAAATGTAAATATTTTCACGTATTGACACTAAAACAAAGTAGAATTTCACAAAAAATGTAAATAATCTGAACAAATATAAAGAACCTGAGATGTAATATTCTTCCTGTTACTAAATGTTTAGTGTGTTTGTAGATCCACTGTGTCTGTAAGTTATAATGAACATGTGTAAATGATAAACTGGAGCAGAATACTGTTAAAATGACACTTATTTTTCAGTTTGTTCATGTTATCCACATTGCTTGAAAGGATACTTTGTAGATGGAAACATTTTCATTGTTTAATTTTCCTTTTTTTCACCCTAAAACAGGGTGATAATACATTATTATTTCACTGGTCCGGCCCACTTCAGAATAAATTTAGTTGAATGTTGCCCCTGAACTAAAATGAGTTTGACACCCCTGCTGTAATACTAAATACTAATATAGAGTAATGGAAAAAATTATGAGACCACCCTTGTTTTCTTCAGTTTCTTGTTCATTTTAATGCCTGGTCCAACTAAAGGTACATTAGTTTGGACAAATATAATGTGAACAACAAAAATAGCTCATGATAGTTTCATTTCAGAGCTGATATCGATGCATTTAACATGTTTTCTTGATAAAAACCAAAATCACCTCAGTTCTTCAGTGCTTTTAGACATTCCATGGTTTCTTTTCTGTCTGTTTTAGTCACATGACACACACAGGAGTTAGTACTTGATTATATAACCACTGTTTTTAATGAATTTTGATGGTCTAATAATTTTTTCTGTGACTATATGTGTTATATTTCTTCATAATCATATAAAGTCAGAAATAAAATGATTTAAACATGTCTATACTCTAATGCCTGATACTTATGAATAGACTAAACTTAGTACTTGATTACATAACCATGGTTTTTGATTACTTTTGATGGTCTAATAATTTTTTCTGACTATATATGTGTTATATTTCTTCATAATCATGTAAAGTCAGAAATAGAATTAGTTAATCATATCTGTACTGTAATGCCTGATACTTATCGTTAGGCTAGACTTAGTACTTGATTACATAACCACTGTTTTTGATTACTTTTGATGGTGTAACAATTTCTCTGTGACTATATATGTCCTATTGTATTACGGGTATATGTAGATGCTATTTATATTTGTTCATAATAATATAAAGTCAGAAATAAAATGATTTAATCATATCTGTACTGTAATGCCTGATACTTATTGCTAGACGAGGCTTAGTACTTGATTACATAACCATTGTTTTTGATTACTTTTGATGGTGTAATATTTTTTTCTATGACTATATATGTGTTATATTTGTTCATAATCACATAAAGTCAGAAATAAAATGATTTAAACTTGTCTATACTGTAATGCCTGATACTTATGGATAGACTAGGCTTAGTACTTGATTACATAACCACTGTTTTTGATTACTTTTGATGGTGTAGTAATTTCTCTGTGACTATATATGTCCTATTGTATTATGGGTATATGTAGATGCTATTTACATTTGTTCATAATAATATAAAGTCAGAAATAAAATGATTTAATCATATCTGTACTGTAATGCCTGATACTTATTGCTAGACGAGGCTTAGTACTTGATTACATAACCATTGTTTTTGATTACTTTTGATGGTCTAATATTTCTTTCTGTGACTAAATATGTGTTATATGTTCATAATCACATAAAGTCAGAAATAAAATGATTTAAACTTGTCTGTACTGTAATGCCTGATACTTATTGTTAGACTAGGCTCAGTACTTGATTACATAACCACTGTTTTTGATTACTTTTGATGGTGTAACAATTTGTTCTGTGCCAACAATGCATAAAAAGCAAAACATGAATAGATATATGAAGTTATGAAACCAGTCCATTAAATTACAATAATATTCCCCTTAAAAATACAAACTACAGTGAAAAAATACAAACTTATGACAGGTTTGACTTGTCAAAACTCATGTGAGGACACGGCACAAGTTGAATCGTGGCATGTGCTAATGAAGCAGAAGTGTTTATAGGTTTATATTCACCCACTCAGACGAGAAGTGAGCGCTGAAGTGTTTCCCTTAAACTCACTAGTGATAAGATAATAACATCAGGATAATAAAAACAATAATAATCATGCTGATGATGTGGCCACAGATGAATCACTGTTTGCCAGGACGCCTCATAAATACTCGGTGGAACTTTTTAAAGAGGATGACAACACAAGCCTTTCGCCACAGTCCCAGTTTCGGTGAAGTCATAGCCTTAAACAGCAGTGTTTTGCAAGTTACACACAAGAGACAGAGCGTTTCCAGCGCTGTTTCGGCTCACATGCGCTGTCTGTGGCGAAACACGCAGCCGACACAAGACACTACTGAGAGCCGGAGTAGATCATCGGTTATATACATGCCTATAAATAACCAGCCAATCAGCGACGAGACACTGGGAGTTAAACGGACCAATTAAAACCGAGGATGACCCAAATGAAGTCAGAGGGCGGCTCCGATTGGCCGGCTGTGATATCATTTGCGCTCGAGCCCGCTGGTGCGCTGCGATTGGTCCGCATCGGTGCACGCGTAATCCTGCCGTGAGGAAGGGGGGGCGGGCTTCGAGGTTTGAATAGGGAAGTTTGCAGAGCGCAGTTGTTCCCCATCCAGTCCGGTGCAGTGTTTGCAAATATCTCGAACACAAGCGAGAAAAAGGGGGGGATCGGACGCCGCTGCTCTGTGCGCCGAAAACAAGCGCTTCTCCGTCTGCGTCGCATGCGAAGCTCCAGCAGGGGATACTTCACTTCTCAGCATCTCTCGTATTCATTCACTGGGTGTTTTTATACCTGGGGAGACAGATTTAAGTGCAGCTAAATAGGCTTTTTTTTTTATTATTACAAGCTCGGGAAAAATGGATGTTCTACCCATGTGCAGCATCTTTCAAGAACTTCAAATAGTTCACGACACGGGCTATTTCTCAGCCTTACCGTCACTGGAGGAGTACTGGCAGCAGGTGAATATATCATCCACTATGAATGTATTTCAAAGCCGATGGTAGGGATTGTGTGGCAAAGCGGAACTGAGCAGGTTTCAGGTTTTTTTTTTTTTTTTTTTTTTTTGCTGTGATACATTAGGTGCGTAATGCGCCACAGCCGTGCGCCTCGATCCAAGAGAAGTTTTTTTCTCTTTTTTTTCAATAAATAGAAGAAATCTCTATCATAGCGGTTGTAAACACACGAGTACGATGCTCGGACAGGTATTCGTCCCCTGGCTTGACATGCTATTTCGTTATCAGTTTGGTTGTGAAGTTTTTTTTGGCAGGCTGAAGTGGATCAGTGTGTCAGTCTGACAGCTGGAGTCGAGGCTCTGCTGCGCCAAGATGAATGAGTCCAGAGGAACTCAAACAGCAGCGTGGCTCTGATATATTTTGAGCATGACTTCTTGTACCAGGTGGTTTCCGGGCATAAGCACCTTCTTTTTTTTCTTTTTTTTTTTTAATAGATATATTCCCATCGGAAGTGTGGGGTTGTGTTCTAGCCACTGAGGATGGAGAGCATTCAATCCAGGCAGTTAAATTAAAAATAAAATAGATGTAGAGTTCAATCTCAGCTGGATCAGAAGGGAATGTTTATTGTAAGGTTTATTTCATTCTACATGCATTCTACATGATCTGACTTGCAAAAAAAAAAAAAAAAAAAATCTCATCTTGACTTTATGTCTCGCTTTACATCCTATTTATCATTTCTCAACTTGTTTTTGCTCCATCCTCGGATGTGAATGGGCTATCAAATGTCAGCCATAGCCAATTCCTCTTTGCATGAGTAGATACCAGTGCAGCTGGAAAATATTGTGTAAGGCTGCAGAAGAGTGTGCGCCTAGAGGAAATATTTATTCTACATCTGCCTTGTCAAAGCTGTTGTCTCTGTGCACCTCCTAATGAATGGTCCTGCTTTTCAACTTTAATGGCCCCTGAGTAAATTGGAGCCAGTGTATCTTTACAGCCGGTTGAGTGGTTGACACTGAGGAAGGATGTGATTGCATGTCAGAGGTACGCATGAGGAAAAGCAGCTGAATAGCTCATGTTGGAGGGGAAGTTGAGTGGCTTCCTTAAAAGGACTCTAAATTTGTGCAGTGACTCATTCGGCCGCTGAAATGACAATGCACGTTTACACTTCGGCAGCACTCAGGTGCAGGGTGGTTGGAGTTTATGGGGTGACAAGCTCTGCCTGAATAAATCTCATGGAACTGAGATGGCAGCTGCATGTTAAGATGCCTGAAATGAGGTTGGATGAAGTCAGGTTTCTTTCTGTATCGTGGATAACATGGACTAAAAAGCAGCTCGTGTTATGTGTATTTAACATGACCAGTATATGTATCAACATGCCACATCCTCCTGAGACCCAGGAAAGTGACATTTTAGCTTTTTTTACATTAAACAATTGTTTTGATTGGAAACTGCTTAATGCATTTTTACAGTTCTTTTTGTTTGTTTTATAATGGAAAGTTCTTTGCAATGGACAGCATTTTCTAAGTAAAAATATCAAACTTTTGTCCCCTACAGAGGACAAAAATCCATTGCTGGGTCTCCAGAGGATGTACAATACATATAAAGACAGTGCAAGTGTTGTGTTATTTGCAGAGAAACTACACATTTCCACATTTCCTGCTTGAAACTTCCTGTTCCAAGCCTTGTGAAAATATTATATCAGAGTATTTGGGGGTATGTGCACATGCATGATTTAAAGGGATTTCCCACAGAAGCACTCACTGGTGTGAATGAACTTCCACTCTCCAGGGGTTGTGTTTCTAATTCATTTATTCTTACTGTATTTCCTCATTTGTTTGTGTTTCACCAGACATGCTTGGAGTTGGAACGCTATCTGCAGAGCGAGCCTTACGTCTCCACATCTGACCTCAAGTTTGACGGCCAGGAGGACCTCTGGAGCAAGTTGATCTTGGCCTGTGGGGATAAGGCCAAGGCCGAGTCCGACCCAAAGATCCCTCCAGCCCACGAGGAGGACAATCAGGACAGCCAAATCTTGGACACCAACAGTGTGAATTCTGACGCCAGCAGCGAAGCTTCAGACAGTTCTGAGGAGCTCTCGCCCACACACAGCTTTACCTCCAACCCTCTGGGGTCTGTCTTGGTTGGCTCTGGACCTTTTAGCCCCTCCATCATTAGCACTCCCCCGTCTTCTCCAGAGGCCAATTCGGAGCCCAGCGGCGTGACAAACAGCTGGCTTGGCACACACGCTGCATTACACTTGCCGGTCAAAATCAGGACCGGCGGAATCGCAAAGAATTCGGAAAAGACGGGACTCATCTCTGGGGACGCGTCTCCTGACGGCAGGAGGCGAGTACACAGGTGTCACTTCAACGGGTGTCGCAAGGTTTACACGAAGAGTTCCCACCTAAAAGCACACCAGCGCACTCATACAGGTGAGCTTTAGACCGAATCAAATGGCTGATGTATGACCTCATGTGACCTGTGTAGACTGGAAGGAAGGGGCTGGGGGGGCTGCAGTTGTCAAGCAAGAGTAACTCCTAGCACACAGTTAAAACATCTCAGTTTTTATTGAGTGAAGGGTGGAAGTGCTATTAATTCAGTCTTCTACCTTAATGGCATTGTCCATCCATTGTGTAATGTAATTAAAGGTCCACATTGCATGATGTCCTCAGCTGGAGCTCTGTGAGTATTAGCTCTGCATGGCTGGATACCTAAACTGTGACCTAATCTATCTGGAATGTGACTGACTGAGTGAGTGAGTGAGCGAGCGAGGGAGGGAGGGAGGGAGGTAGAGCGGCAGCCGGGGGGGAGGGGTTGCACATGGGAGATAAAAAGAACTCGGTCCTTCAAAACAGATTGGGTTTCACCATGGGAAAGGGTGAATGGGCGGGGAGCCAGGGGCACCGAGCTGGAAGGCTTTGAATGGTCATTTGACCGTCCCTTATTTTTGATTAGCAGCGTGAAATTGCACGTGTGGCTTTCTCATAGCCGCCCTGCATTTCTCTTAACATTCTTCACATGTTCCAGGTTGCATGAAAATGGAGCCACTGATCCAGCAGGTTCAGTGGAATTTGGAACTTGAGTGATGTGTCGTAACTGATGTCATCAGGCCTGGCCCCGGGCTGATTGATTTGACTATATTTGAATAACAACAGTGTCGAACCATGAATGGTCACAGCAGAAAACCCACAATGCACTGCTTTGTTTGCTGTTTTTTCTAAATATTCCTTTTGATTTTCACAACTAAACGTCTCTTTGCTTGCTTTGCAGGTGAGAAACCGTACAGGTGTTCATGGGAGGGCTGCGAGTGGCGTTTTGCACGAAGCGATGAGTTGACCAGACACTTCAGGAAGCACACTGGGGCAAAGCCATTTAAATGCAGTCACTGTGACAGGTGAGACGGCGCTTTATCTTTGAAGAACATGTGTGATAAGCTTTTGTCTCATTTTAGGCAAAGAGATAAAAGCATTCATGATGCGCATGTATTGATACAGTCTGCTTTGTGGCATTGTCTAAATAGTTACTCATGCATTTGTAAGGAGGAGGAGTAAAATCATGATCTATTAGGCAACACGTACTGATATTTTAATGCACTAATTAAATAATCCAAGTGTCTCCTCAAACACATGTCAGGAAATCCCATTCAGCACTAGTCTGTTTGTCTTGTGCAGTTGTTAACGTCCTTTGTCCCTCCCCTGTCTCCCCAGATGTTTCTCCAGGTCTGACCATCTGGCTCTTCACATGAAGAGGCACATCTAAAGCAGGGCAAGCACCAACCAAGCAACGCATCGTAGGTGAACGTTTAAAGGAGAGAAAAAAAAAAATTACGCTGTCTCCCGACCAGTCTCTTGGTTGAACTGTCCCAGAGCGGAGTGGTGGGAGTGTGTTCCAGCCAAAGCATGCCGTTTTGCACCATACTGAAACCCAGTGCCTCCGGGACCTCTCTTTGGAGAAAGGCGCTCTGAAGGTTGTCTGTTGCAACAAGAGGACAAAATCATGGATGGGGAGAAATTTTTGATTGAGAAGGACTTTTAACACACACAAAAAAAGAAAAAAAAAATCATAAAAGACACAAAAAGAATGAATGAATTGTATGTATGGTGCATGATGATTTGGGGACATCTCCCGGACAGCAGATACACTGGTACTTTACAAAAAGAAAAACTGTCTGAGGTAAGCATGTGTGCACTGTGAATGTCTGAGATTGGCTAACCGGCCCCACGTGAGGAGCAAAGAAGAAGAAGAAGAAGACAGGATATGGGGGGAAGAGGAGATGGATGGACTGATGGATGATGGTCCGGGGCTGGTACCAATGTTGCTGTGGACTGAATGGGTTTCTGGGGGAAACGTGTTCTGTTTGCGTTTCCCCAGTGGCAATGTGAGGATGGGGCAGGGAGGAGGTTCCTGCCTGTCTTGGCACCCAAACCGGGGGGAGGGAGTCGGGTTCCTTTCATCCGAAGCCTTTGCGGCCTTGGGTTTGACCAGAAAGAGGGCCGACGACAGGGGTCGCCCTCCGGTCTGTGGCCCAGGGACCACAACTCCCCCTGGTCACTGTATGACAGGAGCTTTTTTTGGTGTTTTTGGTGCAGCTACTAAATGTGCAATGTGTTATGTAGCCTGGTTTATTATTTTTTTACAAGCTACAAAGCTCATTTGTAGTCCAATTGTATAAGCTGTGTGCTTAGAGGTATAACACAACTATACTATAACTTCAGTATCATAGACAGGTGTTGCATGGTTCTAGGGTTTGTTCATTTCCTGTTTCCACTGTAATCAGGACTGCAAATAGTTTCAATAAAAGTGCAGCTAAATGCGAACGGTTAAATGTTACAATATTGTACATAACGCCTTGATGATTTCCACTGTTCATCCACTTCCATCACTTTTGTTTTTCATCCGGCTGGAGAACTCACCACTGCTTACTAATCCATGCATTCTGGTTTTTGTTTTTTTTTTTGCATTCATCCTATGCCTTGAGGACATTTTTTTTTTTTTTTTTTTTAATTTTATTTTTGTAATTCCTTTCGGTTTTCTATATAATAATGCACTGTTTACCTTAATGGTGCCTTATTCAAGTGACGTAGCCCTGCTCGTGGTGGTGAACTCCTCGGGGAATGTCACATTTGTCGTATGGGTGATTTTTGAAAAGCTTGATCAAGGCTCAATTACAAATGAACTCGCGCCTCTTCGGTGTGTAATGACCGTTGTCATCTATTAAGACAAACTGCGGTGTTAAAATGTAAATGTTCCTGAGAGGACCTTTTTTAAGTTGGTTGCTTTTTTTTTTTTTTTTCCTTTTCTTTTTCTTTTAATTCAGAGCACTAATTTAGTTCATGTATATCACTTCAATTAAGTCAGAATATGTAAATAAGACAAATTATGTATGTTTAGAGCACTTAAATTCATTTATTAAAGTTGTTAACTGCCATGTAGTATGTACTGAAGTCCATCACTCACAGCTCGAAGGTACAACGTAGACAAAATCAACAAAAACAGGTCTTTGTATTTCTAATGTTGCCAAACTTGGGCTGTTGTCCCCTGTATCCTTCCCTCCCATCACCATCACCAACCCCCACCCCACCCCCACACCCCTTGTCTTTTCATCCACACAAGTGGGACTGAAGAAAAAGCTAAAGATTTATTGTAATTAACAGGCTGCAGTTGGACAGGCCTCGCCTTGTACTGCCTCTCAGTAATGAATTGCTAAAGGCTTTGTTGGCATGGAATCTGTCACAGACTGCTGACTGTGTAGGTTGGTTATTGACCTGTCTGGGGAGCGTTGTTTTAGCCAAGCTGCAACAGTATTATGAAAACCACAGGAGTGAGTGAGGGGGCGGGCGCTCTCGGGAGAAGATAAAGATCAACCATTGGAGCTGAACCATTGACGGTGTACATGGAGATTTGGCAAACACACTCTGACGATATCTCCCCAAAGGTGAATCTGTATTTGTTAGATTTGTTATCGGAGGCGGGAGATGGATACTCGACAAAAAGGTGGAGACCGAAATAATTACAGGGATTTGTTTAAACTCGAGGATAAAGTGATCCGTGCCGCCCTCTCCGGATCAGCGACCCGCTGTAGCCCGGCGCCGGAATCCAATGTTGCAGCAAGTTGCACTGTGGCATGCTCCGACATATGGATTTCAGATCAGTGGGTGAAAGAGACAGGATGAGTACAAACTTGAAACTGCTTGCTGCAATAGATTCCGAGTGCTGGCAAGGCCTTTTGTGAGCAAGGAGAGGAACATCTACTGTGTGAAACGGCAGCCAATACTGGTCAAGGGGTAATTGAGCCTTGATTTAGCCCCATGTTTGCTCACATCTTTTACACTTTCCATCACTTTTCTTCTTCTTTCATCCCACTACCCCAACTTGTCCTGTCGTACACACACACACACACACACAGCTCTTTGTTCTCAACTGAATCTTTATATAAAAAGAAAAAAAAACAACTTTTGTAAAATTGTTATGTTTATGCTTTATGAAATTTTTATTTGAAATTGTTTTGCAAAATTGTTATATTTCTGTATGAATGTATTTTTTATTGGAATAATAAGAAATTCTTATCTGACTTTGGCTTGCTTCCTTTGTCTCATTTGTTGATTCTCCTTGGTTATGCTTCATTATTGTGAAAGCTTTTGCCTGTGGGAGGCTTGCAGCTTGTTGAGGATAAATGGCTGTATTTCTTCTGCTCTGTCCTCTGGTAATATGGCCAAAATTAGATTAGACTGAGGGTGTGAGCACCGAGGGTATCTATCTGGCAATTCCAATTTGTCACTTTAATAATTAATTAGAGACATGGATGTTTACCAAACATCATGCAGTATGAATTCTCTGACAGGGGGATTGTGCAAGAGGTTTTCAGCGCCCTCCCTACAGTCATCCCTTAAACATTTGTACCTGCTGTTGAAAGCTTTAAACGCCCTCACCTCTTCCTGACTTGTAAATACCAGCATGAAAATACCTCGCTCCAGAATGAGCAAATTACATCTTTGCAGGCACTCGGTGCCAAATACAGAAACCTGACGCACCTCTCTGCCGGTAGCAAACACTCAAATTTAGCTCTTTCCCCAAACATCCCCCTAGAAAAGTTTGTGTAAAATCCTGCTGCAGTGGTTTTAACTCTAAGAGCGACTGACTGCTTACTCCTTAGAGCTAGCTAGCTCTCATCAAAGCAGTATAAATAATTTATCTCCATCTCTTACAGCCCATGGCATTTAATTAGAGAGTCGCTTTTATACATTTGTTAGATAATTACTCTACTTGACACAGATAATGGTACAAAACAGCAGTGGATAAACCAAAGAGCCTAGTTTAAGTTACAAAATAACAGGAAAATAAGGGAAAGAAAGATAAAAAACGACAGCCTTGGTTTTTTTCCTGCTCCCCTGCTTATGGTGATGACCTAGAATGGGCAGGCAACTTATTAGCTCCTCTGATTTCCAGTAAAATCCCTTTGGTTTATAAATGAAGCGTTGCCTTCAGTTGTTAATTAGGCTCGCTTTGGAGAACCTCCCAGCCTCGGAGTGGCAAAGAATGTTGTTTTTGCCTCAAATGCTGCAGCTCCTTGATCTCCCTAAAACTGCTGCCCTGCTTGATTTGTCAACTCTAAATCTACCTATTGATGCATGAGAGCAACACGCCCTGCAGAGAGGACTTCTGACTGCACCACAAGGATGATGGTGATGAGAATCCAAGCCACTCGTATGTAAAAAAAAAAATCTCTGCGCTGTATTTCCCTCCGCTTCGTTTTTTTAACCTTTTAAGAAACGGGCCACATGTTGCGTTTCATTTCCACGCGGCTGACTCATGTCTTTCGCCGTACGAGTGGAACATCCTCTTGTGAAGTGGACCATTATGGAGACAATTTCTTGTAAATGTGACACTAAGATCACATATTTCCTTTGATGTAACCAGAGTGCACATCCTACATATGTTTTCCCACACTGATAATATAGTTCAGTCTAAAGCCAAAAAGATTATTGCAAATAATAAATCTCTTTAATGTGCATGCAAGTTCTGGGGGGGTACGTTCTGTTATAGTATTATGGTTTGGTAAAGCTTTGGTCCTACCTAATAAGGCTGATTTAACAACCGGGGTTCTGCACGAGGCTGCAGAGGCCTGCACACAGATGCGGTAGCTTGATTAAATGCAAATTTATCAAGAATATGCACCGTTTAATATGAGTAGTATCAACTGAAATGATAAGGAATCCCATGATTTTTATTCATCACCACTGGTTCCAATATTCTTTACATGAATCCAGGAGTAATTGCTCAAACATATTCACAGTAGTAGAGTGTATTCTTAAGGCTTGGCTTTTATGGAGCTGCAGTAGTGAAGCAGAGATGTGCATGTTATTCACAATTATTTCAAAGCTGCTGTGCGTCCACGTCAGTTGTATCGGTGAATCTCAATGAATGTGACTATCTGTCGCTGCATAATTGCAAAGGGATTACTATTTTATCATTCCCTTTCAAGCCAAAGGCCTTCCAATTGTGGATAGTAAAATAAATCATTATCCAAAATTGCTGTGAAATAACAGACGTGCTGCAGGAGTGAGAGATTGCCTTGCCTGAGTCTCATAGACACGCACCAGAAAATGGACTGTGATGGAGGCACACAGTGAGTTAAATGAGGGGAAATAATAAGGAAAGAGGAGGTTATCAGGCTCTGAGCCTGGTTCATTCAGCCAGCCAGACTGCAAGTCATCACATATGCAGACTTGACTGTGAAAGCACCAGCGTCAGGGCTTTCTCTCTCTCTCTCTCTCCCGATCTTTCTGTTAATGGAGTCTATTAGGACTTGGCTTGGGGGGAGAAATAGGACTGAAATCTGAGGTCGGTGACCCTCCTTTATGTCCCTTGGCTCGGTAGCACCACAACCGCTGTCACCAGTGCTGTGCCATAATCACCACCTCCATCATCATCATCATCATCATCATCATCATCACGGCTGGTATCTGCCTGCCATTTCAACCCCAACTGAGCAAGTATGTTCAGTACTATTGTTGTGTTGCCATCTCAATATTCCTCCTCCCCATTTCCCCCTTTAAATAATGCATATTTCCCTAAACAAACCCCCATAGTAAATTAGATTCTACACCTAATTACCATGTTGCAATTAGCAGAAGAAATGAGAGGATCTAAGAACATTGCCCACAACAAAGTGTGCCAGACTAGGCTGTGTTGTTTTGTTTGTCTCCGAGCTCAAGACACGCAGTCGGCTTCTTCTTATTTGCCATGAAAGGATACATCTTAGTCACGACTGAAGCTGTAAAAGCATTTCTTTTTATTGGCGAAAATTGAAATGCGCTTCTCGGAGACCTTGACTCACCCTAAAAGAAGGTCTGTGGGAGATTTGTCAAACCAGCCAAGGAGAGGATACCAGGAACCTTCTGCCTGTGGATGTCACTGACTGAGCGTGACCTTGCTACAGAACTCAGGGTGAACCAGCGAACGCGTCTGAGCCCTATGCAAATGAGAAAGGGTTACTTTATAATTCTCAAAGGAATCTGGGTGATAAAACCGACTATAAATGTGTGAATATACAGGATGTCTGGAGGTGCACCAGGCAAACAGCAGAACGCTTCTTCCAAGTCGATCTATCTTACTTATTCTGGGAGGAGAGTCGACTAATTTGGATTTAGCGTTAAACTCCAGCTGTGAAATGCAACCGAAAATAGTCAAATATGACAGTAGTAATAATAATGCTGTTGTCGGTACATTTTACAGATTGTTTTTCTTCCTTACACAGCTCATACTTACTATTTTCTTTAAATATATGAGTAGCTTTTCATTTCTCACCCAGTTTTTTCTCTGTATTTTACTTTTCGTCAGTGATTTATTACCATTTCTTGTAACATTATTTCCTGTGTTTTGCGCTTTTACAGTAAAAATCTGGCATTTTTCTACGTTTATTTCACTGATCCTGTAGATGTTCATAAAAGCTTAGAGGGTTACTGTATCAGAAACAGAGAAAACTGGGGAAAAAAATGAACTTTTTCTGTAAAATATTTCATAAAATCAGTGTTTCCTGATCCAACTCCATGGGTTTTACTGGTGAATCAATGTGGTAGAAGATGAGTGTTTCCATGGTAACGACGGAGCCTCTGAAGGTCCAAATGGGTCATATCTGATGACCGTGAAAAGATGATAAACAGTATTTTCCACCAATCATTTGCATGTATTGATAGGATTAATGGATGAGCGGGTCAGTCAGTCGACGGTTGTAGCTGTTTGGGGTTAAACAAGCGCCAGTCTGTTCTGGAGCAGACGGACTGGACAGAGGCAGGATTCAAAGGCTTCATTATTAGGTTTGTGATGGAATAGTTTAGGGATGAGACACCACCACCACCACCACCACCACCGCAGAGTCCAGACCTGAAGCCCTCTGGGAATCCATGGGATGTGATGGACAAGACGTTACGTAATGGAGCCCACTGTAAAAAAAAAAAAAGAAACAAACAAAAGGCATCTGGAAAGAAATGTGACATTTACTGTGACACTGTAAGGCATTAATGACCATCCACCCACCCATTCACACATCCACCATCCATCCACCCATTCACACATCCACCCACCCATTCACACATCCACCATCCATCCACCCATTCACACATCCACCCATCGTCCTTCCATCCATCATCCATTCATCTACCCACCCATCCATCCACCCATTCACACATCCACCATCCATCCACCCATTCACACATCCACCCATCGTCCTTCCATCCATCATCCATTCATCTACCCACCCATCCATCCACCCATTCACACATCATCCATCCATCCATCCACCCATCTATCCATCCACCCATCATCCATCCATCCATCCACCCATCATCCATCTATCAATTCACCCGTCCATCATCCATCCACCCACCCACCTATCCATCCACCCATCTATCCATTCACCCACCCATCATCCATCCATCCACCCATCATCCACCCATCCATCCACCCATCATCCACCCATCCATCTATCCATCCACCCACCCATCTATCCATTCACCCACCCATCATCCATCTATCCATCCACCCACCCATCTATCCATTCACCCACCCATCATCCATCCATCCACCCATCCATCTATCCATCCATCCACCCACCCATCCATCCACCCATCCATCCACCCATCCATCTATCCAACCACCCACCCATCATCCATCCATCCACCTATCCATCCACCCATCATCCACCCATCCATCCATCCACCCATCATCCACCCACCCATCTATCATCCAGCCATCATCCACCCATCCATCCACCCATCTATCCATTCACCCACCCATCATCCATCCATCCATCATCCATCCATCCACCCATCCATCTATCCATCCACCCACCCATCTATCCATCCACCCATCATCCACCCATCCATCTATCCATCCACCCACCCATCTATCCATCCACCCATCATCCACCCATCCATCCACCCATCATCCACCCA
>JAQQZY010000014.1:3545148-3557911 GCA_030068375.1 Ostorhinchus rueppellii | reverse complement strand
CCAATCAGGGCGAATGTTTTTGAATGAGAACCCCGCTTCAGCAGAGCGAGGCTTATGAAGGACTTCCAGATGAATTGGAACAATTCATCTGGTGGCAATCAGGTTATCTTTCCATTGCAGTTTTGCATAATATACCAATTTCGAAATTTACGAAAGGTTGAAAGAACAGAAGTGCGTAATAATTTTTCTATTAAATTGCAATGTAAACAAAACGATACCTAAAAGAGAACCCTGTGGAACCCCATTTGCCAAGCCTGTCACGTCTGATATGATATGAACAGGAACAAAAACAACTCCTGTCTGAGGCCAGATCTGAACCAGTCTAAAACAGGTCCAGACAGTCCACCAACATTTACACCTCCGATGCACAGAAACTTCAATTTAACACAATACGATGCAAAATGGCGCGGTGCTCTTTGGTTACACAGTAAAGTGGGCCTCTTGTTTTAACAACTGCTCTGTGGTGTGCATATCTTGTGGGTTTGCCACCTGGGAGACTGGGATTTTAGTCCTGTGACACATATTTTTTTTGTGTAACAAAACCCCTGAATGTTGGACGACGTTCTTCAAACATTCAAATTAACGGTTAATGACATGTCAACACAAACAGTACCTGCACTATCAAAACAACACATCAAAAATGGCTCTGCATATAAACTTACAACAGCAGTGTTTATATTCTCCTGCCCCCCCCCAGACTGGTTTGGCACCAGCCACCAATGAATATCACACTATGACCTACTATTAAAGCAAAAGTAGTTATTGTACAGCAAAATGGTCCCATTAAGTGCTTTACTGTTATATATGATGTTCTTACATTCCTATTACTTCTGCATTAATAAACATATCTTGCATTTTATTGCTGCTGAACACATTTTAGATGTGGCCAAATCAAATTACAATATATTCTGTTGGTGGTTTAACCTTCAGCAATGCACAGTAGTATATAAATCATTATATGCCAGTAGCACCACTGTCCTGAAAGAACAAACCTTTAATTAGGACGACTTTAAAGCAGTCGTGACAAGAAGAAAGACTCATTTTACTAGAAAAGCACTCGGAGAGCGCAGACCTCCGCCAAGATAGTGTTTGTATTTTTTTATTTTTTTTTTAAGGTAGTGTTTATTTATTTTTTTTTAAGGAAGTGTTTGTATATTTTTTTTAAGGTAGTGTTTATTTATTTTTTTAAGGTAGTGTTTGTATTTTTTTTTTAAGGTAGTGTTAGTACTTTTTTTAAGGTAGTGTTTATATTTCTTTTAAGGTAGTGTTTGTACTTTTTTTAAGGTAGTGTTGGTACTTTTTTTAAGGTAGTGTTTGTACTTTTAAGGTAGTGTTTGTACTTTTTTTAAGGTAGTATCTGTTTTTTTTAAGGTAGTGTTTGTACTTTTTTTAAGGTAGTGTTAGTACTTTTTTTAAGGTAGTGTTTGTATTTCTTTTAAGGTAGTGTTTATTTTTTTAAGGTAGTGTTGGTACTTTTTTTAAGGTAGTGTTGGTACTTTTTTTAAGGTAGTGTTGGTACTTTTTTTAAAGGTAGTGTTTGTACTTTCCTCCATTAGATGGCGGTGAATGACCTCATGCAGCTCTGTGCCACCATGCCCTATCTCACAATGATAAAGAATCATTTAAAAAGTTCCTGGATCCAGACGGTGATTTAAAACGCCTCCAAAATTGAATCATCTCTTCTTTGACCCAGAGTGGACATATCCTGAAAATTTCATCAAAATCCGTCCATAACTTTTTGAGTTATATTGCTAACAAATTCAGATGATAACGAACAAACAAACGCACAGTAAAACATAACCTCCTTGGCGGAGGTAAAAATTAAATTAAGATGCTAGTGCATGTAGTTCTATCCATCTATGTGCTAGCTGACCACTGGCTAATCCCAGCTGTCTAAATTAGCTACCTGGCTAGCTGAAGTTAGAACAACTACAGAAGATTGTCGATCCACTTAATGACTTTTAGAGATGCCTTTAGTACAATTTTTTTTTTTGTCAGTCTGATAGCTAACTTTTAGCTAGCTAACTATTTGAAAAAATCTAAAGGGCTAATATTAGCTTACGACAAGTGGGTAAAAAGTAACTGGACATTAGACATTGTTTTTAGAATGTTTGATAATATTGAAGTTATGACAAAAACATTTTTTAAACATTTCTATTTTTCCTCTGTCTTATTTCTTATTCACAGATTCAGGAGGTTCTCAGTGATATCCCAGATGACGTCCTTCAGAAGGTTGTTCATTCCATCCCTGGCTGTTTGAGGAAACTAGTTGATGCTACTTGCGCTTATGTTGAAATATGAAGATTTACTTTCATTTTTCCAAGTAAAAACAGGGTTTCTGCAGGTCATTAAAAGCCATTCAACAGATTTTGTGAAAAGTAAAGCCTTAAATGCCATTAAAAAGCATTACATTTGATATCCAGAGGCATTAATAATTAAATATACTTGATAGAAAAAAGCATTGCGATTTACAATTTATTTTGATTATACAGTATAAACATTTAATCCTTTTGATCGGAAGTACGGTGTGATGATTGACAGGCGTAACTGTTTAATGGACTATTCCGGCTGATTCACGAAGTCACAACTCCGTTTGTTTGGAATGTAACGAGCTGTGAGTGTGATCATGTCATGACGAAAGAGTGGAGGGAATATTAGCAAATGTGGGAAAAAATGGGGAAATGCAAGTTTGAGCTGAAGTGATTGGAGGAGGAACTATTCAGAACCTGGTTAAAGCCTGTCGAAGCTAAACCATCATATAGATATTAAACTATATATAAAACTGTATGTACAGATGGACATGGGTGTTAAATTTGTTAAAAGTGGCATTAAAAAGAACAATAAATTAGATTAACTGATCCCTGCAGAAACCCTGAATGAAGAACACGTGTCATTTGTTTCAGTGTATTTGTAATAGGAATATGGATTTTATTACCAGTTTTAGTGCGTAGTTACTTTTCACCCACCCTGTATATAGTGGACAAGTTAGCCAGTAAATAAAATAATAATGTTGGCATCCATCCATCCATCCATCCATGAGCACGTTTTCAGCATCGTAACAAAGCATTCCCCAGTGAATCCAAGAGGGTTTTTATTGAGTTTATTTAGCTTAAGAAGGAGAACTTTCTCGGAACACCTAATCCTTCAGTTTATACAAACATTTAAAATTAGCACATTTGGAAACACATCGGAAATGTGTGAAAAACGGCAATATTAAAGTAACTAAAGCTGTCAGGCAAGTGAAAAAGACGAAAAGTGCAATATTTACCTCTGAGATGTGGCAAAGTAGGAAGACAAATGTGCCTAAAACGGAAATACTTATGGACTGAAGAAGTGCACTAGATGAAAGTATTTAGTCAAATTACACCAGTGAAGTCGCTGTTAGAATTATGTTGTTTTGCTGGTTTTCCTGAAACTCTGGATGTCTCTGTTTACATGAGTCTAGTTCATAATGAAAAGCTTCAGTCCAGACTATCCTTTTGTGAGCTCTCGCTGGAACAACATATAATAACCTCTGTGTGCCAAAACACACAAAGGTCATTTTCTGTCAAACACCTCAAATAACCTTCTATTCAGTGTTACCCAGAATCCACTGACAGACCAGTCGACTGAACAACTGCACAAGCGGCCGGCCGTCTCTAGGGTTTTAATGAAACCTGCTGAGCTCTCCCATTCCACTGTGACATGAGCTGGAATAATGACCGATGTAACAAGTCTGTCTGCAGGCCAGTGCACCAATCAGTGCCTCCCCTGTCTGCTCTTCCTCCTCTTTCAGCCTCGACTTTGACCCTGGTTGGGCTTTAAAATCTGGAATGATGCAAATTTCACCTGGTGCGTCTCACTTTCATGTCAGGATTAGACGATTCCTGCTTGGAAGAAGGAAGGGGGGGGGGGGCTAGGAGTCCAATCCTGGTCCTAACCTAGTCTGTGTCACCAAATTCCAAGTACATCAGGGATAACAGAGTGCGATAATGTCGGATAAAACACTCCGAAGGGGTGTCGATTCCATTTCTATTCCCGTTGCCCCGTCTCATTCCCTCTCCACGTCTGCTTTTCTCCCCTTTTGCTCGCTTCCGCTTTCTTGTTACATTGTGTTATCCAAGGTCTGATCCCTGTTCTTACTTTTAATATCTTTCTCTCCAGCAGGTGTACCTCAGAAAATGAAACATTGTGAGCAAACCAAGGACTCCGACTATGTGTGTACGTGCCTCCCTGGGCTACTGCCGAGTCTGAAATGCCCGACTGATGAGTCAATACACGCAGCACAATCCGTAGCTTTTAGCAGAAAACCAATATGTTGCTTTATCGACTTGTCTAAAGATAAAACAACGCTATATGTTGGTGGCTTGAGCATCTGAAAAGCTGTAAATAGTGTTAGGTCCGGGGAGGGAGTGGGACAGAGCAGGAGAATTAGGGTGTAAAGCAAAGAGCTGCTTAGAAAGATGTTACAGTTCTTTTGCTGGCACATTCAGGCCAAGGTTTTCTGATGATTTATAGACGCACACAAGGCCTGGTTTTATTGAGTGCTATGGCAACATAAGGATGTCGTGGACGCTACCCTTATAATTGGACTCATCCTATTTGTTTGTTTACTGCAGCAGGTATCTGACAGCTAATCCTATGCAAAGCCAGATAATAGGAGGCTTTCTGCGCAACAGAGCTGTCAAGTGCCCCTAAATCAAACCTAAAGGCAAATGCATTTACCTTACCTTTAAGTCGACGAGGAACACAAGCATACAATCACAGACAGGAGCACATATTGGCTGGTTTAGGGCTCGAGCTTCTGATGGGAATTAATTTGTTGCTTTTAAGGAGATGAGAGGGGGGGGGGGTAGAGAAAAAGGAGACAAGCCCGTGGAGTTAAAGGGAGATGATCATCGAGCTGTCCAAAAACATATGGAGATGGACCCTGAGAGACACCGGCAATGAAGATAAAGCTGTTTTCCAGACACCACGAGGAGCATGTTATCGGGTTAGCTAGACAGATGAACAACACCTCTGGCGAAGTGGTGAGCGGGGTCCTCTTATAAATAAAAGTTAAGACCGATGCTCCTTGTTTGGAGTCATTATAGATCGGCTCCCGAAACAGTCAACACCAGATCTGACCCATCCTCCCCGCTATCAATCTCCCGACTTCTCCACAAATGCCAGGAGCCGATAATTAATGATAGATTGGCGGTTAATGAAAGATTTACGTGGCATGAAGGATGCTTGGCAATCAGGTGGCGTGTTGGGGGCTTTTAAACTTTGACAGCCAAAGGCACATCAATTGCGCCCTGGAGACAAGTCTGCGTAATGGCTCAACAGTCAAGCAATGACAGCTGTAGGTGAGGTTAAAGGAAGGGGGGGGTAAAAAAAGAAAAAGAGCAGCCAGTCGTCCCTCGGTCGCCAGTTGTGACATGCAGCAGAAGGCGGTCCTGTCGGCTGAGAGCATCCTTATGACAATGCAGACAGCCGTTTAACCTCCAGCCCCCTCCAGGCGCGTCTTAGAGGAGGAAGGGGGTTGATGGAGAGAGGGGGGGGGCAGTTCAGAGTCACACACTCCTGACAAAATATTTAATTCCGACTTAAAAGGTTATTTCACAATAACACACAGTCCCCGTTGCCCCTTTTTTCTTCCCCTCCACAGCATTCAATTTATTTCCTTTAGATGCATGGTTCACTGGGTACTGTAGTTGACTCCCTCTCTCACCACAACTGCCGGCTTATTAAGTTTCCATGGCAACTTGCCGCATCCACTTGTGTTTTATTCGAGCCTGTTGGGACCCCACAGGGTAAGGCTTTAAGCCGGAACACCAGGAAGCAATGGGTTTAGAGGGGGAAGAACAACCTGCGGCAGCACCGGGGAAAGGGATTGTTGGAGAATTGCTCATTGCCCTCCGCTCCATTTAACCCGCCATGAGGCAGAGCAGCTGAAGCACCAGTTTTTTATGTCATTGTGTCTCCTTGCATCAGGCCAAATATTAAAATATATTGACAAACCTCGAGGAGTGAAACTAGCTGCAGGGAGCAAACCATCTTTGTTTTACTATAAAAGAAATGTCAATAAATAATCTCTCGGATCTCCCACTTTTGATGAGCTTCTGAGTGCATTAGTTCGGAAACAAAAACATATTTTCACGCGCATTGACTGAGCGTGAAAAAGTAGACGAGGGGCTGAAGCTGTCTATTCTCCAGCAGCTCATTAGAAGCCAATGCTAATCGGCTGCCATTGTGTTTTCATTTCCTCCAGGCTTTCGTCATGTTCCCAGGTTTCAGCCCCTCCTCCTTTCTGCCTGTATCCTCTGAATTATGACTGCTCAGGCTAATATGGATGACCATTGATTAGATCATGCGTTTTCATTTTATTACTTAATTATCAATTCAACTCTGTGGGACCTTTTCAAAAGAGAAAAGATGTAATCTAACACAGTATAAGTTAATAATGCTAATTCGATTTTACTATTCAAAATTTTATATGCATACTAAGTAGCTTCGTTAAGATATTTCTACTGAAGAGATAATTAATTATTTCATATGCCAAATGGGAAATTGTCTTATCTTTAAATTGCTCCTAAAGGTATTACACCAGATTTAGAATTTCAGCTCTAATTTGAGGCCGCTCTTTTAAGATGTCTGCTCCCACAATATAGTCTTCATTAACTGTCAATTCTATGAAAGAGTGCAGATTTCATTAACATAGGCCCCAAATAATCAAGGTCCCTTTGAAAATTATTCCCTTTGTAACGTATGCTCAGGACAGAGAGGGGATCTTTACACAAACTCTGCACGTTTTGAGCCATTTCATTGACAAATTACTATAAAATGTACTTTGACCACACCGTGCCTCAATCAGCGGCCTGTCAATAGACTCAGTGTTAGGTCAAGTTCACTGGAAAATGGCTGTAAAAGGCGATTAGATGAGGCACTAACTGCCCCCGGTTAAATAATATTGATGAATCCCATTCGCGGCGCAATCCGACTTGATAACAACAGCAGTTAAGAGAATTTGTTTGAGAATGTGGACAGATGTAATGCCCATATATAGAGAGGATTTGGCTCATTAGGAACCAAACTTATGAAAACATTTAATCTGCGCTTAGAAAGGATAATTACGGACAATGAATATGTCTCTTCTTAATTGTTTATCCCTCGGCCGGCTTTAACAAACAAAACTCAGAACCATCAATTTCTCTTTTTTATGACATGGATATTAAATACGACCTCATCACTTTGGCACAGAAATAAAAGGACTATAATGAGTGGGAGGGAGAGTCTGACAGAATACATCAAACACTATTAAAATAATAACAGAGAACTTTTTTCCCCCCCTCTCCCTCTTGATAGTGCTTTGGATTTGGGTGTAAAAAAGAAAAAGGATTTGGACTCTCGCAGGCTGGCTCTGATCTGACAGCGAAGGCGACTCGGGGGCCAGATAGTAGATCATAAATGGTTCCACTGTGTCTCAACCTAGAGCTGGAGCTGAACTCTGCATCATGAACACACATACACGCACTGGCACCCACTGCACACTCGGCTGGTCCAATCTTTTCATTGCCTTGGTGTCACTATGGAAACCCCCCACACCACCAGCACCTTCACTCCCACAACTGTCCTCCCCTCAGTAATCCTTGGGGCTGTAAGGAAACGATACTGAAGCATGACTGAAAGGAATGGATTGTCGGGGTGGCTGGTGGAAAACCTTTAAAGGACTCGGACAAGTGTGTCATGCCTCTAGTTATCCCTCCACACCTGGGTTGAGGTGTGTGTGTGTGTGGTGCGAGGCTGGCAGAATCAATATCGAGTAGCTGGAGTAGAAATACAGCCCAGCCAAGCGGCAAAGCACGTTGGTCTGTTTGTACACGATTGCCTACATGCACTTTTAAGAAAATCATCTGTGATTAACAATGTTTTATCAGCGGTCTGGGTGTAAATACCACATGTAATGCATTCACTGCCTACCACTGGGCTCCGACACAAAGGGATCATTCTGTCAGCACAGTGATCTCACCACTGAGCTATCTCGCTCTGTGTAAGTGCCACGGCCTTGGTAGGATATTGGCCGTCAGACGCCTCCATAAAAAGAAACTCCTGTTGTTCTCCGCTCTGTTTTTCTCTGTACTTCGCCAGCGCTCGCTATTCTGGCTTCATTTGGTGCATCTTACCTGATAAGTGAAGCGCACTGGATATAAAAGTTCCCTTCTGCACCGCCGTGCATATGACTGAACAACAGCCTCGGTCCTAAACAAAGCCTTATTTGGAGTTTCCACGACTTTGGGAGGTGCAGATGTGGGAGATATGATACAGGATACATCGAACTGTAGAATAAGGGAGGAGGGGGGAAGGAGATGCAGGGAGTGGAAGAACTCAGAGAAGAGCAAGGAGGTAAAGGAAGGAGCGATAGGGAAGGTAAGATAAAGGAGAGGGAGCAAAGGACGAACAGAGACAGAGGATGACAGAGGGTGAAAGACAGAGAAGGGAGGTAATAAGTCCCTCTTCCAATCTGGTGTTGTTGAGCAGGGGTAGTAGCAGAGCACACATTCCATTAGGCAGTAAATATTGACTCAGCAGCGAACAACTGGTTTCTATTGCATAGCAAACAAAGCTATTGTGTGCCTGGCAGCCCTGAAAGGCCTCTGTTTGCACATCACGCTCACGGCTGATAAGTAGGCAGTCTCATTCACTGCAGGGGTCTTGCATGTCTTCCTTTTCGTCTCTCTATCTGTGGGTTTTTTTTCCCTTCTCTTTGCCCTTTCCTCTGCATGTGTCTATCTGCGTTTTTGGTCCGACTCGCTCCCACTATTGGCCTTGAGCCATCAGGCCAACAACCTTGACTGTAATCCTCCTCCACTCGGTGTTTTCAAGTAGTTGAATGTGCGACTGAATTAATCACGGTCGCTTCTACCACAAACAATAGACCCGGGCATGTTGCGCAGTAATAACCGCTCATCGGCATTTACGAAATGTACCTTCAGACGGCGGCGGTCATCAGACACTTGGTGAGACAAACGAGACGGGCTGTATTTACTGTGATGACTGTACCTTGGGCTTGGCTGTTTGTCTGCAGATTACATTGTTCATTTACATGGTGACCTCTGAACTGTGCAGCTCTTCGGAGGATTTGTGGCCTAGGTGGGGACTCCTGGGTTACTTATCGCCTACCTGGGACTGTAAACGTGGGTCCACACCCTCTTCCTGTCTGTGTTGAAGTGATGCATTCCGAACACTCCCCTATTGCACCATATGAGCTGACTCAGGTTATTAGAGCACTGGGTTGTGTAACATTAGTGAAGGGCCATTGTTTTTGTCACTTGTTTGGATGGTATTGATGAGTAATCTGTAATACGCCAAGCACGGCAATGTAACGTCAGCGAGATGGGAAGCGTACAGATTCAGCAGAAAACAACGATTGCATCATGAAGGATTGTTTAACTGGAAATGACAGAAAAGGGCAGTTACCTTTAAGACATAAATCACTTTTTATTTATTATTTTATTTTCAGTTTGTGCAAAAGAGGCTAAATAACCAACAGTAAAAGAGCTTTTTTATTTCTTTGATTTCTGACTATTTCTTGGATTTTCAGTTAATTCCAGGCCAGTAAATTTGACTCTTATTCAGTAGATCTACAAGGTTTATTTCAAGGAGGTTTATGTAGTATTGATACTCCAAACTCTCACCAGCATTGGCATGTCTGGCCCCAGAACATTCAGGACAACAAATCAACGCTATGTATCCAAACATCACTGAACTTCTCTGTATAATGGCATCGTTGAGTTTTTGTCTCTAACTCATAAAATAACAGTTATAATCGTTACTAGTGCGTTGACCTGGAGGGATACACAGGTTCTAGATGTGGTAGTTTTTATGCTGTTGTGTGTTCATGCATGCTCTACCACATTTGTCCAGCAGTCACCACCAAAGGGATCTGGTCATAGCAATGTGATTGTATTCAAAAAGTACTAATATCTCCCAAAATACTGGTCCTATCAACCTGCCGTTTTCGCTAGTCTGTGCCTTGACCAAAAATACATAAGGTTTGCCAAACTGCAGCAGTCAGCTCTTTCTGGATTTTGGGTGAATCCCCAGACACACACACACATATATAAAGGCCACTGGACTTTTATAATATAGATCACAGGTGTAAAAAAACAAAAACAAAAAACATGCTGCCCAGTGGACAAATCTGGCCCACCATCGGGTTCAATCTGGCCCCTGGGATGAATTTATGAAATGCAAAAATTACACTGAAGATCTGAACAATAAAGGGTGTTAAAATAATTTTAGGTCAATTTAATCTGAAGTGGATCAGACCAGTAAAATACGATCATAATAACCTATAAATAATGAAAACTGAAAATTTTCTGTGTAAAAAAAAAAAAAAAAAAGTACAATTACACAAAAATGCTTAACTTTACAGACTAGCCTTTCACAAAAAATGTGAATAACCTGAAATGTCTTCAGGGAAGTATGTGAAATTTTAATCCTATTCTGCCTGTTATTTAGTGTTTTGTGCATTTGTAGATCCACTACCATCTCTAACTTATAATACTGTTGACACTGCACTTACTTTACTTTAGAATTTTCAGGTTGTCCAAGTGCAATTTGTAGATATAAAACACTTATTACGGAATTTTACATTTTTTTTCCACTCCAAAGTAATCATCTTATTATTTCTATTATTTTACTGGACCGGCCCACTTTACACCATATTAGGCTGTATGTAGCTCCTGAACTAAAATGAGTTTGACACCCCTGATATAGATGTAGTGAATTAGCTGATAGTTTACATTATAGCTCTGTTAGCTTAGCTCTGTTTTTAGACTGAAAACAGCCGCAGTAAAACCACCAATAAACAAAGACAGAACTGTCAGTTTAGTCTGAACCTTGGGTTAACAAACAACAACTTAGTAAAGATAACATCCCATAATAACTTTATACCTTCATAAGAATCTTAAACTCACCCATGTTGAAGAAAGCTAGCTAAACGATACGTTTTAGGATCAAACTCCATTATCCAATGGAAAAAACATCAACAGTTCTAGCTTTGTCACTTCTTTTCTTTGACTCTAAAAGTTGTTTCTTAAAAGTTCTCATCCTATCTGGTCTATCCAACACTTTGGTTAAATGCCCTACGTCGTTAGTTTTCCTCAACATGGGAATCTTTTTCAAAATGTAGACGTGGAAACAAAACGTTTTTATGATCATATTTTATTAATATACTCAATTTACTTCAGTTTATCACTTGTGTTGTATTCTGATATTGCATTATTAGTACTTTTACATGTCTGCAAGTAAAATATAAACATGTATCATTGATGTTTTTGGAGCATTTTATTCTCAATAGTCCAGTAATAACATTTTTTAAATACGAAATAAAGTCGAAGCGCCTTTAAAAGGATGTCCTTGTGTTGCAGGCCCATTTTTAATTCAGGATAGAAAAAGCGTTCATTTTCATAGAATTCTACCTAGTTGACCGTTTTAATCAGACCCAGTATTGACTTCATCATGTTGAACTGCACCATAACAATCCACAGAAAATGGTGAATACTTTGCTTTGCCGTGTCGAGCACAACTGGGACTCGGCCGCGGAAGTATCTGATTAGTGGAGGTGACAGCGGAATGCGATCGTTATCATGTGAAACGGTAGTAAACTTCATGAGAGAAAATGATCTTTCATAAAGTTTGCTCCCGAAAACGACCGTACTTTACGGCATGCAAAGCAACATGAAGCCCAGGTGTTGAAATACGGCTCATTGTGTAACGCCATCCTCCGTGTGCGCTCCCATTTATGATTCAGCCCACTTGACTGGAGAGAACAGGGCCGTAATTCTATGGTGCAACATGTAAAACCCGAGCTGCACCCGTTTGTGATTTTGTAATCGGCTGAAAAAAAACACAGTGACGTGCACCTATCTACCTACGCAGCCACACACACACACACACATTCCGGTACACACTCCCCCCTGCCATCCCGACTGTACATCTGCCAAAGTGACACCCACTTTAAAAAGCTTACGAGGTCCTGTGTGGTATGTAGGTATTGGTGGTACATTATAATTACATTGCTTTTGTCACTGTGTGATGTTCCAACAGATGTTCGGAGAGGAAGTGCCCAGGAAGGCGCAGTGCTGTTTATCACAATCTGCCGTGAGTCCTGTAATATCAGCTAAAGATTGAAGACTTTAATACTGCTCCTCCACAGCAAAGAAAAACGGCAGTAAAAATGAAAGCCAACCCATCAAAGCACAATATGTCCAGGCGACAGCTTTCCGGAATGCCCCCCTACCCCCCACTCTCTCATCTAACTCCCCCTTATTCTCTCTCATACTCACCCTCCTCGTCTCCTCCCAACCCCCCCCCCCACTTCTTTCTCCTCCCGTTCATTCCTTCCCCCTTTTCTCCTCTCATTGTAGCTCCATCCACAGCAGCGACTGCGAGTGGACAGTCACCGCGATAAGCTGGATTCACCGTGACCTTTCTATTGTTCATAAGGCAGTTGGCACTAGTGGGGACGGGAGTCTTTCCAAATCAAATATTTGATTCATAAACACTGGGGCCCTGGAGTCGAAGGAGGGCCGAGGTGCATGCAATTCCGGCGGAGGACTCGGGGACCTTCGATGCTAAAGAGCCGACGACGAGAAAAGGTGGAAGATCCTCGTCAATCGTCTCGGCTCTCGCTCTCTTGTCGCGACTAAATGTCAGGTTTTAGTGTGCAGCTGGGAGGGGGGGGGGGGGGGGGGACGCAAAAAGAAAGCAGAGGAGCATCATTTGAATAATGTTTCAG
>JAQQZY010000014.1:3521343-3531966 GCA_030068375.1 Ostorhinchus rueppellii | reverse complement strand
AGAGAGAGAGAGAGAGAGAGAGAGAGAGAGAGAGAGAGAGAGAGAGAGAGAGAGAGAGAGAGAGAGAGAGAGAGGCCTCAAACAGCCTCTTTCACCACATGTGTACAGTGCTCTTCCTTGCAAAACAATAAACCCTGCTCACATCTGCATTCTACTGAAGCAGCCACTATGTTTTTTTTATTCTTAGATATTAGCTGGTTTACTCTCGACATGTTTCCGTGGTGTGTGTGTGTGTGATCTGCTGAGGGCAAATATCAGTGATGTGCTCAGATTTGCTGATGTGCTGTCATCTACACCAAACAGCAGAAAGTTTTACATAACAACCATTAGCCTGATGTCAGCGTGCATCTCCTATTATTTTTTTTTTTCTTCAGTGACAGATGACAACAGCTGCTAGCAGATCTGCTAATACGTAACGAGCCATAAACTGGTATGATCCCAGAAGAAGTCAGAGTACCGGGTTCTGCCTGTTGCCCATGGACACGTCAGTCAGACCGGAGCAACATCATCCGTCACTTTAAATCATGTTTAACCTCAGTGTAAGTTCATGTGTTCATCCTTTTAGCTCCTGTTATTGGATGCTGGGATGGAAGGATTAGGCTCAAAATAAATATTGGAGTTTAGATTGGAACACTTTTTTACCCAGTATCGTGGTTAGGATGGGAATATCCAGGTCAGGTTTATTAAGTAGTGCCAGGTACAACAAACCCCGCCCCTCATATGTTTTATAGTTGCCTCCGCCAAGAAGGTTATGTTTTTTCCAGGGTTTGTTTGTTTGTTTGTTTGTTTGTTTGTTAGCAACATAACTCAAAAAGTTGTGGACTGTTTTTGATGACATTTTAAGGGCATGTCCGCTCTGGGTCAAGGAAGAGATGATTACATTTTGGAGGCGATCTGGATCACCGTCTGGATCCAGGAATTTTTTTAATGATTCTTTATCATTGTGAGATAGGGCATGGCGGCACAGAACAGCCTATGAGGTCATTCAGCGCCATCTAGTGGAGGAAAGTACAAACACTACCTTTGCGGAGGTCTGCGTTCTCAGAGTACTTTCCTTGTTTATTTTGGCATCGATCCAGGTAATGCGTGTGCTGATGTCAGCCTATCGGTTGCCTCCATATACAGTACGTCCCAGGTTTGAAGTTAATTGAAAGAAAAATGATGTTTTTATTTTGTGTGAAATAAATGGGAGAAGAAAAAAGATTTTAAAAATTCATAAAAAATTTTAAGTTCGACTTTTCCCAGAATGTAACTACATCTATCTTGGTCACTGGCAATCTATGAACCGAATTTAGTGGGAATTCAACCAACAGTTTTGCTGCTACAGACATTTGACATTTGGGCCATTATAATGGTGCTTTTCCACTGCGAACCCTACTCAGCTCTACTCGACACTCTTCAACATGACACGACTCTACCCACTTGTCGGACCGGCCCAGTTGTGTTTCCACTGCCAGCCGTTACTAGTCGGGACTAGTTGAAGTGGGTGGAGTTGGTGGAGTGGACACAGCCGTGCCGTCGTTTTCAGGCGACTAATAAAGTGTTATGCCGTGGTCAGTAAAGTAAACAACAACGATGGTTGCGGTACTGCTGCTATTGTTTGCGCTGTTGTTTATTGTCACTGAAAACGCCTAAACAGAAGCAGGTCTGTCTGGAGGGGGATTATTTCAGATCCCTGTCGCGCCTATGACAACATTTCCTCTGACCAATCAGTGGACAGCACAGTTCACGTCACATTTTAGTGCCGGCTCGGCACGGCTACACCCACCCCTGAAACAGGTACGAAAAATCGTAACGGGTCCCAGGTCCAACCCCCAAGTGGAAAAGGACCATAAGTAAATGGCGAAAAAAAGATTTTAACAGTTTATTAAAAATTTTAACTTTGACTTACTTTTCTCCAAATGTAACCAAATCTATGTTGATTACTGGCAATATATAAACCAAATTTGGTATGAATATAATCTATAACTTCGCTGCAACACACGTGAAATTTCACCCAGTATAAGTAAATGGGAAATTTTATTTTTGTAAGAAATTCATAAAAAATAAAAATTTAAACCTACTTTTCCCAAATTGTAATGACATGCATTCTGGGTAACTGGAAATTTATAATCTCAATTTGTAATGAATCAAACCAATAGTTTTGCTGATACAGACATTTGAAATTCCACCCATTAAAAGTAAATGGGGTGGGGGTGGGGGGGTTAAAAATTCATTAAAAAAAAAAATTAACTTTGACCGACTTACTTTTCTCCAACTGTCACCACATCTATGTTGGTTACTGGCCATCTATAAACCAAATTTCGTATGAATTCAACCTGTAATCGTAATAGTTTTCTGCTAGAATGTTAACAAACAAACCCACCTTTGGGGGGGGGGGGGGTAACAACGCAAAGTGTCCCATTTGCTGTCCAAGGATATAGGTAAAAAAAACAAAAAATATATAAAAAAAAAAAAAATGTACCAAAACTGATAAAACAGACACACAGTCAGATAAATAGTATCTAAAAATACAACCAGAATATAAAATTAATAGTCACACACTTAAAACACGTACGAGTCAAAGTGGAAATGAGCCAGTTTTCCAGCCAAATGAATGTCATTTTTTACACATTATCAGAAAATCTGCAAAAGACAATGTGTACACCTGTGCGTTTCCTTCTGCTACTGTAGTGGGAGCATTCGGAGATAAGGCCATGAATAATATCCAAATAATAAATAGCCGGTATGAAGCTTGTGTCCGTCCAAATCTGATTCAGTGTTAAATTAGTGGGCAGACCAGATGTGAGTCAAGGTCAGTCTGACCTCCTGAGACGCACAAAAGCAAAAGTGTAGCAGTTTCTCCTTTTTATTTCTAATTAAATTCTTGTCTTTTTAAGGAATGTCCATTGCAGTGGACAATGGACTGAAAATGGACTGAATAGTTTTTACATTCATCATCTTTTCTACCATTTTACTGACGAGAGAGAGCGTTTTCATGAAAGAAAATCGAAATCATTCACATTTTAAAAGTTAGTCTGGAAAAGTTGGAGCTTTTCCCTCACCTTTTTCAACTCGTATAATGTGATTAAATGTGGAAAAAACACCTAAAACCAAACATTGAACTTGGGCTGAGCTTTATTCCACTTTGGCATTTTGCAATTTTCATGCCACACTTTATCAGTCGTATCATGAAAGATACAA
Source organism: Ostorhinchus rueppellii (assembly GCA_030068375.1). Taxonomy (NCBI): domain Eukaryota; kingdom Metazoa; phylum Chordata; class Actinopteri; order Kurtiformes; family Apogonidae; genus Ostorhinchus; species Ostorhinchus rueppellii. The sequence continues at coordinate 3,528,783 of JAQQZY010000014.1, read as the reverse complement.
AAATAAACGATTTTTCTTTGATCCACATATATACCTGTCCTAAGTAAGGCATTTCACAAATAAGTACCGAATGCAGGGGGGTCAAACTCATGTCAGTTCAGGGGCCACATACAGCCCAATATAACCTGAAGTGGGCCGGATTATTAAAGTAATAACATAATAATATATAAACAATATAATTTCCAAAATGTGTACGTCTAACTTCTATGCTGTGCAGTGAAAAAAGTAAAATTATACTATCAAAATGTTTACATCTACAAACTATCCTTTAAAAACATGTGAAAAAAACATGAACAAAATGGCATTTATTAAGAAAACAAAGTGGAATTTTAACAGTTGATTCCATTATTTGACCTCAGTTTCTCATTTTCACATGTTCGTTATAAATGACAGATCACGTTGGATCTACAAATACATACAACATTTAATAACAGATAATTATTTTAAGACATTTCAGGTTGTTGATATTTTTTGTAAAAGGCTCGTCTGTAAATGTAAAAGTTTTTGTGCGATTGTACTTTTTTTTTTTTTTTTTTTTTTACAATAAAACTAAGAGAAATGTTTGTGGTTTTCATTCTTTACAGGTTATTATGATCGTATTTTACTGGTCTGACCCACTTTAGATGGAACTGACCTAAAATAAGTTTAACATCCTTGATTGTTCATATTCTCGGTGCAATTTTTGTATTTCACTAATTCATCCCAAGGGCTGGATTGGACCATTTGGCGGGCCGCATGTTTGACGCCCCTGACCCAGTGTTTTATATGAAAACACAGACTTACTAAGCCTTCATGTCCATCATAGAGAACATTGTCGGAATAAAAAAGTGTGCATTCACCAGCTGAAAAATGATGGCAGGTCAACAAAAACATGTCAAACTATTGATGAGATGCTTCTGTTTTGATAAAGACTTAATTTTTTACTTTAAAATATTGTGTTTTTTTGCCTTTTATGACATATTATCAGAACCATAAATCCTTTATTATAATCCCCTTGGGGAAATGTATGCGTTCCAGTTGCTCCAACACAGTTAAAGTACAGCGCAAGGAAAAATAAATCAGTAAATATTAAGCGACACTGCAGTTTTTAGAGGTGGGAACAGCAGACACTCCTGAACAGTCAGACATGTATGTATGTTTTCTGCTGTTGAAAGGATGGGTCTTAATGTGGTTGTTTTTTTGTGTTTGTTTTTTTTTTTTTAACATTCCTACTGTGTTACAAAGAGCTCAGTGGGCGGAGTTAATTCCACACCTGGTTTTAACACCACCTCATTATTTGGGGGCGGTCCTAAGGAGGTGTGTCATGGAAAATGTCAGGTTGTAGCCACAGTTGTACGAGAATGGTACTCTGCAGGTTTGATGATGATGATGATGATGGCCAGCTTCCCTTTAATTACATGAGGTGATAGCCCCCCCCCCTGTCTGATCTGTCTTCATGTCTCTGTCCGTGGTCAGCATTGATAGTGCTGCTACAAGTTAATGGTTAAATCACTTCGTTATCCTTGTTTGGAAATTGGGTTTTGTCATTTTACTCATCCCAATGCACAATTTATACCCAGCATGAGCTCTTAGCATTAGCACAGAGCACGCATAGGGACCAACTCCAGATATTCATCAGCCCCGTGGTCAGAGGACATGAGACTGAACTTCTATATCCAGGATAAATGTGCGTGTAGATGTTTTTCAAACTGTCTGAATCCTGTTCTGCTCTGAGATGCTTTAAGGAACATTGATGATTGTACTTTTTGTACTTTTCGATTCATTGATGGTGTTTTATAAACATGTTAATATGATCTCAAAAAGTATTTTTCCCAAGTTAAATCAGGTTAAATAATAAAAAAGTACAAAGCATAGCATAGTGTAGCATAGCATAACATAAATAGCATAGCATAACATCACACAACATAACATATGATATAACAGCATAGCATAATATGATATAGCATAAATGACATAGCATAACATAGCATAGCATAACAGCATAGCATAAATGACATAGCATAGCATAATATGACATAGCATGACATGACATAGCATGTCAGCATAACATAATATGACATAACAACATAGCATAATATTATATAGCATAGCATAATATGATCTAACATAACATAGTATAACAGTGTACAGCGTATCGTAATATAACAGCAATGAAAGAGATAAATATTAAGTATAACAGTTAACATCTGATGGGTGTTGATTTTAACTCGGCAGGTGTTAAATTGGTACAGTTTAAGTTGATTAAACTTTTTTAGTTTAGCATAATTTTCTCAGATTTTTAATACAGTCTTCACAGAAGAGTGAAGCTTCATCCTTGTATTTCTTTATTTTTTGTATTTATTCAGTGTGAGAGTTTCTAAAGTCATATTCATGCTATCTGTTACTCATATTGAAGGGCTAGAACTTATTGTACGCTTGTTTTTCTAAGTTGGTTAAGTTAGCATAACTCGCCCAAACTACATGCCCTTCATTTTTAAACAGTGAATACATTTTTTAAATATATTTTTAAAAAATCTTATTGTTGCACGTAAAAGTATGAATGGATGTGGATTTCACACAATATTAATATCAAAGCAGAGGCACTGAAGGGGGATCTAACACTACCAGCTATGAGTGTATATATTAGTATAAATATAAAGCAGCTGCCTGGCAAAAAAAAAATTTCCTTGACCTTTATTTGACACCTCAAGAATGAAAACTGGTATACGAAGAGGAAAATGAAACGTCGTGAAAGTGAACTTAGTAAAACTGTTATTTTTCAGTTTGTCTTGTTATCTTGCAACTAATCCTGTTAAAATAAAAAAGCATCATCTCTGTACCGTACCTGATCATGAAATGGGAGAGAACGATTTGACATCAGCAGAACAAAATCACATATACTGTGTAAATATCATTATTCTATTTTTTCCTCTTAAATTGGTCCATTTTCATGTTTTCTATCGTTCCGTTGCTTCATAAAAATAGGAAATCGGTCCACTGTGTTGTTCTGTACATTTTACAAAGCATACTGAGTTTGTTTTTTTTTTATTGGGTTGTATATTGATTTCCTCGTGTTCTGATTAAACTGATCACTAGAACTAAATACAGATGCTTGTATTGTGTAATCTGAAAACCTCCCCAGGATTGTATCTCCAGAGCTCTAGGTGGACTGGGTTGGTCGTGCTGGGTGAAATATCTGGATGTGATCTCAAATTAGATGTAGTTTAATCGGTACCATGTGTATGTACGTCCATGAGCTGGGCTGTTCTTCAGACTGGAGTCCCCCTGTTCAGACCATTAGTGTACAGAGCTGGACGTGGTTCAACAGCGACAGTGAACTTCTCTATAGTTCCATCCTATGGGACTGGCCCAGCGCTAACACATGACAGCCTTACTCCAGGTTTGTTTGCTCTTCCACCAGTATTTCTAGTAGAAAGTTGACAATACCTCATTTTGCAGTAAACAATGAGCACTTTTAGATGTGTATTTTGGAAAAAAAAAAAATGTTTTTACCGAATTTTCTGGCTTAAAAATAGTAAAAAAAAAAAAATGCAACTACTCAGTAATGGATGAACAGACAATGAACATTTGTTTTTGACCATTTTATAAAACCTATATTAAAATGTAGTACCAGTTTTCATAAAACTGTCAAATCTTTACTGTTGGTCCTATAGGGTGTTTATTCTACAAAAAACTAAATACTTTGTATTTATTTCAATATATAAGGGCATAAAATAACAAGAGTTTTGTTAAAAGGGAGCATCATAAGTTTAAAAGGTTTATTCAATATATTTATTATATACATTCATGCATATATATTTTAGTATATATACATATTCATGCATATATGTTTATTACTATATACATTCATTCATATATATTAGTATATACTGTACATTCATGTATGCATAAATGTATTGTCTATAATTTGGCGTCCCCTCCAACAGATGGCGGCCTAGGCACCCGCCTGTGTCGCCTAAACCCAGAGCGGTCTAAGCACGTGCAGATATCCGTGGAGTGTATATGGTCAACTGTGTGGGGGTCTGCCCCTAGTGGCCTGACTTATCACTGCATGGCAAAGTTTTTGGGACAGTTGGACAGACTGATGACCAACTGATGACAATACTGTGCAGCCAGTGCGGCTGAAAGTAAAAAACCGAACAAACTGAACTAACATTTATTTAAAATAAGTCCTCCTTCATGTTCCCAAAGCCACAGGGAGCCGCAGCAGAGCGATGAAGGAGCTGCAGGCTGCCGACCCCTGCCCTAAACCCTCCCCTTCAGTTTTGCACGTACACATGAAGGGGGAGTGTTGTCCCCATTCTCAATTAGAGAAAGAGGAGAAATTTCCCATAATTCTGTTTGAATCATTGGCAAGACGGAAGTAAGCACATGCTAAAACATGCAGCAGTGACGAAAGAAACACACAAATGTAAGTAGTTTCTTCATAAACAACTCAAACATTTCATCGACCGTTTAACGCTGTTTCAGTGCAGTATAGATCGCATTTCTGTGGTTTAGAGATGACAGACGTAAAAAGATGAACAAAGCCCATGGAACAGAGACGTTACAGCTGCTAATGGCATGGGGAATATTTTAGGAAACAAAGTTATCGTATCTGGTTGTAGAGGCATCGATGACATAATGATGATGTAACGGGTCGAAAAGGGTTGTCCCATTTCATAGGGGAATGTTTCAGTCCCTCCCCTTACAGCTCCATTTCAAAGGGTGGTGCCGAGGGCAAAGACCAAGGGGTAGGGCTAAGGAGTGAATTGGGATTGGGCCTAAAAGTAATGTACTATCAAAAAAATAAATGTCTTCAAAAGATGATTTTATATGTATTTTTGGATGTAGATGTTAAATACGTCATCAAAAGATTAATTTAAGGGTATTTTTGCATCTAGATGTTAAAAGTATGATTTCAAAGGTGATTTTAAGTGTATTTTTTGGTAGTTTTGGGTATTTTTGGATCTAGATGTTAAAAATATGTCTTTAAAAGGTGATTTTAAGTGTATTTTTGGATGGAGATGTTAATACGTCTTCAAAAGATTAATTTAAGTGTATTTTTGCATCTAGATGTTCAAACTATCTCTTCAAAGTATGATTTTAAGTGTATTTTTGGCTCTAGATGGGACCCAGCCCCATACCTCTATCATCTATATCTTATATTCACACAGTTCATCATTGTCGGTGTCTGTTGTTGAAGTAAACTACTGGACTACACAGGCCCATCAATCCACTTTGATCCGTGACCACTGGTGGCTTTGCGGCGCTGTGCGCTGACATGTCCGCGCTGGCGTAGCGGTGGCTAATGTTAAATGTGTCGTCGGGTTTGACCTTTTCGCTAATGGCGCTGGCACTCCTTAGCAAAGGTCATATTCTACATTTCAACCAATCACTGCCTGGTGTATTAACTGGTTTTTGAGCGAATGAAATAAACCTCATGCAGGATCAAAACACTGTATGTATTTACGCCGTTCGGCAAATAATGTGTTCGATGAGGTGACGGCGATAATCAGTTTCATGCTGAATTTGATAGGGTGGCATGACATGACCTTTACAGGCACTAAAATATATGTGCAGTAGCTGGAGGCTATATTACAACATCAATATTTATGATAATAGCATCCCAGTGTATTATTACCCTCTTCATCTGAAATGACCACCTGCAATTTTAGTGGAACTGTCAACAGTGGGAGTGAACACAGTTTTGGCAGAAATATTAAAGCAACCGTTTTTCACACATAAACTGTAAAAGCAGATTTTCAATAATGAAGTCACGCTATTTAGTCTACTTTGGTAAATTATAAATTGTCAAGGCTGTCTTCATTAAATTGTATTATTAGTCGTATTAGCATTAAGTGCATAATTGAATATGATTATCTGTAATTATTCACATAAATTACATTTAGACCACTGATCACTGAGGAGACAGTGTCTGCTCGGTGGTTTTTTCTGCTTCTAAATTGACTGTCCCATTTAGAAAAACATCCCCCAAACAAAAGTTGGCATAAATATTCTATTACCACAATTCCCTGCGCTTTACAAAACTCTCCTCGAAGTTTGAGGTTTATTTTTTTTTTTTTTTTCCTCCCTCCTTTTTCTCTTTTCAGTGCCGTACAAGAGTTGTGTTCTGGTGTCATGACACTGCTGCACAAATGTGGAACTTTTATAATGAAGAAGTATGAGCACGGTGCGGTTCGATTTAGACAGCTTAAATGCCAAATGTTATTTTTGCCGTTATTAATTCCCCACACGATGCAAAAACTATAAAGCAGGAACTATCATAGATGCTGTTATAACAGGGTTCAGATGATGGCGACGATAAGGAAAGTAATAAGCGGAACAAAGATATGGGAAAAAATGACGGCTTTTACAACACGTACATGCAGCGGCGGATGTCAGCTCATTGGGAAACGGGAGAGGGGGCATTTTCATGCAGCGTGTCACATCGTCATGGCAACATGGGAAAAGAAAAGGGAAAAAAGGGAACATGTTTGAGAAGAAAAAGGATGCCAGATCTTTTTTTGTGAACTTGGTGAGGTAGTGGAAGAGCCTGCCAACCCCCCCACCCCCCGCTTCGGTAGACGAGACAAAACCGAAACAAAGTGTGTGAGAGTCCATATATATGTGTGTGTGTGTGTGTGTGTGTGTGTGTGTGTGTGTGAGAAAGTGCTGACTGGAAAAATGTGGGTTTCTTCAAGAGCTTACAAAGCCATGAAAGCATGTGATGACAGAGTCTGGTGAACTCGGTAACGTGGGCGCACACATGCCCACACACACACACACACACACACACAGATACACACTCACAAATGCACACTCAGTGAAGGCTGTCACAGCAGATGGAGCTGTGTGCATTCTGTTACAAGTACCTGCTCAGAGTGGAAGGACTGAGTGGAAGCTGTGACACCATCCTGTGTCTAATGGAGGTGTTTTATAAAGGAATTAGATTTTCAGATGATATGACATGTAAATGTTCATGAATAGAGGTCGACTGGCCCCTGAAAAAACTCAAAAATGAAGCAAATGTGGTATTTTTAGGTTGGAAACACTTAACTTGATGACAGAAATATTAGTGAAATCTGATATTATTAGACAAAATCTATTACTTTGTTATACATCTGCACCATAAATGAAGTGGTCCAAATAAATAGATCTATGCATGATTTAAAAAAAAAAAAAAAAAAGAATAAAATAACCATAAATGTGACCTGATCCAGCAAAATGAGTCACAATGATCCAAATTTCAAAACTGAGATTTGGGCATCAATGGAAAGAAGAGGAAATAAGCTTTACAATGATCCCTTTGTTAAAGTCATATGTTGGATGGTTTTCAAGATATGACCATTTAAAGTACGGTCTTCCACCCAGTTTTTAAAGATAAAAACCTGAGAAAATCACGTTTAAAGTTTTTTTTCCCTGTTTTTCAGTGATATCTTTCCAATCCTGTACATTTAA
>JAQQZY010000014.1:3441348-3467744 GCA_030068375.1 Ostorhinchus rueppellii | reverse complement strand
TTTTTACCAAGAAAACATGTTAAATGGATAGATATCAGCTCTGAAATTAAACTACTATGAGCTATTTTTGTTGTTATTTTTACATTTGCCCAAATAAATGGACCTTTAGTTGTACCAGGCATTAAAATGAACAAGAAATGGAAGAAAACAAGGGTGGTCTAATAATTTTTTCCCGTGACTCTATGTTAATTGGGACTTGACGATTAGTTACATCATTTGATTTGAAAATCTTTAATGTCCCTGAAGGCAATTTGATTTCCAACAGAAGTGTACACATCTCACATATCACCAAAACAATCAGTCACACAAAATACAATAAATACATTAAATACAGTAAATAAATCATCATAGTTAATGGTACATTATTCCCAACAAGCTTGCCTACAGGCTATTTAAAAACTTAACTGCATAGGTGTGTGTTGGGGTTCTGATGGGAAAACGCTGTGTTTACACTTTAAGAACAAGGTGATGACAGTATTATTCAGTATTTTCTAAACAGTTCTTCAGTTTCCACTAAGCCAAGCCTACTTTGAGACCATTCAGTCATATCCGAGGGATTTCATTTCAATCCCATTTGTAACGTCACCCCTCCCACATCTTTTTATCCGGAGATTCGTCATGCTGTATTAAGGAACCTGATGACATTCACAGCGACTTTAGGTTCAAGTGGTGCAACACTTACACAAAGTCGGTCTCGTCCTTGAGTTGAACCACGGGCTGGAAGACCAGAGCCCTGCGGCGCATTCCCAGTAAACAGCAGGAGTCCTCGGTGTTAGCGAACACTCGGCCTGCGGGATAACAACAATTAGGGACCGAAATGCAACCAAACGCCGCGGTGTTCTGCTATCAGCTGCTTACGAACGAACATGAACACAGACGTTATGTGACAGTACGTGGGAGGTTATACAGGATGATAATGGCTCCATTTTTCTAGCTCAACAATTACATTGAAAACTGTTCTGCGTGAATCAACAGGTGGACACAGGGTGCTTGTTCTTTATCAAATAAAAATTCCACAGTTTATTTCCCCAAGACCTTGACTTTATGTACTTTTTCATACTTTTGGTTGAGATTATACTTGTTGTGTCATAGAAAAGTTCATTTTCATAAATGTAAGAACGACTGAGTGAATAATTGACAGTAAATTATGTTTTACTGACACAAACATTTTCAGAACATGAAAATCACCAAAGTGCAGGATATCACACAACCATGTTTCACTAGAATCATTCCAGTACTGACCAGTTAGTGACCAGTTAGACAGAAACTTTCCATAATTTATTAACCCATAAGGACCCAAACATCTACAAATAGCGACTAATATTACTTACTGATATAAGAAGTGAAATACTTGCTGATCCATTAATTCTATCAATACATGTCAATAATTGGTGTAAAATACAGTTTGTCATCTTTTCATGGTCATCAGATATGACTCATTTGGACATTCAGACACTCTTTAGTTACCATGGAAACACTATCATCTTCTACAACATTGATTCACCAGTAAAACCCATGGAGTTGGTTCAATGACAGTGGATGGAAACACTTAGTTTATGTTCAGTAAATGATAGACTTTATGGAAAAAGTCACTTTTTCCTCACTTTTCTCAGTGTTTTTAACATAACCCTCAACTTTAATCTGAGCTTTTCTGAATGTCTACATGATCAGTGAATTAAATGCAGAAATATACCAGATTTTCACATAACCCTGTGGGGCCCGATGATCACGCCGGCATGATGAGATCAAGTGGCATCTTTAAAGCGCCGTAACAAAAGAACTCTGTCACATGGAGCGCTGCCATGAAATTTACTTCAAAGTGCAGATTTGAAACTCTCTCCCAGTTATTATTTGGTGCCGATAGACCACGGAAACCCAAAGATATAACTGTTTTAATTTGATAGTAGAAAATCTGTTTATCTGAGCATAAATGTGCACTTATACTGGTGGGATGGGATGGCAGGCGTTGCATTTCTGTCCATAAATTCACCATTTTACAAACTGGGAAAAGTGGTCGAATCAGCTGATACTACTTTACACAAATTTGATGATTTTTGTCTATTTTTTGGCCCAATATGTTAATGAAGTCGGTTATTGTGAAATAATAATTATCTCTTCATATAGAAGAAGTTGTGCAGAAAAAAATGGATACCAAGCATGGGCATTCTAATTTATATATATATATATATATATATGTGTGGTATATAGAGACAAAATCAAGAGTGTCAAAAAAACGTCCAAAATAGGCTCAGGACTTAAAGCGTTAAAATGCAAAATACAGAGGGTGACACTATAGGGGAAAAAAATGTAGTAAATCCCTTAAAGGTTAAAAAATGAACAAAAATTCAATTGGGAACTGACACAAAATTAGCTCTGGGTCTTTATGGGTTAAGAATTTCACATGAAATTCCAGACTTTTCAAGGTCTGGAAAACGGCCTTTAAAAAATTCCATACTTTTTAAGACTCAAGCACCCTGTGGACAACAAATATGGAAGTGCAAACATAGAAGACAGTAAAGAATCTGCCACAAAAAAAGCAACTGATGCAACATAAAGCAGTTGTAGGCTACAGACGTCGTGGTACAAAATGTCACAAAGAACTGTTTGTATTGTGAAAAGCAAATAGTGCAACATGGTGGATTATGATCATTTTTATTAAAAGGACGGACAAGGACATGGAGCTCTAAATAAGGATGTAGATGGTCATGGAGCCAGCATGAAAAAAGTAATATTTACCTTCATCTTATGTCATCCATGAGTATGGAAAATAGGCATAAACAAACAAGAGGAGTTTGACTTTAATTGTAGAATTAAGTCGCATGCAGTCATCACTCATAGTGTTAGTGTTAACAGGAAATCATCCAAAGAAGGAAGGACATAAGCACATCGGAGGAGATTCATCATTATTTAGTTCCACTGGCTGATGTTAATGATCAATAATTAATTTCCACTGAGAGGATAAGAATACATCAAAATGCCAGACAGAGTGACTCCATGACAGATCTGCTTTACCACGAACACGCCTCTGTGGGAGGGGAGGGTCAGCTACCACAGATCATTCCACTAACACCCATTTATAAACGCAACCTCACCTTGTCTGAACGTCTCCACCAGTTTTTTGGAGATCCACTGCATGGCCTTAGCGGAGATCTTGGTGCCGAAGTTACGGTCAAATGGAGATGGCGCGCCGCCCTTTTGAAGGAATCAAAAAGCATCCGTTAGCTGCTTTACATACGGCTTGAAGCGAACATTTTTTTTGATGGGGGTTTTTGATGTTGTTTTGTACATTTTCTGTTTCAAAGCTACTGTTTTCAAGTGTAAAATATCAGATAATTTTAGAGAAGCTGGAAAAGATAAGATGCATCTGTGATGTGATCTGAAACCATGCAATTAAAACTCCAACCAAAACCGTTTCTTCTCCTGATATTAACATAAATGTATTTGTTGAAGTTCTTGTTGAAGCTGCACTGTGTTTAAAAATGTACTACATGCTCACATTTACATTCTTTTTTTCCACTTCTGTGTGCCATTGCTCACTACAGACATCAATCTCTCCTAAGGGATCATCAAAGTTTGGTTTGATCTACTTTTATCTGCGCTAATCTCAAGACGCACAAAGCCAAAACACAACAAAGCCCATAATGCAAAGCGGGGCTATGAATACTCAGACAAATATGCAAAACTGTTAATTAAACTCTTGTTAGTCTGGAAGAATTGAAACCCCTGACTGCACTGCAGAAAGGCGTAATCCCAATTAATTACCTGCTGCATGTGTCCGAGCACATTCTTCCTGCAGTCGAACACTCCTTTTCCTTCTTCGGTGTACAGCTGGTAGATGAAGTCTGTGGTGTAGTTCTCGTTGCTGTTCTCATTCCTAAAAATGGTGCAAACACATGAGCCAATGCACTGCTCGGAATGTGGTCCTATCTAAACATTTCAGCTCCTAGACATTTAGTTTAGTCCGTTTATCTGTTTGCTGCACACGACTTACTGTGTGCTGGAGATACTGGATCATATAGTTGTTTAAGCCTTTAACCCCTCAGACAGTATTTCAGGTGAATTTGCATCTGTTTCAGTGTCATAAAAGCTGCTGTGAGTATGTGCCTGTGTTCATTTTCTTCAGTAGTTTTGTTTTAGGATCAAAAAAGGATGGAATAAGAGAAAAAAAAACAAAGAACGTACTTTAAGTTTGACTGTTCTTTACTAAATAAGGCGCTCAGAATGTACATCAGTAGGAGATTTAGCTTTAACATGAACTTTGAACACACTGAACCACAAGTATTTGAGTTTTGGCCCAGTAGTTGTATGTTTTGAGGGTTTTTTTTTTTTTTTTTCTAAATCAGTCCAGCTGCTTTTTGGCCTCTGGTTGAACTCCAAAAATCAGTTATACAGTCAAAACTTAGTAAACAAACCAAAAAAAAAAAACCTGAAAATCACAACGACATTGCAAAGAGTTCTATTTCAACACATTACACTTATCTAGATTCAACCCAAATGTTTTTATAATTCTAATTTATAGTGCAGAGTGTTTGTTTTTGTGTTATATTTCTCTTTACTCATGTTTGCTGTGGTCTTATATTGTTTTTGAATGTGTGTCATGCTGCTGCTACAATGCAATTTCCCCTTTTGGGATAAATAAATCCCTCCGTCCGTCTGTAAAAGCAAAAAATCAACAAGGAAAACGGTGTAAACGAAGCCCAAACTGTCTATTTTTTACAGCAACTCAGTCTCAGTCACTGCTCTGTGTTTTGCCTCCTATTACACATGCAGTGTGGGGTGCACTGAGCATGCTCAGACGTCTATGGAAAGTGCAGAGTCTATTCTATCAGTGCCTTTTAAAATTTTTTCCTATTGAGCAAATGGTTGAATTTGCTCACCACAGACACGTCAGGGGCTAAAGAGTTAAAATGCAAGAGCAGCACATTATGTCCATCTGGTTTGTAATGATAGCCTTAAATGCACTGGAGCTGTAAGTTTGGCTGTTCTGCTTTTCTGTTTAATCCCAGGATTGTTACTAAAGCATATGGAACGTGTATATACCTGAGAACCAGGCCTCTTTGAATGCTGGTCTTCATTTTCTCTGTCAGGTGCTCCACATTGGCCTGTGGGTAAAAACAGATAAAAAAGTAATGGTCACCAGCAGATGGCACTTTAGAGGCCATCTGAGAGTTGAAACACAAGTGCCCCCTAGTGGATGAAGCAAGAAGTGAATGTTTGAGGAGAGAATTCAGTGACATGGCAGTGAATGTGTGGCGTGTGTCGCTTTAAAGGAGGGATATTTTGCTTGTTTTAAATGGAATTATGCATTTCCAAACATTTCCCTGTGGTCTACACCAACTGTAAATGCTCTGCTTGGGTCTGAATTCTTTATCAATTCAACTCCACAGGTCCATCTTTAACCCTTTTTTTTTTTTTTTTTTTTTTTTTTTTTTTAGTAATGACAGGAGAAAGGTCATTTTGAGCGCTGGCCCTTTAAATGTACATGAGCCACTTCAAGCCCCGCCCCCTCCAGGTTGTTGGCCATGTTTTCTGTCCCATTCAGCCACTTGTGTTTGTTAATACAACCAACAATTGAACATTTTTAATAATGAGCTCGAAGTTTGGACATATTTTCACTTTTTACTGAAACCACTGCTGTTTATAAACAATTGTCGTACTCTAAGAAATGTTCATTGGAAGTCTTGACCTTATATGTATAAATATCATGATGTAACTCGTTATAAAATGTAACAAATTAAGAAGGAATTAAAAACGGTTCAAGAAATGCACTAAATTTTTGCCAGAATGAATATAAATATAGCTTTGCAGCAGCTGGAGGGTTCAAATTCAAACTGTATGAACTATTTGGGTCCAAATACACAAATAAATGAACCACAGACTAATAAAAGGGGATGTGTATGATGTGTCACCTGCAGGTCTCTGATGTCGAATGGCTCTTCGTAGATGTAAGCAGCGTCGGCACCAGCGGCCAGGCCTCCGACACTGGCCAGGTATCCACAGTAACCACCCATGGTCTCGATGATGAACACACGCCTCTTTGTTCCGCTAGCGGACTGCTTGATCCGGTCGCAAGTCTGGCACATGCAAAAGGCTCACAATGTAAGTCCCATTAACAATTATTCACTTCACTTCACTAATAACTGTCGAGCTGGTGTACACTGGCAAATTTACACGGTAAGTAGGGCTAGGCAATATACACAAATAATTAGAATTACGATGATTTTTTAATATTTTTTTTCTCCATCGATATGAACTTGACATCGAACATGATTCGGTAACATTTTTCTTTACTGAAACTATGTTGTATGTGTAGAAATCATAAGCAACAATAACAAATCTGCACTTGCAAATGTGTCATACACGCCGATGTTAAACCGCAGAGACCTCAAACACCTCTTATAGCATGTGACATGTGCTGGTTCAATTTCAGTGTTTTAATCAGCTTCAGGGGTCCGCCATGATCTAATTCTGTTTTGTTTTTTTTTAAGAATAGAATAGAAAAGAATGCCTTAAGTCCCAATTTTGCATTTGCGTTATCTGAGAATGAATGAATTTACCAGAAATTAAGAAGAAACGCTGTGGAAAAAAATGTGTTTCTGCTGTGTGACCCGAACAGAAGCTTTAGGTAGTTTCTTTTTTCTTACTTAGAAAGTTAAACATAGATGTCTGACACTTTCACGTTCACTTTCATGTACATCTAACCATTTATAAACAACTCAGAGGCATTTATTTACTCAAATGAGGAAATAACACTGAACTGATGCGAATGCTTAACCTTTGTACCTTTTAATCTTTCCTAAGTAATTTATCACCAGTTATTATATCATCCACTGTTTTGTATTTTTCAGTAAAAAAATCAGGTATTTCCAAATATATTAATTTTACTGATCATAGAGATATTCATAAAAGCTCAGAGTAAACTAAAAGGCTGTTATATAACAACAGAGAAAACGTGACTTTTCAGCTAAATATATTATCAACAGAGTATAAAAACAAGCGTCTACAACTACGACCACTTCTCAAACTCCATGGGTTTTACTAGTAAATCAATGTTGTAGAAGATGACTGTGTTTCCATGGTAACTACAGAGCCTCTGAACATCCAAATGGGTCCTATCTGATGACCACAAAAAGATGACAAACTGTATTTTACACCAGTTATTAACATATATTGATAGGATTAGTGGATCCAAAGTTATCCAAAGACATTTTAGTTTAACAGATTCACTCAAGTAGACGCAGCACTGGAAATCTGAGAAACTTTTCCTTACTTTGTAAAGCATGTGGCTTGCATTAATAATTGAAAAGTTAGCAACAGAAGGTGTTCACGGTCTCTGAAGTAACCACTGATTGGCTATAATGGCAGAAAAATATTCACAATTAATATATTGCGACCAAAAAGGCTACAGGGGGAGCATTAATTCCGATTTTTCATAATTTTCCTGCAAAACTGAGTGAATCAAATAAGTGTGAAATATTGCCCAGCCCTAATTTTAAGCTACATCTATTTAAGTCTAAATATGACAAGTAATGCATTAGCACTTTACAATCCACATAAAGAAAACAACATCCATTGACATTCCAGCATGCTTAGGGATCAACTCTTAAACAACTCAGGCAAACTGAAGCTAAAATGTTGTTTCACCAAATAGACTGGAGCCCTGCATAAGGATGAGAAAACACATAAAAATGGTAAACTTTACATATAATTTAGAATTTGAATAATGAACACTTGGTGGAAATCATAATTACAGGGGGAAAGTTTCTTTTCTGTCTGAACTGAAGCACATTTTTACATATTTGAGCACCAAGGTCAAGCTTTAATAATCCAATGTTGATAAACTATTCGAAACTAAGTAAAAAGTATGCGGGTTTTTAGATGTAGTGTTTTAAAGTTTAGTCATTCAGCTGGAATTTTAATCAGGTTAAGGTCAGAGTGAGGGCTGACACTTGCTACCATGTGTAATTTTCATCCTCTTTGCATTAGTATCTGAACAGAGCTGCCTTACCTCTACGATGGCATTGAGGGCCGTGTCTGCCCCAATACTTAGATCTGTGCCAGGTACATTGTTACTTATGGTGGCAGGCAGCATACACATCGGGATGCAAAACTCCTCATAGGTAGCGCGAGCATCATACAGCTGCAGCAGACTCTCAAGTGCCTGAAGCGGCAGTATATAAAAATGCATTAGAGCCGCGGAAGGCTGGCTGCTGAGAGAGACGTGAATCTCCCCCAGTTTGCAAGAGCGTATCCTGCCATTCCGGCTTTCTCCGTGTGATAGCTGCTATGGCTTCCCTTTGGCAGAACGAACGGGAGGAAAGAAGTGTGAATAAAGACATGGAGAAAGAAGTGAGAAAGGGGGTAAAAAATGTTTTAAAATGGGGGGAAATTAAAAAGAAAACATGCGAGACTGGAGAAATAAAAGGTGTAAAGAAAGTTTTGGATGTAATAAAAAAAAAACCCAAAAAACGAAAGATGAGGATATTTGTGAGCGTCGGTAGCTCATTGCAGAGAGCGAGGAGTGACAAGCCTTTGCAGAACATGACGGCAAAATATGCTGTGGAAGGTTTGATGCAAGCACTGATCACATCTGTATGTCCAGAAGGATGATGAAAAAATGAAGAGGATGATGGTCAAAGCCAAGATTTAGGCTCAGATACCTGCTTCTGTCTATTCACTCTTGTTCATTATGCTCTATGTGTTTATTAGCTTCACATAATGCTTCAGGTAAAATAGGCACGCCATTTCGAGTAAGCATTATGGAATAAGGTTTGTGCACAAGCTCAATACCTATTTTGCAGGCGGTAGCTTTGAGTCTTGTAGCTGTGTGTGTGAGCTTTGTCCATAACGTCACACGTGCATGCTAACATGTCAACCACTCTTCATGTTAACACGTGGGTGAATACAAACACACAGCAAAGAGCAGGCAGAGCAAACATGGCGGTCACCACACTTGTGCATCCCACAGCATGCCTCCATGTTGTCACTCACTGACTTACCTGCTTTGGAAGGGAGGGTCGCTACTCTGTATTGTGTTTTTATGTTTACCAGTCAAGCCTTATAGACAGCACAGGCACTGTTTTGAATTTGTAATGTACTTCAGATGTGAAAGATCCTCACAGAACAATTTTCTAACTAAGGCAGGGATGTCAAATATGCGGCCCACGGGATAAACCCGGCCTTCTAAAGAGTCCACTTCGCCTCATAGGACAGTCAACATGTATTGATCATAAAGTTAAATGCTGTAAGTTTCAGTTCCAGATGCCTGTTACTAAAGGTTTTGTGCCTTTGTAGATCCATTACAATCTGTAAGTTGTAATGTACACCACCAGTCAAAAGTCTGAACTCACGTTGTCATTTAAATGGGATGAGATGGACTACAGATGGCCAACCAGTGCTCCGCATCACTGGCAACTCTTTGGATCTTTTGGAAAGCATTTCAGGAGACTACCTCAACGAAGCTTATCGAGAGAATGCTAATATGAAAAGCAGTAATAAAAGCAAAATGTGGCTATTTTGAAGAATCGAAAATATAAAACATGCTTTGAGTTATGTCACACTGTTTTTTAATTACATAATTCCATATGTGTTCATTCATAGTTTCGATGCCTTCAGTGAGAATCGACAATGTAAATAGTCATCAAAATAAAGGAAAAACAGGTGAGTCCAAAATTTTGACTGGTAGTGTACATGTGTAAATGATAAACTGAGGTATAAGATTGTTAAAATGGACTTGTTTTTGTTATGAAATTTCAGGTACATGAATTTTCTTATTCATAGTTTTTGTTTAACCTCTTGACACCTGAATTTATTTCCAATTATGTAAAAAAAAAAAAAAAATTCACTTGGGTTTTTGCTTTCAAGTACATAATATTTTAGTTGCATTTTGGAGCACAGAGGGTTTGATGCGAATTTGCAACAATCGGCATCAAGGGGTTAAGCATACTTGGTAAAGATTAACGTGCATACTTTCTCCACTAAAACAGAAAAAAAATTCTAGTTACTCATAAGGCATTGATTGATTTTGAGGTCAATCTGGCCTGAATGTGGCCCCTTGACACATACAATCAGTGCTACTGAGGCTAAGGTGACTGGTAAAATAACTGAGTGAGCGCATTCTCCCTTCTTGAAATGTGATCGGTTGGCTCACTTTGTAACGAGGAGCGTGTCTGAAGCCTCTGCTTGTGTTGCATTCTATTTCTCTTTATATTTCTGGTCGCCGGGCCCATCACTTACAGTAGTGATGGCGTTCAAAGCCGTGTCGGCGCCAATGCTGAGGTCTGAGCCCGGCACATTGTTGGAGACAGTGGCTGGGACCATGACCATGGGCACACAGAACTCGTCATATTTCCCGCGCGCCGTTAACAATTCCAGCAGTGACAGGAAGGCCTGCAGGGCAGAGCCAAGGGCTTTAGTGTCTGCAAGGTTGGAAACTGGTACTGTGGTTTGGTGGAGTGGTGCTACTTGCCACAGGGGAGGAAAAGACATAAGTGGAGGGTGCCAAGGGGAGGAGCCAGGTCTATCACAACGGACAGCAGCGAAACAGACAGGTACCACTCTACACACACTGAACATACATCCTTACATAACTCATTTCCTTGCATACATCACAGGAAAGTTAAAGCCGGTGAGCATCTAAACAGGATTGCGTGAAATGGCTGGAGAAAGGCGGGTGTTTTCTATTTTCAATATGAATTCAAAAAGCATCAATTCAGAGAAATGACAAATAAATGCAGCTACTTTTACAAAGATTAGCTTTTTGTCTTGTATGTGTGACAACGTATGGAAGGATAAGGTGACTGAGTAGGATTAGACTGATGAAAAGGATCGACATTAACGTGTTCAATATAAAATAGATATAAACATCTGGCTATGCAATTAGCAAAAATCATCCATTTTAAATGCATAAGAAAAACAGCACTTTCAACCATTAACAAATCAGTATCAGTGTTAAAGATATAACATTTTTAGCTAATGGACAAAATTAATGATGAATATGCAGCTCTAAATCTGAGTATCTTATTAAAAAAAAAAAAGTTTCAAACGTACCTCAAATCCACCAATAACTAGAAGTGCATTTATGTTGTGCTTTCTCATCTGATCTGCAATTTTGTCAACGTGCTTTGCAGGAAGAGTTCTGGGAAAACAGAAACATACAAAAAAAAAAAGTAAACAATTTACTGAGGAGCTTTCATTAGTTGCAGCTAATACATTTCCTGTGACCACATTAGCTAAATCTCCATGACAACACTGATGTCATCTGTATGAATTCCACTCATTCTTTTTGTCTTTATTTATCCTTTCAGGTTTATGTTCCTTACCAGCTGCTTGCTTATGAAATGCATATTAAATGTGTACCTTTTAGTTCCCAGCAGAGATCCACCCTGTCCTGTCCATCCTCCCACATCAGCCCACTTAATCTCCTTAATCTAAGGGAACATAACGGTAACAAACACATACACACAGTCAGTGTCTTATTGGAACAACAAATTGTATTCTGAACAAAACAAATCTACAGGAATAATGAAATATTAACGCGTCCTTTGCTTTGTATTGTTTTTATCCGGCTAATTCATTACAAACCTATTTCTATGTTCAAAAACCTCTTGCTCCGCATTATCTTTTCTGTCCTTGGGTTCTCAGTGCATACATTCATGGGAGATTTAATTTTCCAGATACACTGTTATACTGTAGACAAACTGTTCCAGTGAAAACAAGAAGGCGTGTAGCAGAAACTCCCAGAGCACTGAAGTATTGAAAGCCATTACGGTGATCGTCTAATTTGCTTCGGGTCAGTTGGTGCATCCTGATTTTTACCAAGACCGGACACGATGTTTAGATTTAATTAGATTCAGATAAAATGTCACACAATTCACAAATGAGACACGTGTCCTTTTTGTCGACTGGAAAACAACAGGTTGAGTTGAAATAAGTGCATGGAACCAGTTTTACTAGTTGTCAAACAAAAACACAGCCACATCTCAGGTTACATCCTGGACAAACAACTCAGGTTTCCACTTTCCAAACTGAGACCGACCGCCTGCTTTTACTGCAACTACATTATTAAGCAGCCTGTACTCCCACAATAGTAAAATCAGGTCAAAATAATCCATTACACAACTAATTATTCCTTAGATGTGTATTCGAAGACACCACAGGCTGTATTTGAGTGTTCTCTGTTGCCCTCTATCAGATCATCCCAGTACTGCATCATCTTTGTCTGAGCAGAGCAGAGGAGGATGAGTCAGTATGGGGAATTGGTTTACATTAATCTGGACAGATTATCCCCTGGCTTTTGCTGATTTTCTCTTCTGTCAAGAGCTAACAGTGATTGTACACTGCCTGCCTCTCATCAAGCTAAGCCAATTCTCTTCAACTGACAAAATTACCCCTCGACACACAAATTTAATTAAGTTGTTAGGTCCAATAATCTAACGTTAATACGAAATTTATTTATTATAATGACTGTTATTGAATTGGAACATTTGTAAGGTATTAAAATATAACCCGTCTACTTTATAAGCATCCTACTGACACTCACCTGTCCTTTACAGAAGCCCTCAAAGCCATCATTGACCGCGAACATCTTATGCCCCTCAGAAATGCCCACTCGGACAGCTGAACGGACGGCTGCATTCATACCAGCTGCAGGCGCACCCACATTCAACACCGCCACGTTGAAGTTACTCTGAGGATGTAGAACACACAACAAAATTGTAAGCAATACTAGTGAGATAGGCAACATTAAAGCAAATAGGCCTCACTTGATACAGATTTTGGAGATATGTGAACAGTTACAACAAATACTAGGATATAAGATCCTCTATGGTTTCACAGAAAAGAGGTGTAACAAGGTCTAACAAAAGATATTTGTAGTGTAAACAGTAAAACCTAGAATAAGCCCAAACCTTAAATTCCCATCAGAGCAAAAGTTCTGACTCATTTTTTCAAGGTCTTCCATTCATCATCAAGCTTCATTCCAGAACACATTCATTTCTTTCAACATGTGAAAAGTCCTTGTAAGAACCATGCATCTTCACGAACTCCATTTAAACTGAAATGTTCTATGTAAAAAAATTATTTAACCCACTTCTGTACAGTAGCTAACGTTGTTTCATTCATCACTATGTAACTGCTTTGATAATTTGGCCATTGCAAGTAGCAAGTCAAAAAGTACAAAAAAACAAGAGCCAGTCACAAATACCCAATATCTGACAATTACTTAAGTTCTTTTTACAGTGCATTTACTAGAAACACAACTGGGGAAAAAAACAGAAAATCAACCATTTAGAAAATGCAACTGGAACAAAAATCAACTAAATGTGTTTGTTCTTTTGCTGATATTGTTCAGTGTTACTGAGCTTAATAAAAACTGAAGATTTGAGTGAATAATGAATAACAACAAGAGGTTAAGAGTAAATAAAATGCTTGTCTACTATTAATTTTGAGTATTTAATGATTATAATGTCAGGTTCAGCGATTTCAAACAGAGTACTGCACATTGCAGTTGATAGAGGACAGCTGATTTGCTCCACAGAGAGTGAATCAATAACTGGTTTGTGGTCTGCTCTTGAATGCATGCTGAGCCCACCGTGGCCATCATCAACCCTTAGGCCAGTTCCACAGTGTGGAGTCTAGCATGCTGCCTCAACACATCACTGATCTTCAGTTTGAGCTGCCTCCTTCGGAGAAACAGCAGCAGGCTCTGACAGCTCGTGGTAGGGTTGAACAAGTCATCCCTCAGCGGGGAGCCGAGTGTCATCTGATATCACTGCACAATAACACCTGTGCCTCATGGGAACCCATCAGTATCAACTATAATTCACTATGAACATGAGTAACACAGCGGGCAGGTACAAACTGTTCATTAACTGGCCATAATGATAAGTTAATGTAATAGCAGTAATGAAATCAGACCGTCCCTGATGGATGTGTACAAGACCTGAGTGTCAACACGTGCAATGCAACTCGATTAGAACTGGAGGAATCCTTTTAGGGGTGCACCGATCAGACTTTTTCAGTTCTTATCCCAGCACTGATGCTGAAACTTTAAGTATCGGCCAATATCTGATACCAATCATATATCATTGCAGAGTTCCTACACATTTGAAATTTCAAAAATTCCATACATTTTCCAGACCCAAATTTTCAGGTGTCTTGGTAAAAAAAAATTCCAACCAGTCTTTATATTTGGGATTTATGAACCAGTCATTTGAGAATTTCCATCTATCCATTGTGAGCTCTGCCAACGATCATACAAGGCCTGTCGAACAGCTCTCTCATCAACAGTGTGCGGACATCACTTTTCTGTCAAAGCAGCAGTGAAACTTGACGACACCTGGGTGGGCCTTTAAAGGGATTAAAAGAGGATAAGAACAGAAGGCGGGGCATTCAACTTGTCAATCTCCCCAAATGTTTTCTGGCACACCAAGCCTACTGTATGTGCTCTCACGCAAACATTTTAGCTGCGCTAGCAAGGCCTTAAAAAAACAGATGGATCCATTACTTTTTTTAGATATTCATAATTTTCTGTTTTGGAAAATAGACAGACCAGTGGTAAAAGTCTTGGAAACATGAATATTTTTCCATGTATTTGTTTCCATTTTCTGTACTTTTCCAGACTCGGAAATTTATAAAATCAAATGCCATACTTTTCCATTCTTTCCATATTTGCATAGGAACCCTGTCATAATTTACAACAGGGCTTCTCAAGGGGGTACAAGCACTTGAGGGGTGTCGCAAGTGACATCGTTGTGCATACATGTGGGTGTGTTAATGTGTTACTGACTACTGTTGTACATCACTACAATATAAATGACTCTGCACTGGACTCCCAGTCGTAAATTTGTTTTCAGGGGCGGCAGGTAGTCAGTGATGAGGTGAGTGGAGTTCACTTTCACTTTCTCACAGCTTTATCTACAGCCCTATATGACCCACCATGTCCTCCACATACAGGTCCACTGCCTTACTTTTAGAACTATGCTCAACATGCATGATGTAGCCCATGTCACAAAAATTTAAATGGGAAAGATCGTTTTTATGGATCAGTTGCTTTTACCAATCCCTGGTCCAGATAAAATGTTGATATCAGGGCCGACATCCGATCCTAATATTGGATCGGTGCAATGTTAAATAATTTACACAGCAAGTGAGGCAGAGTTTCCAGAGATTTGTCTGAAAATAGCAGCTGCAGTGTATCATTGCTGTCTCCAGGCCTGCAGCAGCTGAGTCATTGTTTGTGGGTAGATTCTACGGCCACATGCTAAATAATTAAACATCTTGAGTCAGAGAGGCTGTTTCAGCAGTGCAGACATGGTGGGGTTTGCTATGAGTGAAAATAACAAGTTCTGCTTCGTGTGTGTCTGTGTGCGTTCCGGGTATGTTTTAGGAAGCCGACAACACTATAAAGAACCAGATAAATGTCATGATGTCGGGAGGTGACTTACAGTTGGCAGTTCAGACTCTGGTTTCCGATGAGCCAGCAGTTTGTATGTCTTCAGGTTGTTTTCAAAACTCCTGCAATCAAACATGGACAGGGTTTTCAAACTAACACCCTCAGGGTGAACTCCCACAAAATGAATCAAAACTGAGGTATGCATTTTGACATGTACATGAATTTAGTTTCCCAGTTTGACTCGAGGTGATTGTTGGTTTTATCCTGCTATAAACAACAGGTAATCCACTTCCACCACTACACCTGTCTAAACTAAGCACCATCAAACTGATCGTCTTGATCTGATGGCTGTGGTGTGTCGGATTGGTCCCAGCAGGCTGTCAGTCTTACCGGCCTCGAAGCTTAACTGCCTCCTCAAATCGTTTCTCGTCCATGGCTTTCTGGACCTCTTGAGTCTAAAGAGAGAAAAAGAAAATTGTAGTTTTAAATTTCATATTTCTAACACTGTATATGTAGGAGTGAGAGTTTAATAACTGCTGCATGTAAGACTACACACAAAGAACTACAGAAGAGTAATTATTTCATCATGTAATACAGGCAGAAGTGAAAGTATCAGCTTTGCACAGAGTATGAGCAGAAGCAAGGCCATGCAACAAAGAGTCACTGTTGGTTTCTATGGAAATGAGCTGTTCCTCCATCATCAGTCTGCAGGCAGTCGTTGCCAGCTCCACCAAATGCTTTAGATAATCATTAATTAGACACAACTGCCTCTCAAACAATACAACTCTCTTGTGGACATGAGAGCCACTCCATGCCCAGTGGGCTGTGATGTTTGTCATCATTACTTAAGCCTCTGCAGTGGGTTCCCACTGACTCCTCTGAGTCTTACACTCATTTTGAGTGGCTGGATGCGCTCTGTTGCTCCCATCTCTCTCAGCTTTTGTCTTTTGTAAATATGTGTGTGTGTGTGTGTGTGTTGATTGTGTGGTGGTCTTGGCCTGTTTCCATCCCAGTGCAGTACGTACCATCTGTACACACTCCATCAGAGGCAGGCGCACTGATTGGTTACCGCACAGAGAGACCACACAGGCTGGTGTGTTGGCGGTGGTCTCCAGAAGGGCGAGAACGGCCTCCACGCCCATACGACTGGCCTGGGTGAACAAACACAGATTACACCACATCAGCCTCGCTATCAAAATCGCATTTGTTTCCCCTGTACACTCACAATGTTTTCTTTACCAACAAGTCACATTCTAACTTCGGTCATCTGTTTGATGTTTATTGCATTCATCTGTGTCTGTGAATTTTTATCTGTCTGTGGTGATGATCAGCCCCCACACACACACGCACACGTCGGATGACTGTGATGAACAGCTTCACGTGCTGAGCCACAAATCTGTTAAGGTGCTTATCCTAAAACCTGAGGCCGTCTCGCCGTAGACACAGAGGATTAAACTGGAAGTTCTCTTTAGACCTGGACAGCACCTTTGACACAAACCCATTAGTGCCCAGGTGAATATTAGGTTATACACAGAATTTCGGATACAAACCACATTAGGGATTCTGATTTTCAGTGTGTAATAGCCTGCATGCAATATGTCATTTTCAATTTCTCTCTAAGCTCTTAAAGGTAATTTTATGGAGGCCTCTTAATAAAAAACAATGATGAAAGATCTAATACTAGATGATATCATGAAGTAGACGGGACCATTTTTCTAAAGTGACTCGAGCGGAAATCATTTTTACAGACTGGGTAATCTATTAAAGTTTTATTACATTTAGTGACATGTGCTGATGTTATATCAGTCTAATGAAACAGCTGCAGGTAACATTAATTATTAATGAATGCGAATAAAGGAGGCTGTTGCACTGAATAAGATTACAGGTTTTGTCTCTTGTGAACACTGTCAGAAGTAGGACTGGATAGAATAGAATACAATAGAACTTTACTGTCATTGCACATATTTCAGAGCAACGAAATTACATTTTGGCCAATTTCCTTAAACGATTCAATTTCAATTCGAACTGTTCCAAAACTGATTAATCACAGTTTGATTTACTCTGATGTGATATCAATTCAGTATTAATTGATTGATTCGATTCATTTAGTGATACCAAAGTACAATTTTGAGCTGTAACTTGATTATTTGACTCCTGTAGCCATGCAACACATCAATACTGGTATCAATATTGATATCAGAAAGGAAATAAATATGAAATTTAGCTGAATCTGCACTGAAATAATGAACGGGACAGACACATTGCCATGTCTCTACAGTGGCTCAGAATGGACTTCTTCATCATCTTTATTCTGTTTTATGGCAGGTTTCTTCTAGTGTAAAAGTGCATCACAATCACCGATGGCTGAGTGTGGATCCAAGTTAATATTCCTAGAATGACCAACTTCAACAACCTGCCTCAGAGAACCTCTGCGGACGACAGGTACTCGCTGTCCCGCTCTGAAAAATCCATCTCATCCACTATTACTCGATGACACAAAATTAAAAAATCGATCCAAAATCGAACAAATCGATGTTTTTACCCAGCCCTAGTCAGAAGCATGTAATATAATTATAATGTAAATGCCCAAATTAACTAAAGTCACTGTAAATATAGAAATGTGGAACCTACCAGGATGCGATCAAAAGCAGATGGTGTCCCTCCTCTCTGCACATGGCCCAGAATTGTCACTCTTGTGTCAAAACCCAAGCACTTGACAACAAGCTAGGACAAAAAATGTAAAGGGATTAAAATACGCTGCAACAGGTTCATTTCTGTATTTGTAGGAAATACTGAATCAAATGCATATATTGATAATAACTGGTCTTACATGCAGGGTATCGGTAATAAATGAAGTCAAGAACAGTCTGTAATATGATGTAAATACAAGTACAAACACACACACAAAAGGACGCATCACATTGAAACACACACACACAACAGAAAAGCTTAAGAGAAGGGGAAACGGCAAAGCACAAGCAAGCCATTCTAATTTTTCAGTCATGTTAGCACGGAGCTTGTAGCTTGTAGCTTGTACCGGACATTACAAAGGATCCCAAGGGTGTAAATTAAAGATACTCGGGTACTGAATAAGAAAAATATTTGACATGTCTACCATTAAATGAGATGCGGTTAGTACAGGGACGTGGCATACTGTGATAAATCCTGAGAGTGAAATGTGAGCGCTGAATAATAAAGTGTGACAGTTATGTGGACATTTGTATTTGCAAATGTGTCAAATGTCTCAGTGTGAGTTAAAGCCGATCAGGAAGAGCGGTAGAAGTAGGACTGGTGAAAGCGGTTCTTACCAAACTAGAATGTGTGTCTGACAGAGCATTCCAGAAACACAGCAACAGAGTCAAAGCCACACCAGGGCAGCAGTACAGTAGTAGAGGTCATACAGGAGGGGGTCGAAACTGGTTTGGAAACGGTGCAACTGACCACACCTTTTACACAAACCTCTGTACTTACATTCTTAATATACTCAGTAGTTATGGGCTTGTTGTTATGATCAATCGCGCCTTCTGCTACAATTATGATATTCAGCCTTTTCATTCCTGCTCGGTTCTACAGGGAGGGGTGGTGGAGAAACGACATGACAGAAAAACTGAGATTGTGGCTGTGACGTGGGCTTTCAGAAGCGCGGGGGCCCGACGACGGGAACACATATCGCTTTGTAATAACCTGGATAGTATCAGGTACAAGGACATACAGCGTTATTTTTATCCAATCTGAAGCAAGAGGGGTTTTATTCTCACCAATCATCTGAAAAACACACTGCAGCGCAAACCCATCTATAATGCAGCATATTTAGGGTGTTTGTCATCGGATTCCCTCTTGTCAGGCCTCCATGCTTCTGGCTTCCCCTTTCTTTACACTCAAGTACTCACATCTTTGACATAACTAGAGGTTATAGGCTTTCCATGTCTGTCAATGGCTCCCTCAGCAACTATGATTATGTTGAGTCTTGTGCCCCTGGAACGGGTCTAAATCATAGAACAGCAGCACGTGTCCAAAGCAAAACGACATAGTCAGATATTAGTAGGGGTGTGTATTGACAAGAACCTGGGGATACGATACAAATCACAATACTAGAATCATAATACGATATATCACAATGTATCATGATACTGTTAAAAAGGTAATTTTTTGTTTGTTTCTTTTTTTTTTTAAGTAATCATTTCCTTGAAGAATTGAATTATACCCGAAATATGCATAAATACTGAACACAATTTTTTTTTATCACAACAGGATCTGAGGCTACATCACAAAATTTTCCTCTGTTAAAACTTAAATTATGTTTTACAGTCATTAGAGTTTAAGATCCTGCTCAAATGTTCATATTCTATTAGTTCATAACATCATTTTTGTACAATCTCAACAAAAGAACAAACATCTGCCTCTCAGACAGTAAAAAGTGATTTTAGAATGCTTCAAATAACCATTATCTAATAAGAGTGTTAAATAATAATATAAAATATAAACAACCAGAAAAGCACTCTGAGAGTGCAGACCTCCATCAAGGTAGTGTTTGTCCTATTTTTTTTTTTTTTTACCTCCGTCAACAAGGTTGTGTTTTTGCCAGGGTTTGTTTGGTTTCTTAGCAACATAACTCAAAAAGTTATGGACGGATTTTGATGAAATTTTCGGGATATGTCCGCTCTGGTTTTAAGGCAGTGTTTGTACTTTCCTCCACTAGATGGCGCTGTATGACCTCATATGTAGCTCTGTGCCGCCATGCCCTATCTCGCAATGATAAAGAATCCTTTAAAAAATTCCTGGATCCAGACGGTGATCCGGATCGCCTCCAAAATTTAATCATTTCTTCCTTGACCAGAGTGGACATATCCTGAAAATTTCATCAAAATCCATCCATAACGTTTTGAGTTATGTTGCTAACAAACAAACAAACAAACCCTGGCAAAAACATAACCTCCTTGGCGGAGGTAATAAAGAAAAACAAAAAGTAAAAATTAACCTCCACCATATCTGCATTTGATTAAATACCTAAAAATATCAATACACTACTTTTTAATATCGATGCATTATCGTGAAATAAAATATCACGACAGATTCGAGAGCCGATATTTTCTTACAGCCCAAGATGTTAGATATGTAGAGCTAAAGTGACGTTCTTAACAGAAGTCTTCTCTGATTCCCATGATTTTGCTTATTGTAGAACTTTAAGGAGAAAAATAACACCATGTGAAACATCATATGATATTGACATCGGTACGTTTTTCACTTCTTATTGTTTGCTGAGCTTAACAAATAAGATCACGTTACCGCAGACAGTTTTTGACACATCTTGTCCTCCCAGCCATCCTCTGGGGGCATCTCAGGAATCAGGACCCAGTCTGCACCACAAGCCAGAGCGCTCACCAAGGCCAGGTACCTAATTATACCGAAATAAGATTATGATGAACATTAAGTACAGAAACGGAGCTGATAATGGCGATTATACTTATGAATGGGCTACTAGTTTAATCAAATGTATTCTTACCCACAGTGTCGGCCCATCACCTCTAACACAAATGTCCTCTGGTGACTGAAAGATAAAAACATAAAACATAATGTAGCGGTGTGTTAAATAATACATCATGTCCCGAGTTACTTGAGAATATTCAGATATTTGAAAGATGATACTGAACAGAATATAAATGAAGCCCAGACAAGCCATACTGTACACTTAGTGTTTGATTTCCCATGGAGGACTTTAAAATAACTGCATTATCCATGTTTTATTTGGTATTTTACAGTGTGTTATTGCCCAGAATATCTGTAGTACAGCCTCTGCCTGTCTACCTCTGTGCAGTTGTCATGATTGCGTCCACCACTTCAATTATTCTGTGCAAAGCCGAGTCAGTTCCAATTGTCATGTCAGTTCCGCAGAAGTCATTGTCGATAGAGCCGACCATTCCCACGATGTGAAGGGCTGAGTATTTCTGGACGGCATCAGATTCGATTGAACCTGGAAGGAACAGTCAGTTACGGCTAAACCACTGCCTCCTATTTTACTGTTGCTTTGCACACTAATACAAACAGGCTTCTTTTACAGGTTGGATAGGATATACTGCAGTACTTTGATTTCAAACCCTGATTTCACTAATTGACAATTCATACCCTCAAATTGTGATACAGATTCTATTAAACTCCATTCTGTTTCTGCCTCTGTGTTATTTTCATCAACAAACAGGAGAGGGAAAAAACATGAAGATTGATCTTTCCCGAGTACCTTGTTCCACCAGCTCTGTCAGCAGTCCACTCCATTCCTCTCTGAAAAGGTTGGCGCCTGTCAAGCTGCCATCTCCACCAATCACGCAAAGGTTAGTGATGCCACGCTGCACCAGGTTGTGAGCTGCCTTTAGGCGTCCTTCATGTGTGCGAAACTCTTTGCAGCGTGCACTACCAATAACAGTCCCACCCTGACAAAAATGAGGCAGAAAAGGAAATATGATCAACCACTTTCCTTCTCTTTTCCCCCTAATTATAACTCACTGCTTACTATTAAATACTGTATTATTTACTTTAGGATACTATCAGGACTAAAACAGAGTTTCTGCAGGTACAGTTGTGTTCAAAATAACAGCAGTCCAACATGACTAACCAGATCAGTCACTGTTTTTGGTATAAATAATTTTATTACATGGCAAATAATTTACCAGTCAGTGTAGTAGAGTCAGAGAAACCAACAGACACATTAAATGACACAAAAAATGCTGTTTGAGGCAAAACCAAGAAATGCAGAAGAATTGTGGAAGGTTGCCAAATAATCCTGGGCTGGAATACCTGCTTACAGGTGCCAGAAGTTGGTCAACTCCATGCAGCACAGATGTGAAGCAGTTCTCAAAAACCGTGGTTATACAACTAAATGTTAGTTTAGTGATTCACAGGAATGCTAAATCTTAATGTTTTTTTCAGTTTATTGCGTAAATATTTGGGTTTGTAATGAAAAATGCATACACTGCTATTTTTTAGAACAGCCCAATATAAATTTTTCCATCATTTTCTGTAAAGTAATTAAAATATTGATAAATTTTTCTTCATGTTTTGATGTAAAATATAACGTGCAGTTCCCAATAAATTGAAATAAAAAAAATATTATAAGGATTTTGAGCTTTACTCAACTTATTACATTTTTTAAAACACTGCTATTATTTTGAACACAACTATATCAGCTAGTCTAATTTAATGCCACTTTAAACAAATTTAATGCCCATGTCTGACTGTAGATAGTTTTATATTTAGATGAAGATTTATCCAGGCTCTGAATAGTTCCTCCGATCATTTCTGCTGAAACTTGCATTTTTCCATTATTTGCTAATATTCCCTCTGATCTTTCGCCACAGTATGAGCACGCTTACAGCACGTTGCATCCGCAGTTATGACTTTGTGTATCGGCCATAAACAATAGGCAATTAAAAGGTTCCACCTGTCAATCATCACACTATACTTCTGGTCACAATTTATTATATAACAAACATAAATTGTGAATAACAATGCATATTTCCCCTCAAGTGTATTTAATTTTTTAATGCCTCTGAACATTGAATTTAATGCTTTTTAATGCCATTTAAGGCCTTAATTTTCACAAAATCTATTTAATTACTTTTAATGCTTTTTAATGACCTGCAGAAACCCTGTAAAAGCTGTAGACAGAAATCCTGCTTTCTCCAGTTTTAGGAACATTAGCCAGAACAAATCTCTGAAAACAACAAAAGTAGCTGCATTACTGTTTTCAAAATGTTTAATTCCTTCATCTGGCAAGAGCTGCAGTAATTGTATTACATGGAAAGTAGCCATTATAATTACTCACCACTTGCAGCATGCTGGAGACACTTTCCCATGTGGCCTCCCTTATATTCTCCCCACCATCCACCATACCCTGATATCCCTGAAAGAGAAAAGAAAAGCATCTCAGCAAATAAACACGGCAGCTTTCCAAACAAACAAACAAACATTCTTCGCAGCTACAAGCACATAGTAACAGCTGGACGGATGTGCACTCACACCCAGGGGCCTCAAGACATTACCATTTGTGATTAAGTGATTGTGAGTCTAAAGAATGAGGTATTATGTGCAGTTTTTAGGTTTGTGCTTCCTTGCTGAACCAGCAGGGAGCACACACACACAACACTGTGGTACCTGAATGGGAGGGGAGTTCACATGAGTCATCTGCTAAAGCCTCGAGTCAGTTATGTAATGAGACACTTAATAAAAAGGACTGCCACACGCACAGATGTACCGGCATCATAAGATGAACGGTGATCAGCGCCGCCCGCAACAAAGCCTTTATGGCATCTGCTGCACAAGTACAAACACACGAAATATTTAATAATCTGTTGGTGTCCGAGTTTCCTGCCTCTGCTGTGTTTACATAATGATACTGACTAGCACATGAAGATAAAAAGATTTTGGCAGCAAAATACGTTTTTTTCTGTTGTAACCTCACTACAGTATGTTAGTCAATTGCAAAATGTGTCAGGAAATGACTGCAACACGACACAGCTGGACAGTGCTCAGACACAACTGGTTAAGACCCACCTCATGAATGAAATAAACTTTTGCTCCCACGTATAGTCCCATTCGTACCACAGCACGCACAGCAGCATTCATCCCTGAAAAAAGAATAACATGTCATAAAGTAATTATGTCTAAACAGTAACAATACAAGAAGAGGGCATATTCAAGGTTCAAAGGTCAATTTATTGTTCTATAAAAATGTGGAAAACATAAATCATTACCCAGGTCCAGCAGCAAACATAATAAGTAACGTATAGCTAAAAACTGGTCTGATTAATCAATAACACAAGCCTATTCCTGAAATCGAACTCATGGGTAAAAATGGAGCAGCACTGATTCCGTTGTGGCATTAACAGTCACAGCAGTATAGTAGAGAGAACAGACTTTGTCAAACTTCATCAGTCTCATACAGGGTTCCTACAAGTTACATTTATGCCTTTTTAAGACTACTTTAAACAGAATTTAAAGCCAATTTCACAGCCATACTGGCAAAAACGTGTGACTCCGAGAATTTAGAAAAATGTATTTATTTGCTCCATTGCTTTATTCCCACCATTGGAATCATTTATCAACAGGGGCTGCAAAGTTAGTGATAACTGGCTTCAAATTTCAGTATAAATTGTCAGGTTGGTACGAGTGGAACCAAGTCAAATAATATCACTTGCTTTGCATCTTGGACATTTAACAAACACATTTAAACACAATACAGTGAACAAGTTTACGGCAACAGAACTTAAGAGCTACTATATCAAATTTAATTCCTTGAAAAACTTTTTTAAGGTATTAAATGTAAACTTGTAAATTCAAGACTTTTAAAACTTTCGGACTCAGTGGGAACCTGCTCACAGCTTCTGGGTAAAAGCTGCACTTTCATTTTATTTTGTTGTTGCACAATATGATTCAACAGCATCTCTTGGCACATCAACAAGTGCACTCCAGTTCATGTATTTAATCTACCATCTCATTAGCAGTGCGTCGTCAATATCTACATCATGATAATAAATGCAGGCTGTGTACATTACTCACTTAAGTCCCAGTATCAGTAACAGTGTAAATATTAATGAGCAGCAGCAGGCATTTGTTTCAGTTCTATTACTTTAATATTGTCTTTAATGTATGTCTTATGTATTCATCTGTGTTTAAGCCCTGGATATCTGTGTTTATATTGTCTATCCGTGACTTGGGCCAAATTTTTGTCTCACCACATTACACTGCCATTTTAGGTCAAGAGGGGTTGTAGCTCCTCCTACAGGAACATTGTGTCTCTGTAGTCGGTCCAAATGAACTC
Source organism: Ostorhinchus rueppellii (assembly GCA_030068375.1). Lineage (NCBI taxonomy): Eukaryota > Metazoa > Chordata > Actinopteri > Kurtiformes > Apogonidae > Ostorhinchus > Ostorhinchus rueppellii. Next base: position 3,442,539 of record JAQQZY010000014.1, on the reverse strand, counting down.
ACTAACCAGTGCTGTTCTCTGACTTGAATACTAATGGAATGTTAGTTTAAACACTGAAAGAAGCATAATAGCTAATGTTTTACCCACACAAGGCTGACAGAAACTTGGCTGACTGAAAGAGATATACACAACAGAAGAAAGGACTGGATTTCCTTTCTCTACCTGACTGGCGAACATTACTTGGCAGTCACACGGTGCTGTTACTAAGCAGTAAAAGGGTTTTAGTTGATAAGACAGTAAAGCAGCATAGGAGAGGAGACAAAATGAAAAGACAGTCTGTGAAAATGTTCTTATTTTTTCTCAATCATGAAGTAACAGAACATGAAGATCCGAGAACATCCATAAGCAGCAGACAATGATTAGTGAGCCACTGCAGCCGCTCACCCATGACCTGCTGTCTCCTTACATAACTGTGTTTAAATGAACAGTCTGGCTTAATCACATCTACAGAAGACACAAGAGATTTAGACCCCGACAACCAGGAAACAGCAGAACGAGAAAGACGGTTGTAAATGAAAGTTGATTAAAGACACGGATGATTTATTCTTTTAAGCAGACACTTAAATGTCTTCACCAAAGCAGACAGTCATCGCATTTCTGGCCTTCTCATTCTGCGTGACTGACACTATTTCATGTAAACTGAATGAAAGGAAAAGACAAGGCCTCACAAAGCCCTCTGACACTGATGTTCAGCTCCTGTCATGCATGCCACTGCCTCATTGGCTAAAGGTTGGTTCTGGGGCCAGCTACATGCTTTGATTCTGCATCCACGGGTGTACACTCACAGTAGCTCATAATAAACCACGCAACTGAAATGTATGTACAGGTTCTATGCCAAGATTTACTGGGCTGGCGCTTATTAACATGCAGGAAACTACAGCGCTGGTTCTATGGGGAAGTGCAGCAAGTAGAGAAGCAAAACTGAAATCAACATTTAAAGGATAACCATCATGAATCTAGTGTGAATAATCCAGTATTGATCAACAGAAACTGAAGATTGGTTTTACATGAGGTTTACCTTTTCCTGTGTAAATCTTGAGCGTTACACCTGTTAGCACTAGCATATGTTGGTCACACTGAATGTAAACCATTAATTAATGAGATAAATTCTTGATGTAGGGCGACACGGTGGTGCAGTGGTTAGCACACGTGCCTCACAGCAAGAAGGACCCGGGTTCGATTCCCGGGCGA
>JAQQZY010000014.1:3407521-3427097 GCA_030068375.1 Ostorhinchus rueppellii | reverse complement strand
TAGAACATATTATTTTGTTGTCCTTTGTCCTTTTATTACCTCCGCCAAGGAGGTTATGTGGTCGCCCCAGTTTGTGTGTGTGTTCGTTCGTTCGTTCACTGCAGCCAGGCACAAGGGGGCGGAGCTCTGCACTCTGAGTGCTTTTCTAGTTATTATTATTATTATTATTATTATTATTATTATTATTATTATTATTATTATAGGTCTCTTTTTGATATATACACATTTTCTTTGCTCTGCTCTACACTGATGCAGACTGATGCTAAATATTAAAAAACTCGGATAAACCCATGAGATCCAGAGGTCTTAAACCCAGCTCAGAGTCTGAGGGTTACATTCTATGTTTCAAAACACCTTCAATACAAACATGAAAACATTTAGTAGTTTGAGCTTCACTCTTTACCGTGTCTGTGAAGCTTTACACGGCCATGAGAACCCATTTTCTTCAACATTTCTTACATAAATGAATAAATAACTAAATGTACATGAAACCTTCTCCTTCATTCATTATACGACAGAATAAATAGTGATGGGTTAAAATGTGCTGTTTGACAGAGTTTCCAGTTAAATGAGCTCCGTTTTATGGGCGCCATCAGTCACATGACAGCTAATAATGCATTTCAGAATTAGAGGTTTCAACACAGAGTATTGTTGATTAATGCGTTGCTTAAAGTCAATGTTTTGTGCTTAAATTAATGTGTCAAATGGAAAAGCTTGGTTTTGTTTGAATTGTTGCCACCGGAGCTGATTATTCAGATGGTGATGGTGCTTTTGGATCACTGCATCTATTCAGACAGGATTAGGAAATGAATAATTACTGCTTATACATATCAAACATGAAACACTGTTAATAAATATCACAAAATATACATAACCATCTGGTGCAATTCTGCAAACAGTCCTCCCTTATATCAAGATGGCTTGTAAGAAGATATGATAAATATACTGTGTAAGCAAGTAACTATCAATATTATATCTAATTTTCATATATAATCAGTTGTATGTGACACTTGCAGAATGTGTTTCTAATATTAATTAAAAGGTGTTTAATCCTTTACTTTTCATTTAAGGGCAGGAATTATGTGTTGTTTTGCTTTTATTCTTTCCATTTATGACCAAAACACATCTACTAATATACACTCTCATGCATAAAGTTGGAATAATTTTGCTTCTGATCCAGACACATTCCTCTTTTTATTGGTATTTAGGATTCAAAACACAGTAATGTCCTGTCAGAGAGCAAACTTTAGTTGATTGTCATTCCAATATTTATTTCCCAACATTTATTTATAATCCCTTTTTTGGTCCAACTCAAACAAAAATGTATTTAAAAGTAAAAATGTGGGTCATTGAGCAACATTAATCTGTCAAATTGTCTCTAAAATGTTCCATCAGAAAGATTTCAAATACTGTGTTTTGACCCTTATACACATCAATAATCACCTTTGAACAGGTACAGTGATTACATACTGAGTCCTGCTTACACTCTGTCCATTAAGAATGAAGGAATGGGTTACAATCACTTCCTTTTTTTTTTTTTTTTCTTTAATCATTTCCAACTTTTTGTGTACATCAGTGGTTCTCTAACTTTTTACAGCAGCGTACCCTCTGAAATATATATTTTTAGCCAACTACCGCTACTCTTAAGAATTTTGGCTGAAAATAAATAAATAAATAAAAAGTAGGCAAAATTTGTACAAGTGCCAAAGGTGTCGGTTTATATTTTAAAAACTTTGTAAACTAACAACATATATGTAAGTGTAATGTATATTTTTTAATAACAACTTTTTTCCAAGTAAATGTGTGCAAAATACAAACTGAAAAATGCCCTCTTTTGTTGATAAGAAAAATAAATAAATGTTATTAATTAATAAATGAACATTTCATCAACAAAATTACTTTATTTTTTATTATTTTATTTATTATTTATTGGGTTTTTTAAAATTATTTTCATCACTTAGCTCCTCAAACTTATTTGGAATAATATAAAATAAATCTTCTTAAAATGTTACCAAAGCTTAAACAAGAGGATTGACAATAAAACTATTATATGACTCTATTTATTGTTTTATATTTCAGCATTAATTCTGATTATTTATTTTGTTTTCAGACTTATTTAATTTCAAGTACCTCTGGGGGACTTGGGGAACCCCTGGTCTACATTATCAAACACAACAGGAATGAAAAATAACAATTGTGGTATTTTATGTAAAAACGTCAAAGCCATCAGAGGTTTTGGGTCAGATTTACATTTATTCAGACACCGTGAATATTTGAGGTCATTAATTTTTTTTTAAAATGCAAAGATCTGATTTCGGGTTGGACAGTGGAACTTCACCCAAATGGAAGGACAGGGTTAAAAAAAAAAAAAAGAAAAAACTCCCTCTTGGTCAGGTTCCATTTCCTGCTTGTAATTTTACACCACATCCATTGTCTCTTATTGCATTGCCCTGTTTCTGCTCACCTCCCGGGGGAAATCATGTCCCATTTTGAACAGGTTCAGCGCAACAGGCTCATATTGATTGTTTGTTTATTGGCAGGAAGTTGTCATTCAGACTTTTTTTTGAGGGGGGGATTAGGTTTTAGGACATCTGTGTCCCAAAGGGATGGAGTTCAATCTGTTATCCATCCCTGGGAAATACGTGATTTGTCACCGCTGAGCTGGATGAAGCAGTTTAATACTGTACCAGTGTTATTATAATCACGACTGAAAACTCAAACTAGCACCGAAAAATAAGTTTAAAAGTAAATTAAAACTGGACAGAAACACTAACAAAAGCCCCAACACCAACTAAAATAAAATAAAAATGCAGGTGAAGTCAGCTGAGGTTAGTTTTACACTGTTATATTAAAAAAATAACATTAATTTGGACAATTTTAATAAACAGTGTATTTATGTGTGTCTGTAAAATGTTCTGTTAATCAATGATTTCCTCATATCTGGATAAATAAATAAAAAACTGAACTAAAACTGATAAAATTTTAATTAGATTTGACTACTATAAAAGAAAATCTAAACTGAAAAATTCATAAAAAATAAAAGCATATTATACTGATGAAAGTGAAAGATATTTATATACCATGTCTTTCCTCCTAATTTCTGTAAATCAAACTTTGAAAACTGAATAAAAATTGAGCTAAAATGAGTCAGTTCTTCAAATGAAAACTTAAGCTAACACTATTCCCACTCAAAAATGAAAACTAAATTAAAACCGAACAGAACGACTTCGTAGAAATCATAAATAAATGTAAAATTCTCTGGTAAAAACATGCAACATTTTATGTTAAAGGAAGTCAAATATATTGATGTGCTGTATCTAATGGAGATCAAATGTTCCTAAAAAACAAAATAAAACTTAAAAACTATCATGTCCTCCATCCATGTACAGTAAATCCACGATTTCTGCATAATACCCGAAAAGTTGTAAAAAAGCTGAGCTAAAATGAGTCAGTTCTTCAAATGAAAAGTTAAACAAGAACTATTCTCCCTTGTCAAACTAACAAAAATGAAAATAAAATCTAAAACCAAACTTAACAACTTCATAAAAAAAAAGGATGTAAAATTCTCTGCTAAAAACATATGCAACATTTTAAACTAAAGGCAGTAAAATATATTTATATACCATAGTTAATGCAGTTTATGCCCAAAACTGGCACGTCCTGGAAAACATCTGAAAAGTCATTACAAAAAAATTGTTTTAAAGTTGAGCTAAAATTAAAAAGAAAACTTCAGCAAAAACTATTTTTCCTTCTAAACCTGATAGAAACTAAACTGAAATCTAAAACCAAACCAAAAGACATAAAAATAATGTTAATTAAAATGAATAAACTAAAGAATGTAAAAAAATAAATAAATTACATACTATAGTGCACTTACAGAAGAAACTGGTATGTGGATGAAAATAAAAGCAGCAAGTAGTTTCACAAACTGAGGGCATGTGATATTGTTTAGTAGATCATTTTGTACAGATACTACCTGAACCAGACCATTTGATAGGAATAAAGGATCTATGTTTTTCACTTCTTCTTCATCATTCATGGATGGATGGAAGGAAGGAATACTTCAGCTGTCATCCTGCTGACTGACAGTCATAGTTCTATAAAACCAGAATGGTTCCCAGACCGGTGCTGTGGTTCCATCCCTATTGTTAAACTTATGGTGCATACATTCATATGAAGCAGCCTGTATCATCATATTTACTCATTCTTTAAACTGTGGGGCTTTAGGGGTTTTCAAGTGTTTAAGAAGAATCTTAACAGTTGTGCTCTTTAAATCCTACTTGGACACTTTTTTAATATACAGTGTTTAACAAATGTTTTTATTTCATAAATTTCAAACAGCATATCAGTAAATATATGTTTCTTTGCTTCAAAAATTAAATGCATGGTGACCAGTTGAATGGACATTTTTGCAACCCTGTGAAAGATAGTAAATTAATAATAAAAAAACAAAAGTTCAATCATTTTTCAATTGTTTTTTTAATGCCTAAAAAGGAAGAAAAACACTCAAAATCTTAATTAAGCCTCTCATAATTCATGCATGAAAGTGTATATTATTCACCCTACTCTCTGTGGTTACTGGGGTGGCGCCATCTTGTTTATTTTGTGCTAGAACTTCCGGTGGTGTAGCAGAGTCACAAGCGAACATATATATCAAGGGTCAAAAGAAGTGAAGTAAAATGACCAGTATTATTTGTGCAGTCCGTGGTTGCCACAATAAGTGGAAGAAGAAATGTTTGTCTCTTCAACAAGAATGTTTTACTCACAGGAAGAGAAGGGGTGAATGTTGTGGGCCGGCCTTTAATCTCTATCCGCCTCCTCATGGTGAAGAAGACCGGCGTCTTTGGCTGAAAAAAAAAAAACACAGAAAAAGCCATATCGTTTCACTTCGTGGATGGGAAACCTACAATCCAGCACCCATATCCTGAGAAATGGCTTGGCTTGTGTGAATTCACATAAAGTTTACTTTGCCCTAACACCAGTTTGCTGAAGTAGAAGCTAGCTACGTTTGCTGCTAGTTTAACATAGCTGTTATAGCCAGGTAAAATCCTGATAAATTGGGCCGTAGCGCCCCCCTGTGGTGCAAGATATATACGAGCTTAAAGTTCATTGATTGAGTAAGAATGTTATTTTCGTAAATATGTTTGATTTATCTTTCAATTTAGTTGTTATCTGGCATTGCTGTAGTTGTTATAGTCCTGTATTTGGTTTGGTCCTCCGCCCTCTTCTTCGTTGATTTTTGTTTGGTCTTCTTCGTGTGTCTCTCAATATAAAGTTTGGTTCCTTTTCGATAATGTCTGATTGGGAAGAGGTAAGTTATCCATTTTAATCCATTTTCGTCGTATAATAAGTCATTGTGTGTTCCTTTTTTGCATCTAATTCTGTCTATAATGGTAACATTTTCATGGAGTGTATTTTGCGTTTCGGCACTCATGGATTGTACATATATCCGAGTAAGCTAACTGTGTGCGTGTGTGAAACATGCTAACGGTGCGTTTCTTATAGTTTGGGGCTGGACCACGTCAGGACTAAGTGTGTTTTATTTTACATATTGCCAGAAAATAAACCTAGTGTGAGCGCCATTCCTCCTAATCATAACACTGTGTCCTGCGGGTCCGTACTACACCGCATCAGACGGAACACAACGCAGAGCTGAGTCCACCGGTCACACTAGCAGCTAACATTAGCATAGCATACTGACTGTTTGTTCTGTTACTGACTGCTTGTTAACACACGGTTTAAAAGATTTTAAAACGATGTAGTTTTGGAGTAAATGCTTTAAAACAGTGTTCACTCTGGTTAAGCCGGAAGTTCCAACACAAAGAAGAAAAAAAGTAGTTAAAAGGGGCAGAATAAGGTAAATAAAAGCTCTGTTTATTATGCAGCAAGTGAATATTCCCATAAAAACTTGAATTAAAAAAGGATTCTCCACATACATGGTGCTGCATCATTTATTCTAAGACATGGCTCTTGTTAAACTAAAATGCTATAATTCCTGGTTTGTTCCTTTCTGCTTCTACAGGTAACACTGAAACTATTGTCGCTGCCTCATGCGGGGGTTAATAGAGGCCATGTTTGGACTCAGGAACACACATTTTCAGCATCAAATCGCCGAGAAAAGTAACAAAGCGACGCCAGAAAGACAGTTTATAATGTCAGGTAATGGCACAGAGGTTGTGAACTGATTTTTTTTTTTTTTTCTTGCTTGATTGCTTCATGGAAACAAATGAGCGAGCTGACAATCTGCTGAGCTGATTTCAGGGTGGGGGTGGGGGGCCTCAGGTTGCTGATTAATGAAATGTGGGAGGACAAAAAGACAGCTATAAGCGGTGGCACTGCCTTACCCACAATCCCTCAGTGCTATTTTCTGATTGGGCTAATCACCCCATTGTCCCTCAGCACTTTGAATGTGGATTTTAACAGCACGGGAGCAAAAGACTCAAGGAATCGCACTGCAAACTGCATTTCCTACCCCCCCATTTCTTCTTTCCCCCATCCCATCTTGCACCATTAGCTCCGGTTTTTCCATAACGCCTCATGTGTCATCCATCTAGCTCACTTTAATGGCAGCCTCATAATTATTTAGATGATTATGTGTTGCAATCCATTTAGCATGCTCAATGACACATGTTTAATTTATTTGCTGCTGCAGCTCCTCGCACGACAAATAGAGAAAAGAATCTAAGATGGTGCTGCCGCCGCCGCTGCTTCTGCCGGTACTGAAGCAAATCACTGCCAAAATTGTTTGATAAATTGCAGCTGTTGTTAGAATATGCTATGCCACATCAAAGAGCTAATGTGATACAAATAAGGGACGCTTTGTGTAGCATCGCAAGGCAACGTTTGCTCGGGCTAATGGCGTGTGTCTTGGTTGACCAGTGAACCCACATAAGACGCTGCACCATTGAACAGGCTATTAGGACATGATAATGGGCCGAGCTGCCTGACGCCGTCTCCAATGCAGACTCCAGTTTTTTCCATAACTCCTGCAGATATGAGGGAGAGAATGCTGTTAATTCTGCACAAAGTTATGCAGAAAAATACAAAAATTCTACTGCAGATTAACGGAAATGCATTTTATATATTTACCGATGCTGTCCCAAAAGCAGATTTCAGTTTTTCCCATACTGCAGGGGAAAAAAAATGTATAAATCTACTCAAAATTAGTCCCTTAGCTGAGGAAAGTCAAGTCTTAAACTAAGGTAAATAAATTTTATATATTTACTGATGGTGTCCCAAATGCAGATTTCAGTGTTTCCATACTGCAGAAGGGGGGAAAAAAATCTACTCAAAATTAGTCCCTTAGTTGAGGAAAATTGAGTCGTAAGTTAAGGAAAATACATTTTATGCAATTAATGATAGTATCTGGAATGTAACCATGAGTTTTTTCCATAACTCCCACAGATATAAGGGAGAGGATGCTGTTAATTCTGCACAAAGTTATGCAGAAAAATACCAAGACTCTACTGCAATTAACAGAAATGTATTTTATATATTTACTGATGTCGTCCCAAAAGTAGACTTGAGTTTTACCATACTGCAAAAAAAAAAAGTAATTAAAATCTACTCAAAAATAGTCTCTTATTTGAGGAAAATCAAGTTGTAACTTAAGGAAAATTAATTTTATACAATTAATGATGCCATCTTTAATGCAGACCTTACTCTTTTCATAACTCCTGCAGATACGAGTGTGGGCATACAGTAAAATTCTGCAGGAAATTAAAACAAAAAAAAAAATCTAAGATTTGTCACTTGGTTGAGGAAAATCAGATGTTAAATTAAGGAAAATACTCTATGCAATTAATGACGTCAGGAATGAAGTTCAGTTTTGTTTTTGTTTTTTTTTCTTCAATGGTCCTGCAGATGTGAGTGAGGGAATGTGGTTGAACTGCACAAAGTTATACAGAAAAAAAATTAAATAAAAAAAAAAAAATACTCGATTAGTCCTTTAGTTGAGGAAAATCAAGTTGTAAGTAAAGGAAAATACATTTTATAGAATTAATGATGCCATCTTTAATCCAAACTTTAGTTTTTTCATAACTCCTGCAAATATGAGTGGGGGAATACAGTTAAATTCTGGTGAAAAATAAATGCATTTACTCAAAATTCGTGCTTTAATTCATGAAAATCAACTCTATATTCAAGGTAAATACATGTTCATTTTTCTTATAGTGTAAAGTCTCACATTTAGTACTTTAAAACATACATGTGTACATATTTGTTCAGAGTAAAACTAATCTATAAAACCCTGACATGTTTGTTGAGCTGCAGTAGCATACACAGACCACGAGAGGGTAGTAGAAGCTCAGTAAAAGTGAACAGTTGAGCTGGTTTTTGTTTAATCAGTTTTTTGTCTGAAAACATATGAAACTTTGTGTTGTCAGTTCATGTGTTTATTCTGTTTTACTTGATGTGGGTTTTTTTTCTCTGAGGAAAGTGGTTTATGTTGAATGTCATGGAAAACAGATCATTGAGAATGCAAATGTAGTACAAAAAAAAAAAAAAGTTTAAAAATTAATCCATCAGTAAAAGCAAAGAGATTTTTTACAAGATCAAACTAAGACAAATGATTTACAAGAATAAGCAAAACACAAAAATTACACAAGATATATGAAGACAAAATAAATTAAAATGTGTAACAAAACACATTTGATGAAAGATGCAATGACATTAAAAGGTCAGAAAAGATGACCAAAATACACAAAATTTGAATTAAAAAGACAAAACGAGTTTCAGAGACAATATTTGAAGAGTAGGAACAAAGTTTGAAGGAAATTGAGACGTAAAAATAAGTAAAATATGTAATATGTAATATGTATTTTATGCAAACGCAACCTAAAAGATCAAGGAAATTAAAATTAAAATGCCATAAAAGATGTAAAATTAAAAAAAAGACCCAAGAACAAGAGACAAAAAAAATATTTTGACAGTAGCAACAAAGTTTTAAGATAAACAAAGTAAAAAGATGTAACAAAACAAATGAAAACTGCAACATAAAATACATACTTAAAAAAAGTTCAAGTCATGAAAATAAATAGTAAAATGTAATATTCACCAACAATGCAAAGTAAATAAAACAAAGGCATGGCTTGTGTGTTAGATTTTGGAAAAGTTGACCTCCAGTAGAACCATGTTAGAACCAGAGAAGTCCACATTTGCAATTTTAATGAGATTGAAATGTTTGTCCAAGATATACCAAGATAAAATAAGCAAAAATGTGTAACAAGACAAACACGGACAAAATTAAATGGCCTAAAAAATATTACAAAGACACAAGATGAATAATAATAAAAGTCAGTATTTGAACAATAAGAATACAGTTCAAGTCAGACTATTTAAAGTCACATCACCAAATGGCAAAAGGAAATAAACAGTAATGGTACAGTCTAATTAAAGGAAACACATGGTTTCTGTGGTTGATTTAGTAAATGTTGACCTCTAGTAGAACCATGTATGAAGCAGAAGACATATAAAAGACAATACTTACAAGATTAAAGCAACAATGAAATGTTGTATTTACAAGATAAAATAAGTAAAAAGATGTAAGAAGACAAACACAACCTAAAAGACAAAATTAAAAAGGCCTAAAAAATGTAACAAAAATACAAGACGAATAAAAAAAGTCAGTATTTGAACAATAAGAACATAGTTTTGAATCGGTTTAACTATTTAAAATCATGTCACAAAATGGCAAAAGGAAATAAACAGTAATGGTACAGTGTAATTAGAGGAAACACATGTTTTGTTAGATTTTGTAAATGTTGACGTCTAGTAGAACCATGTTAGAACCAGAAGAGACGTAAAAGTCAACATTTGAAAGATTAAAGAAAGAATGAAATGGTGTACGTACAAGATATTCTAAGATAAAAGGTAAAAATATGTAACACAAACACAACCTAAAAGACACAAGAAAAATAAAATAAAGAAAGATAAATAAATACATAAAAACACAACACGAATAGGAAAAAAAGTCAGTATTTGAACAATAAGAACATAGTTTTGAATCAGTTTATTTAAAATCACGTCACCAAATGGCAAAAGGAAATAACCAGTAATGGTACAGTCTAATTAGAGGAAAAATGGTTTGTGTGTTAGATTTTGTAAATGTTGCCCTCCAGTAGAACCATGTTAGAACCAGAAGAGAAGTAAAAGACAACATTTGAAAGATTAAAGTCAGAATGAAATGATGTATCTACAAGATATACCAAGATAAAATAGGTACAAATATGTAACGACACAAAAACAACCTAAAAGACAAGAAAAATAAAATAAAAAGAGATAAATACATAAAAACACAAGACTAATTTTTCTTTTACAAAAAGTCAGTATTTGAACAACAACATAGTTTTGACAGTTTAACTGTTGAATCACATCATCAAATAAACAGTAACGGTACAGTCTAATTAAAGGAAACGCATGTTTTCTGTGGTAGATCTTCTAAATGTTGACCTCCAGTAGAACCGTGTTAGAACCAGAAGAGACATAAAAGACAATATATGCCAAATTAAAGACAAGATATACCAAGATGAAATAAGTAAAAAGATGGAACACAAGCTAAAAGACACAGCAAAATAAAAAAAAGTAAATAAAAACATGAGGAATATAAAAAAGTCAGTATTTGAACAAGAAGAACATAGTTTTAAATTCCGTTTCACTATTTAAACACTAATGGAACGGTCTAATTAAAGGAAATGGGTTGTGTGGTGGATTTTCTAAAAGTTGACCTCGGTGTTGGAACCACAGCCAAACTTTGCCGTATTCCAGCATCTCCAGTCGTCTCTGAGGACTGCGGTGGGCGATCAGGACACGTTTGTGCCTGCGTGGAGCTGAACAGCACAGCTTGCGAAGGCGATGTCGGGTGCAGTGTGCTGCAGCTGGGTCTTGACGTTCGCTGAAGTCTGTCACTGTGCTCCCGGTCCGCTCTGTCATCTCCAGCATCTGGCGTGACTTCTTGTTGGAGAAGCTTCTGGAACAATCACAGTTCTCTGGTTGTCAGCACCTGGTGTTCCTGTCTGCTTCCCTGCAACATGTCACTCTCACACACTCCTCTGCACATATATCTGCCTCCAAAACAAACCTCATGGAGATAGTTTTTACATCCAGAATATTTACATCGATGGAGCAATTAAACCCAGGGGTGTCAAACATACGGCCTGGGGGCCAAAACCGGCCCGCTAAAGAGTCCAGTCCGGCCCGCGAGATGAATTGGTGAAATACAAAAATCACACTGAAGGTGTAAACAATCAAGGATGTTTAGTTCAGTTCAATCTAAAGTGGGTCAGACCAGTAAAATATTCTCATAATAACCTATAAATAATGAAAACCACAATATTTTCACTTTTTGTCCATTTTTGACATAATTTGCAGGTTGTTGTTATTTTCCTGTTTCAGCCTATTTGAGCTCATATTGGGCTGTAAATAATAATAATTGCACCGATATTCTGCCTGTTGGTAAGGTTTTGTGTGTTAGTCGATCCACTGTGATCCATGAGTGATAATGAACATGTGAAAATGAGAATCTGGGGTCAAATAATGGCATCAGTTGTTAAAACTGCACTTTTTAAAATTAATTTCATTTTGTTTGTTTACACGTTTTCAAAGGATAGTTTGTAGATGTAAACATTTTGATAGCGTAATTTAACTTTTTTCACTCTTAAACAGAAGTTAAACGTACACATTTTGGAATTGATATAATTTTATATATTATGTTGTTTTGATGATCCGGCCCACTTCAGGCCGTGTTGGGCTGTATGTGGCCCCAGAGCTGACATGAGTTTGACACCCCTACTTTAACCCCTAATGCACAGTGAAATCCATGAAGTAGTCTGCTTCATTTTTTTTTTTAACAATTATTTTATATCGTCACCCTATTAAAATAATTGCCAGTTATTTTGTTCGAAAATTTGCCCAAGTCATTTAATTTTCTCATGTTCCATATTTGACTGGCCTTGTTTGTTTGTTAATAGGCATGTGTTATAACTGTTTTGATTAAAATTGTTAGTAAATATCATATGAAACAAATGGTTCAGTTTTGTGTGTCCTGAAATAATTACTTAGGCGATTATTTTAATAAGGCATGGATAGGTTTTAAGGCTGTAAAAGCCCTCCCCACACACTTTATACACCTTTCTTAGACGGGCATTAACATTTTTACATTTCTCTCTTGTTTAAACGCTCTCAAAGTTCAAACCTTTGTAGACTTTAAAAAATGACTTTGATTTTATAGAATGAAACCAAAGATCCAAAGCTGTTTTCAGGCCCAAACATTTTTTTGAGAAATAAAAATATAAATGTTTTCCTATAAATACTGTAAATCCACTGCTCAGCCAAAAAAAAAGTCGCACATGCAGTATTTCACTGCAAGCATCTTTAACTTCTACCTCCCTTCAGCATGTCCAAAAGTCCAACTTTTTGTGCGACACTTAGCATCTTTCTCTGCCTAATTATTTTATATTACCCTTCAGGGTTCTCCCCAGAAATTAATGATGTCCTGGCAGCGGCGACCGGGGTGGGGATCTCGCACCGGAAGAAAGTCTTGCGCAAAAACCTCACGATAGACGAACTCTTGCGAACTCCACGAGATTCCAAAGGAAGACCAACATGGCACTGGAAAATGGAGGGCATCCCTGCAAACCCAACGGATTTCGGTATATTTAGCTAAATTATCGGAAAATATTTTTAAAAATTGGAAAATGAGCATAGCGGTGTTAGCAGTGCCCTGGTGAATCACCATTATTCCATTGTCTGGGGAGAACCCTGTCCCTCTATTCGTTACTAAATTAGAAAAGTTATTCAGTTTCCTGGTGTGTCCTCACATACCGCACCATGTTTCTTTTAAAACTCTTCTTCGTTTGTTTTAATGTCCATCAACATCCATTTTGGTTTTTTTTTAATTCACATGAGTCTATTTGCATTGCAGTTTTGCATAATATACCAATTTCGCAACGCCCAAAAAAACCACCTCTTACCAGCACAAAAATAGTTTGTTCGAAATTGTCATTTTTCCATTTGGTAATGTGCAAGTTATATTAGCGTTATTTGACAGTCAATGGAAAAGCGCAACTATTGAGTGGTTCAGTTGATAAGGTGAGGCCGTGCTGTGGAGATCTGAGGTTTTTTTCAGCAGACAACAGGAGTGCCGTCTATGGTCTTGTGGTGATTCGGTCACTTCCGGTCTTGGTAGTTTATGCGGTCTGTATCCAGGACGACCTTCTTAGTTGGACTCTGGTCGGGTACTCCAACTTGGAATATTTGCATTCATACTGATAAAAGTAAGTGGACGTACTCGGATACTGACTTGGATACCCAATCTGAAAACAGCCTGAGTGTCGACCATCATTTGCAATTGTTCATTTGACGATCAGGCCTTGACTTTGTAACAATATCTGGTAACGGAAAATGCCACATTTTGTTAAAAAGTTTTTTAACAAGTAACGATAGTGTGCATTACAAATGTTTGAAAGTAGGCAAAGCAAGGCACATTTATTTGTATAACACAATTCATACATGGGGCAATTCAAAGTGCTTTACAAAGAAACGAGTTTAAAAACACAATTACAATAAAAAAAAAAAATCAATTACAATAGAGTAAAAGAGAAGAGTGCAGATAGAACACTTTCAGTGTAAAATTGAAAGAAAAAGGAATCAAAAATACTCAAAGTACAAATTGTCCCAAAACATACTAGAGTACAGTCGTGTAAGTATTACTCCTTCACCATCTCCGGGGTTAAAGGGTTAATCTTATTTAGCTTAAATGCACGTTGAGATAATTCAACAAAAGAACATTATCATTAAAAGGAAAAAAAACCGTAGCAAAATCTATTGTGACCATTAAAATTCTTTTCCCCCTTCTGTTGCAATTATAAATGTAACTGAAAATGTCTTTCTCAGGTGGTGGGAGGCATTTTCTGTTTCCATGTTTCAAAGATTTATACGCCTGCTACGTAAAGGCCTCATTCCGGTCCTTAACTCTTAAAATATTCCACGCATTAAATACAGCCATCTGTTTTGGTGTTACATACTGACCCAGAAAACACCAAGAACATTTATCAATACTGCAGCGAGCCTTTGTGTTAATGATATTAAAAGTGGATGTATATGGAACTAGGCTTCTTTTACTTACGCCTACAAGGACTCTGCTGAGGCCGCATCGGGATAGAAAACAAGGACACAGAAGATGGCATTTCTCACTTTTCCACTGTGTTCTTTTGAGTGATTTGGAGTAAAATTTGCAGTTCGGTAAGTTGTCGAAATGGCCTTGTTCAATGACCTCAAAGACCTAAACAGCCACCAGCGACCGAAACCATCTACTGATCTAAAATGTTGAATAACTATGGATCCACTAATCCTATGAATACATCGAAATAATAATTAAGGTAAAATGCAGGCTTTCAGCTTTTTATCGTCCCCAAATATAACCTGTTTGGATGTTCAGTAGCTCAGTAGTGAGCATAGAAACACCATCGTCTTCTACAACATTGATTCGCTGGTAAAATCCATACAATTTGATCGACACTAGCTGTAGATACTTGTTTTTATGTTCAGTTAATTACATTTTTACAAAAGAACTATTATTTTCTTCAGTTTTCTCTCTTCATGTGATAACATTTGGCTTTTCTCTGCAATTTTCAGAACCTATACATAATGAGTAGGGATGGATACTGAATTCGGTGCATTTATCAGGACTGACCAAGTTCCGTCAGTACTACTGAATATTGATTCATGTAAAGTCAAATGGTATCACATTTCGATTCTTGAATGCATCCTCATGTTAACTTAGTCAATGCGAGAGTGAAGGAGTGTCTGAATGATGTGACGCCACTGAAAGAGCACAGAAAAAATTGGATTTCACCAAAAAATCCAAATTGTGCATTAACAACTGCTGTCTGGATGTAGCCATAGTTTCTTTTCCTCCTTCACAGCAGCAAGTGCATTCCCACAAACCAAGCAACACAGGATGGGAATTGCAATTCTACCAAATAAACAATGTCCACTTCTAAAAATAAGGCTGTTGGATATAAGAATTCTTTAGAGGCAGAATGACAACTCCTTGATTAACAACATTGAAATGCGTGTTTTGACATGTCTCGTAACGTATGTGGGTGTTGGACTTTTTAGGCCAGACGGGATGTTTTTGCTTTAGTGGTTGAATATTTAAACTGATGTAGAATCAACAATGCTTCCCACAATCCACATCGTGACAAATTTCCAAAGACACCTGAGTGGCCTTCTGGCTCCATTTGTAAACAAGTAGTACACTTCGAAATTGTTCATAGAAGTGTTTCAGATGCGTAATCCTGGAAAGGACTTACGGATTCACAATACTTAGGCCAGGGGTGGGCAACTCCAGTCCTCGAGGGCCGGTGTCCTGCATGTTTTAGATGTTTCCCTCTTCCAGCACACCTGACAGGCGTTATCATTCTTCTCCAGAGCTTGATGATAGGCTGATCATTGGAATCAGGTGTGTTGGAAGAGGGAACATCGAACACATGCAGGATACAGGCCCTCGAGGACTGGAGTTGCCCACCGCTGACTTAGGCTATGACCCACTCCCAATTCACCCCTTAGCCCTAACCCTTACCCCTAACTCTTGACACCACTACCACTTGAAACGGAGCTGTAAAGGGTAGGGGTAGAAACATTTCCCTAAGAAATGGGACAATATTTCACAACCTGTTACGTCATCAGCGGTCATCAACACCGCTATAAACAGATGCGAAGACTTTGTTTCTGTAAATATTATTCACATCGTCAGCAGCTGTAACCGCCTCTGTTCCATGGGCTTTGGTTATATTTTTACAGCTATCAACTATAAACCGCAGAAATGCGAACTATAACACACTGAAATGGCATTAAACGGATCAACTCCTTGACGCCTATTGATGCAAATTCACATCAAACCCCACCCCCACTCCAAAATGCAACCAAAATACTATCAAATTGAAAGACAAAGCGAAAGTCAAAATTTTTCCACAATTGGAAATCGATTCAGGCATTAAGGGAGTTAAGTTATTTACAAGGAAAGCACTTACATTTGTGCGTTTCTTGTCACTGCTGCACGTTTTTCTGTTTACTTCTGTCTTGCCAATGATCCGAACAGAATCATGTGAAACTCCTCCTACCCTTTTGTTCATAGTGTGGTCCTGGAAAATCTCCATTGTGAGGACTATACAGCTCTTTGTCTTAGCCCTTCCCCTTCCTATTATTGAGAAGTAGAACAACACGACCCCTTCATGTGAACGCCCAAAATGGAGGGGTAGGGCTAAGGGGTGAATTGGGATTCAGCCTTAGACTTGGATGTCATAGATTTGATGAAAAATTTCTGATAAGTCATATGCGGCTATAGAATCACGCCAGAGAATAAAACAGTGATGGAAGAAGACGAGAAAACACCTCAAGTTAGAGCCGAGACGATGCGTATAATTAGACTCCAGCTAATATTCCGACTGCTCTTCGTCTTCCCTTCGCAGCGAGTTTACACGAACTCCTCAAACATGTTCCTCCTACTCTGACATTTCATCTAAGTTTGATGCAGCAGCTCACAGACTTCCCCAACAGGAAACAGGAAGCAGACTTTGCATTTTTGTTAGAATAAAGCTTCACTCGACACCTAAAATAGGACGCCGTGGAGTTGCTTCTCTTCCTTATCGTAATTACTTAATGATGGAACGATGATTGAAGGTTCCCTCACCTGAATGCTTATGGAGATATTTAGTTTGCTGATTGAAGTCTTTTAATTAGCAGCCAAGTCTGTAATCAACACCTGATTATAACATAGAAACATACAGAGTCTTCCCCCCAGTCGCCCCATAACTAAACCAGTCCTCCCATTTGTCTCAATTAATCCTTTAATGGTGTTGAAGGGTAGATGTGCGATTGGTCATGTCCTCTTGTTTGGACTTCCTTACTCATCCTAGTTGCTTCCAGCGTCGCTCCATCATAGATTGATCATCTTGGGCTTCGTGTTTCCTCAGTGATCGATTCAGCCAGTTAGGTCCCAGGGTTCACTTCAAATGACAACACAGCTCACACCGACTTTTCCTTTCTTCTTTTTTTTTTCTTTTTTTTTTTTTTTTTTTGCTGCAGATATGATGTTTCCTTATCAGAGCGAACAACATGGAGTGAAGCCTTTTCAGCTCCTGAACCGCACGCAAAAAAGGTAGTGCAAAATCAGATTCTGGGACATGCAAATGAGCTCCATCAGAGCCGCGTTTAATCTCAAAGAGCCAAATCTAACACAGACGACTTGCCTGGCGCTCGGGAAAGTGCCTAAATCCGGTCAAAAGTTAGCGAGTACAAAGCGTGATTGAAAAGTCTTCAATCGAGCGGCGGAGGCGGAGGTACAGAAACAAATGTGACACCTTCTGTTATTGGTTTTGTGCACATTTTCCATGTCTGTTCGTATCTGTCACGAGCATGTGTTGTATCTCGTAACAGATGTGAGCAGTCATCCAAAAATGAGCGCGGGTGTCTGCTGCTTTGGCTTCCACGAAGTACAGGTTGAAATTTGGAGTCAGTTGCTTTTATGCTTTCTTGCTGCAAATTTAATGACAAAGTAGACAATGGTGTAACTTTTATGTTGAATCGTGTGAGTAGAAGCAGTGTTCGTTTTAGGGATTTTTTTAGGTAAAGGAACGTCAACCCTGCACTGTACAAAAAAATAAGTTATTTTTATGGGGAAAAAAAAATACTGGCAGCTGTGGTCACCAGAACAATACTGTAAAAAACACATGCAAATTTAACATTGGATTTCAATGATAATTACATGTTTAATTACAAAACAGACAATGGTATAAGTTTTATGTTGAATAGACCTGTCAGTGTGGGTAGAAGCAGTGTTCGTTTTAGGGATTTTTAGGTAAAGAAAAGTCAACCCTGCACTGTACAAAAACAAACCAAAAAAAACAACAACAAATGGAAACAGACACCTTTGTCTTTCTCACATTGGGTCAAAAATGTTGTGTTTTTTAAAACTTGAAAAAAAAATCAGGTACACATTTAAAGGATTTTCTCACTCCTTCAGCATATGGAAGCCCTTTCTTGCCTATTATGACTCTTTACAAGTACCCACCTACAACAGCACTGAGCAATTTTTTCCTTTTTTTTTTTTTTTAAACCCTTTCATGCATGAATTATGAGAACCATAATCAAGATTTTTTTTTTCCCTGAGTGTTTTTATTCATTTTTGGGAATGGAGAAAATACAAGGTGGTTTTTTGTTTTTTTGTTTTTTTTTTAAAGAACCTATTACAGTTACAAAACCATGTATTTACTGATATATGATGTGAAAAGTATGAAATAAAAATATCTTTAATGCCACTAATCTGATGTTTTCTCACATTTTAACATACCTGCATGGAGATAATATTCATTCATTCATTCATCTTCTATACCCGCTTTATCCTTGGAAATAATATGCAAAAAAAAAAAAAAATTATTTTTTTTCCGTTCAAGCATGTCACTGCAGATCAGGTTTATCTAGAACACCAAAGTTACAGTAATGGTATGAATTACAGTGTTTGGGATGATGCATAAGTGTCCACTGTGTGGTGTCTGATATGGAACGAAAACAATAAAAGCCATGAATATACAAGAGAACAGCTGTAGAATAACTGTCCACTATAGTGACCAGTAAAGGGTTAAAATGTTATATTTGCTTTATTTATTTTTTAAGTATGACAAAAGGCTGTTATCTCAACATTATGGTCTTGAAATTTAAATGGCACCACATTGTTTTTCAAAGTCGTTTTATTTTCTCAAAACAATAGAAATACAGAATTTCTACATGCAAATATGGTTTTGTTAATGCTGTGTATGACTTTCATCATCAATTTTTCATCAAATGTGTAAAACCTGAGTCACAACTTGAATATCACAAATCTGTGTGTTTGTTGTTTTTTTTTGTTTTTTTTTTTCATTATTGAAGGTAAATTATCGAATTTTAGGTATAATTTTAATCTGGACAGAGGACTAGTCATTTATCCCTGCCTTCTGTCTTGACATTAGACAAAGCCACGGTGTTTAACAAATGTATTATTCCAGCTCCACCAAGCAGAGCCGGCCAGCCTCCATTAGACCCTTAGCAAAATTTGATTTTGGGGTCCTCTATTTAGTTTTTTTTTTTTTTTTTTTTCATTTTATTTGTGATTTTTCTCCTCTTCTACTTTCTTTATTCAGCCCCAGAAGGGTAAATCCTTTTTGGTGACATTGTTTTGATTGGAAGTACTCACAATTTGGATGCGTAGTGCACACTACACGGCAGGAGGCACACATTATGGTGCAGTGGACTTTTCATATTTAAACAGAGGCCGGAAGAATCACTAGGCCTACATCAACAGCATCACAGAAAAGTCTGTTTTAGTACAATAGTATAAGTTTGATCATGGATAAATAGTCATTCCTGCATGCAAAAAATTTAAAACATTTTTTCTTGGGGGGGCCCCATTGTGGCTGCAGGGCCCTAAGCAGGCGCCTTGTTCGCTTATGCCTTGGGCCAGCTCTTCCACCCAGTCTAAGGTGTCCCACTGCTGCCATAATTGAACAGTATTTCTGTTTACCTAAATATCTGTTTCTGTTTC
>JAQQZY010000014.1:3339846-3361939 GCA_030068375.1 Ostorhinchus rueppellii | reverse complement strand
CTGAATAAATGCATTGTGAAACTCAAAATTAATCGTTTGAATAATCGTGATTTCAATATTGACCAAAGTAATCGTGACATTGATTTTTTTTTTTTTTTTACATAATCGAGCAGCAAAACTTATGGGTAAGGAACAAAATATGGTAACTTCACTGACCTTGATGTTTTACATAATTTAAAAAAAAAAAAAACGGTAAAAATTAACAAAAGTAATAAAGTCTTGTTATTGTTGTCCTCCAATAACACTCTATGGTTGAAATTGTATTCCCCTATAAAGGGCTTTTAAAATGTCCATCCTGACAGACTTTGTTAAATAAAAGTAAAAATAGCGAGCCGGGGTTAACCTTGGAGGCCGTTTTACAAAGTGAAATGAGGATAAAACATGGGCCGACCTGGTTGTTCACTCTGCCATCCAAGCCTTTGTTTTTCTCACACTGTGGATGGCCATCTGTCAAGCTTACCTAGAGAAAGGCAATGATTTTTGCTCGCCTGACTGAACACCCAGCAAAGCAATATTTCACATGTTAGCACTGAAAAAAGACCCGTCTCAGGGGATTTTGCTTACTGGAGTGATGTGGTGGTGTACATCAGGAGTGATAGTCGTGCCTCGGTGATGGAGCAGGAGCCGCATCAACTCTGGTTAACCAGGAACACCAGGATCTGCTCACCAATGCCCTTTACCTACTGTTGTTTTTTTTTTACACTGTAATGATTCGCAGGTTCATCAAACCGCAGTAAATGCTAATAATTAAAACAGGGTTCCTACAGGTTTCTACAAGTTAAATTTAAGACTTTTTAAGACCTTTTTAAGACTACTTAGAACCCCTAAAGACCCAAACATCCACTGGAAATCAAAACCATCAACTGATCTAAACTGTTTAATATCTGTTGGTCCACTAATCCTATAAATACATGTAAATAATTGGTGTAAGATGCAGTTTGTCATCTTTTATGGTTATCAGATGTGACCCATAGTTACCATGGAAACTGGAGACCAAATGTTACCTGAAACAGAGTTAAATTCAACTCTCCAAGAGTGAAATTGACACTTTTTTTTTTTTTTAACTGTGTAGCAAGTTCTAATAAGACAGGTAGAGCTCCAGAGTCCCAAACTTTAAAGCATTTATGACAGTATTCACACCTTCTTGCCACCTGTAACACTATACAAAGATAAAAGTTTGGAAAGTCTCAACTTCGAAGGCAAACTTGATATATGGGAAGATTTTGGACATAATTTGATCTGTATCATTTAATTAATCAATTCAGAATCAGTGGAAGTAAGCGCTCAATGATGTAATTCAACAGGAGAGTCTGCAAACCTGACAGCAGAGATTTCCAATATCCCACCCCACTGTGCATGAAGTCAAAACAAACAGCCCTCGCCTTATTTCTCCTACTTTCATCACTCCAAATCAGCCCCACAATCTCCACTCTTCCCCCTGATATCTCAAAACTCCAAATCAACAAGTATCCTTAGGCTGAAAATGCCAATGTGCCACCACTAACACCACCTGCATGTGCTTTTAAAGTAATAAAACCGACCGAGGTGTCACCGGGTTTCAGGCGGTAGCTTTCATCATTTGTCAGTTCTCAACTCCTGTTCAAGGTCGCTGTCTACAGTCGGGCTATAATTCAACTATCATCTAATTAAGGAGGCCAATGATCATTTCAAAGGAGTAATGAAGTATAGAAAACGCCGACGTCAGACCTTATTAGTGCCAAGCAGGACACTTTTAGAAGTGATGAGCCATTAGCCAAATGGATACAAGTAAATGAACAACTAATTAGCATCTCAAAGGAAACTTATAGCGCAAATTGGTTAATAATTATTGTAATATCGCAAAAGATAAATATTGTTACCCATTCAGTCATTCATTGGATTGGTAACATTTTGGCGTGGCAGTATTTAGTTTGGTAATGAATCTCGCTAATGTGCATGCAGATGAGCTTCAATTAGGAGGAAATTTTGTAAATATATGATAATGAAACAAATCTTTAAATAGATAAATATTATACAGATGTAAGAGCTTCTGTGCAAGCGAGTTTGTTTTTTTTTTTTCCTCAAAACAGAAAAAAGTTGTATTATTAAGATACTAATGTCCTTCAGGCTTGTCAAATTGTCCTCATTTAGCAAACATTCCTTCCACATGCAGCCATGTAATTGTGCTGCTGTCATACATTCCCTCTCTCCAGAATGAAGCGTTGGATTGTGGGTCTTTATCTAATTTATGCATCTCGTGAAAGTACAAGTCGGAATTTATTGGTGCTGGGCTAATGGCATTCATTAACCTTCGCAACTGTGAAATGTTTGATTGGAATATGGCATTTCCTCCTTCAAAGAGGCGTTTCATTCCCTTTGCAATTCTAATACTTCAAATAAGTCATTAAATGCTATTTTACTTCAAACATCCAGTTTATGTATGGTAATAACTATACCTCATCACGCTTAATGTGCGCTAACTCGTACACAGACGCGCACACAGCGGTTAAAAGTGACACAGACACGCATTGTGCACGCAAGCAGACGGGGTGAATTTATTTAGAAAGGGGTCACGAAAGCAGGAAGTTCCTTCATTATGACAGACAGTTTCGATCATACACCCACTGGGCTGTGCTTGAATATTAGGGCTTGATTGGAAACAATGCATCTGGAGACATAATTGTGTCTTATCATTAGGCAGATCTCTGACTAATTATGGCTTATAATTAATGAGCTGTGATTAGGAGACTAATTATGAATTCCAAGTTAAAGTGTGCATGATGTTAAAACAGCCAGGGGAGGGAAACGGGGGGTTGACTTTGGTGACTTTTAAAGTAATAATACACAACACTTTTAAAGGAACATATCTGTTTCCTGTCTGCGGCTGATAAACGGAACAGAATAATGACCGAACCTAGAAGCAGCGGATGGAACTTGTTTGCTTTACATTACAGTTAATTGGCGAATGTTAATTGCTTAGTTGGGAGCACATAATTTGTTAGCTTGGTTGCGGCAGCGGCGGCTGATACGTGATGCCGACACTGTCGTCTGGTTTGGTACACTCCATGTCAACTTGAAATATTCATTTTATACATACATTTTCAGTATTGTCAATTAACATAAGTTCTCGTGATTACATGGCCCACAAATTCGGCGCTAAAATTGCATATATGCTTGGTTACCAATATAACACAACCCAGGCGATGCTTTATTTGAACTAAATTATTGCATATTTTGAAGCAGAATTATTACAAAATGGCAAAAAATCTTCATTTTTAATATAAAGTTTTGTTCAATGTGTGATACTTAGTGACATCTACTGGTAAAGGTACACATTGCAGCTGTTGGATAACACCATCACCTCACCCTGATCTGCCGACACCAAAAAAAATTGCAAAATTCCCTTATTTGTCTCTTAATTTATGGGTTCTTTATTTCAGGGTTTTTGATTCTGGTCCACATTCAGATATAGTAAGTTCCATTGATTTGTCTTAAAATAGTGTCTGACTTGATAACAAATGTTTTTCAAATTTGTGAATCCACAGTGATAGCCTAATTATCCCTAATCCATTAGTCTTTCCGTGATTACGTGCCTGAATCACTTCCCTTACAGTGAACAGCTCCAAAAATGACATTTACATAAACCGAAACATCACGGGCCTTTTCAGAAATTTTGCCGCAAAATGCGTTGTGGAAGGATAGTTTGTTAATGTAAATATTTTCCTGATTTAATGCTAATTTATTTTGCATTGAAAGAACAACATTTGGAGTTGTCATTTTTTATAGGCGCAGTGTCATATTTTTCCCACATGAAACAAGAAGAAAATCTGGAGTCATTATTTCTATTACGCTTATTATACTATTATTTACTTTAGATCACAATACTTCTGTATGTGGGACCTGAACTAAAATGAGTTCGACCCTCTTGACTGTTAACGTCAGTGTAATTTTTCCACTTCCCACATTCATTCCATGGGCTGGGTTGGAACCTTTGGTGGGCCATTTTTGTGGCCTGGCCAGCCATCCGTCTTTCTCAATGAGAAATCCATCTGGAATCACATGGCTTGAATCCAAATATGAAGGTGGGACTAATAGGTGGAGAGTTAACCAATCACATGTCAGAGAAACTTAAGAATACAGATTGTAATCCAGTGGTTTCCAACCTTTTTTGGCTCTGTAAATTTCTGGTGACCCCAAACATTCAAAACAGAGATTTTTTTTCATTTTAGATCATGTCATAATTTGCTATACTATGTTTCCAATAAATGTTAATTTTAGACACATTTAGGCTATATAATGTATATTATTATGGACGGAGGCAGAAAAGCCAGGTTCAGATTACTGCACAAAGTGGGAATAGTGTTTTCCCTGGTCAGGATATGTACAGTCAGTCCAGCTTGGATTTACAAGGATGACGATTAATACTAAACAAACAATAGCTCAAACTGTGAATTATGAAAGAACTGACCCCACTGAACATTTGACAGGTAAACAGTACCACAGCGCTTCAGTTTCAGCTTCACTTTGTCATGTCTTTAATGGATTGGGATTGTCTCTCTCAACTCACTATATATTTTTTATGAGCAAGTTTTGAATTTTTTTTTTATTTTTTATCAATCACTAGAAATTTACTTACTTATTACTAAGTTTTTGTTTTTCTCAAATACTGGAAATGTCAGATGACCCCACGGTTGAAAAACACTGGTGTAATCTGTAATTCAACCCTTATGTTTGAATCAAATAAACAACTGACAACAGCTGTACAGAGATGTGTGGACCTGGAACTGACTCGTAGGATGCATTTGGAAACGCCCCCAGACTTGTGATTGGTCTGGTATAAAGTTGACAGCGACTGGTCCAATTCCAGACTGTCCTCTCAGTTTTGAATTCACTGAGACAACCGCATGGCTGGCCAGGCTACTGGATTTGGCCCACGGGCCGTACGTTTGACCCCCCCTGTTTTAAACCATCAGTTTCTGTGGTGGTGCTTCCATACGGTTTCATTGCAGCAGGTCTTGTTTCTGTGTAACCGTGTGTAACATTCACAGACACCACACAAACTCTTTTTTTATTCAGTCTGTGGAAATGGAGCCAGTACATTTAACAGAATAAAAGCTAAATGGAGAGTGACAAAGTGCCCCCAAGGGGTAGTGATATTTTTTGCCTTGACTCTTCTATCTATGACACCTTGATAAGGCAATTATAAAGTAATTACCTTAACAAGTGGCATTAGAGAAAATTATCCTCATTTTTCTGCTAAAATAACACCAAATCAGTACTGAGTGAATTTTAGAATCTCTAATCAGCATCTCATTAAGTGTTGCAACTGCTTGATTTAGGCAGCCTTCAATGACAAATGCAATTAGTGCTGCAAAACAACAAAAATGTGACAACATTGTGCCAAACTAGGCAGATAAATCTGTCACATCCTTGAGAGATTTCACATGTTTATTCAATTCAAAATGCCTAATTGTATTTGGAGAGTCTTTGTGCACGATTCCAGCAAACCCCGAGATGCAATCCACGGCCCGAGTGAAACAAAAGGTTCAAAGTCAGCCGGAGCCATGCTGGGAGAGAGTGTTGGAGAATCTGTCTCCTCTCAGCAAATGGAACAGATAAGCAGAAACGTTTTCTTCCTCCCTTCTCCTGAGTTAACCGGTGCAGCAAGGTCAGGTGAATGTGATCAGCCACTGTGTCTAAGCGTATTATCAGGTGAAATCTGTGGAGTGACGTGAGCCAACGGGGCCAGTCAGCTGTCTGGAAAAAAAAATCATTACACGCAGCCGGACATTTTGGATAACTTCAGAGGCAATCGGCCACTCGGGATGTGGCGTGGGTCCCTCTGTGACGGAAATGTCCTTGAATGCAACACCTCCTCATTACTCTGATTAGGAACATAACAGCGAGCCGCGGTGGACCATCGATAGGAGACGAGACCAGAAGCTCATGACTTTCACTTATTGACACTTTGTAGTAAGTGTTTTTGAAGATTGTAGCACTTAAAGGACTGATATTTTGTATTTTTTAATGGAATTCTGCATTTTCAAACATGTCCCTGTGGTCTCCATAAACTGTAAATGCTCTGCTTGGGTCTGAATTCTTCATTAATTCAACTCCACAGGTCCAACTTCAACACTATTTTAGTAATGACACCACAAAGGTGGTTGGAGCGCTGGCCCTTTAAATGCACATGAGGCACTTCAGGCCACGCCCCTTCTAGGTTGTTGTCTGTGCTGCTCTGTCCTGTTCAACCAACAACTGGACATTTTAGGCAATCTGCTCAAAGTTTGGACATATTTTCAGTTTTTCCCACAACCGCTGCTGATAAACAAGTATGTCGTACTCGGAGAAATGTTTGTGACACAACTAGTTATAAAATGTAACAACTTCAGAAGGTATTAAAACAGGTTGTAGAAATCCACTCAAGTTTTTTTGCTAAAATGAATACAAAGATAGTTCTGCAGCACCTGGAGGGTTCAAATACAAACTGTATGAACTATTAGGGTCCAAATGTACAAATAAATGAACCACAGACTAATAAAAGTGGATTTAGATAAATATGAGCACTTTAACAATCAAATGTAAATAACCTGCACTGCAAAAATAATTTCTAAGAAAGTGAGGAGATTTTTTTTTTTTTTTGACATTTGTCTTATTTTTCATCTAAATAGAAACAATCTTGCCAAGACATTTTTCTTATTTTTAAAAAATACATCTTAAGTTTTTCTTAAGATGACAATCAATGACATTTTTGTGGTTCAAATGGGTTCTAATACATGAAATCACCTGGTATTTTAAAATGTCTTCATTAAAAATTAAGTTAGAATTAAACTGACTCCGATAAACAGTCCACTAATTAAAAAAGGGCAATATAGACAGCATCACTTCATTTTATGTCTGCTGTGTTTGTACTGTTGGACTACCATGCTTCCTAAGGTACTGGTTACACCCTCCTTCAGACATTAAATGTGCTACATTTTACATACTTTAATGAGATGAATCGGAAAACAAATAAAGTGCTGATTAGCTCATGTTTTTAGTATATATGATGGTGTTACTCCACATATATGTTGGTTTATGTTTATGTTTTTCATGTAAATTCAACAGACTTTTTTTTTTTTTTTTCAGGGCATGTGTGACCTGTATCTGATCTGTTAAAGACAGTTTGAACAGCACAATTGTGATTTTTTTCAAATCCGCCCCAGGCCACTTTAGCTACACTCCGACAGCAGGTCTTAATGCACAATTCGGATTTTTTTGTGAAATCCAACTTTTTCTGTGCTCGTTTTTATTACAGATTAAATGCAACTTCTATCAGTTCTCAGTATGAACTGAATGCGACCCTGAAGTGACCCACATGCGCAGAAGAGGTCCTGACATCATACTGGACCATGCAGCACGCACTGTGTTTACGGAACTAAATATGGACGCATTTTGTATCAGTGTGTGTGACACTGATAAAGTTTCTCAAAGACCAAAGTCAGTACCAGTCAAATAATTTGAAGTAGAAGATTAAAAAAAGAGCAGAGCCAGGTTTTTTGCACTGGCTGCTACGTCTGAACAACAGAGTATTTGAATGTGGAGTCGGAGTCAGGAGTGGTGGAATAGGGAAGTTAGCAGCTTCACTGACACAGACTTCATTCAGAATTTTTCAATGACAAGAAAAACATTGAAATATATCTGTGACTGCTTCTCCGTAACACTAACAACAAGACGCTCATCTCCAATGATTTTAATGGCATAAAGGTCCGATAAATGCAACCTGGCCGTTCACACTGACGTCAGATTGCAAAATATCCAATATGTATCGGATTTAGGACCACATATGAAAGTGGCTTGGGTCGGATTTCAAAAAAATCGGATACATGCGGTTCAAACTGTCTTTAACAGGTCAGATACAGGTCAAATAGCCGCAAAAAAATCAGATTTGGGACACATTTGGCTGCAGTCTGAACGTAGCCTTTCATATGTGGTCCTAAATCTGATACAGATCTGATATTTTGCAATTTGACTTCGGTTTGAACGCCAGATCGCATTTATCCGACCCTTAGGTCCAAGAAATGCGACAAACATCCCAGGAGGAGAAGCGGTGGGAAAAACACATTTCCCTTCACGTGTTATGTCAGGACCTCTTTCGCGCTTGTGGGTCGCATTCAGTTCATACTGAAAACTGATAGAAGTTGCATTTAATCTGTAATATGAACGAATACGAAAAAAAGTCAGATTTCGCCAAAAAATCCGAATTGTGCATTAAGACCTGCAGTCTGAACATGCTCTTAGAAACTACAACCAACTGACACTTGGAACTTCATTTTTCTTTACAAGTGACTCAGATTTGGTTCTGGAAGAATTTTACTTATAGTTTATTGAAGACTGTGTGCATTTTTAGGACAGACATGAACAAATGGTGCTGGATGCTGCCCGATCCACATTGAATCACCACCAGAACACAAGGCAATCACTTCAGAACTTTCTATTGTAAAAGCACCCGTAGCTCTGAATATATTTTCTTGACACAAAAAGACCTACAACCTACAAATGCCCTGATTAGAGAAGAAAATCTCGACAATAACCTGCTGATTGTGGCCGTGGCTTTTTCTTTTCTTTTTCAAATCTCACTATTTTTCCACGGATTCCACTGTATTATGAATAGCCGCCATGATTTTTAATAACATATTGGACTGTACACCATAATGTACAATCACTTCACCTGTCATTTGTACAGGTATGTATTTTTTTTTTAATTATGTGGTGTGTTTTTTTTTGTGCACCAATATATAACTGACAGCATCATATTTTCTTTCTCTTTCTGTTATTCACAGAAGGTGCAGATTATAATGATACAAACACAGGTTGATTTAGTTTTGTTATTTTCTCTCAGCAGCGCAGCAAGGTATTCACAACAAGACCATATTTTGTCTTAAAAGAGTGAATATATATATATACCAGGTGATGTGCGTTACATCTGCACGTCTGAATACATCTGTTTCATCTGTATTCATTTACTGCACATGTTTCATGGAGAGGGGAAGCAAATCTATATTGTCTGGATATAGAGATCCAGTCTCTGAATAGTGACATTAATGGACTAAAAATTACATTATAAAACAATTTTTTAATAAAGGGGTGAGATTCAGTGGGTTAGATTGGTTGGATATTCTCGATCCTGCAGTCAGTTTTAATTTATTTAAACCAAATCCAGGGTTTTCCTACCATTAAAGCCTTAGGTAAAACCAAATTAATCCCAAATCCATTTTTTCTGACATCTAACCACTGCAGACGTCATTAAAAATCTGGGTTTTGAGCCTTTTTGATGCTGTTCTAAATCTATGTGCACATGATGGTAAAAAGGATCTAAAATGAATCTGTTTTCCTTTTTTATTTTTTGCACATAGTTTAGATGTGTGGAATAATTATCTGAAAACCAAGAGAAAACATGGAAATTCAGTCCTTTTTTTCCTTTACTTTATCCCAAACCAAAATCTGTTCCTATCCTAATGTTAAATGTTCATGTTAAAAGTTAATATATTCATACATTTGTTGTTGTTGTCTCATAAAATTGTCAAACATTATATTTGTAAATGCTGGCACTTTTCAGACACATTCAAAATGTATTTGTCTCTCCCCACTAACTGTTGGTGGGTTTCATTTTCTGTTTCTCTATTAGTGTTGACCTTTTTAGTTATTAAATTTACTGTCCATAAAACATTGCTAACTGGTTAAGAACAGTAGTACTTTTGATTCTGCGTTTATATACTATATACAGAAATGTTTACTATACCTATGTTTGGTATCTTTTTTTTCCAGCACATCCATCTCATCATTAAACCTACTATGTCAACACAAAAGGCAAACGAACCTTTATGAAGACTGTTAAAGTGAATATTGGTTCCAAATATTTCATACATAAAATCAAAATTGTAATAAATGTACACTTTGCTCAAATATTTGACATAAAACCATACCTTTTACATCGACGTTTTCTGGGGTCATCCTCACCCTTACCTGTAATGCTAACGTAATCTGTAGATTAGAACCCACAGATTCTGCCAGTTTTTTCCATTTTGAAAAAGGACACCCCACCACCACCACCGACACCACCTGATTTTCATATTTTTATTCACGGTTGTTTGCTCTGGGTTCAAAACATCATATCTCCGGTGTTAAATCTCCTGTTTCAGGATAGCAAGAGATTTTGGACAATTCCATGCTCCCAATTTTGTTGGAACAGTTTGGGGATGGTCCCTTTCTGTTCCAACATGACTGGTCTGCACAGAGTCCTGGCCTCAACCCAACAGAACACTTTTGGGATGTATTGGCATGGAGACTGAGAGCCAGGCCTTGTCGTCCAACATCAGTTTGTGATCTCACAAATGCACTTCTGGAGGAATGGTCAAAAATTCCCATAAACACACTCCTAAACCTTGTGGAAAGCCTCCCCAGAAGAGTTGAACCTGTTAGAGCTGCAAAGGGTGGACCGACGTCATATTAACGCTATTGATTAAGAATGGGATGTCACTTAAGTTCATATGTGAGTCAAGGCAGGTGAACCAATACTTTTGGCAACACAATGTGTTAACTTCATCACCTATGGCTGGAGTTACAGGAATAGTAAAGCGGCAGTCATGAAACTCTACCCCTACACCACCCACCCTCGCCCTCCAGTGAGATTCTTGTGCCAAGGACCCAACATGATTATGTTTCAGGGGGGCCAGAATTGGTAGTGGTGCCCCAGGGTGATAGTAATGTGCCTCAAGGCTAGAAGCACCAGCTGTAAAACAGAATAAAGATGAGGCAGAAGTCCGTCCTGAGCCATAGGATCACTGTCTGAATCCAGGAATTTTTTAAAGGATTCTTTGTCATTGCGAGATAGGGCATGGTGGCCCAGATTTGATTATGAGGTCATTCAGTGCCATCTAGTGGAGGAAAGTACAAACATTACCTTAAAAAAACCCCCCAAAAAGTACAAACACTACCTTGGCGGAGGTCTGCGCTCTGAGCGCTTTTCTAGTTTTCAACTGTGGCATGTCTAACAAAATGGGGAAAAAAATAAAAAATGTCATGGGAAGACCCTAAAAAATGCTCCAAAATTACTGAAACATTAGGAAATCGAGAACAAAAAATTCCTAAAAAAAAAAAAAAAGATACTTGAAACTTGGTCACCCATTCCTGGGACATGTGAGACTCCCCTGGTGAAGGCACAGGCTCTTTGACACTCGCTGTCGGCTTAATACTCAATCAAATCGATATAGAATCGAATCACAATTATTTCAGAACCTTATGAATTGAAATTAAATTGATTCAGGAAATTGGCCATAATACCCAGCCCATATCGTCAGAAATCACAAAATCATCCTAAATCCACTTGCTTTCACTAAAAATGTAACCTTTTCTCGCCCACAAAACACGTTTTAAATCCGGGGTGTCAAACTCATTTTAGTCCAGGGGCCACAAACAGCCTACTATGATGGAAAGTGGGCCGGACTAGTAAAATAATATAAACAATAGAATAAGAACTAATAAACAATGTCGACTCCAAAGTTTTCTCTGTTTTTGAGTGAAAGAAGGAAAATTCTGTAATGAAAATGTTGACATTTGCGAACCGTACTTGAACATAATATGAATAAATGTGAACAACCTGGAAATTCTTAAGAATCGTAAGTGCAATGTTAACAATATTACACCTTAGTTTATCATTTATACATGTGCATCACCACTTACAGATCACAGTGGATCTATAAAAAACATTTAGTAAGAGGCAGAATATTGTTAAAATTGCATTGACATCTCTTATGACATTTTAGGTTGTTCACATTTCTGGTAAAAGACTAGTCTGTAAATGTAAAGATTTTTGTGTAATTTTACTTTTTTAAAATTGTACAATAAAACAGAGAGAAAATTTTATGATTTTTATCATTTATAGGTTACTATGATAGTATTTTACAGGTCTGATCCACTTTAGATTGAATTGACCTAAAATCTGCAGTGTAATTCTTGCTTCTCAAATTCATCCCAAGGGCCGGATTGGACCCTTTGGTGGGCCGGTTTTGGCCCCCGGGCCGTATGTTTGACACCTGGACTCTTAGAAATTCCCTCTGTTAAAAAACAGTAAACAACTGGCAGTAGATTTGCCAGGAAATAACTGTAAAATGAACAGTACATTGCTGTTGCTGTAATTTACAGTTTCCTACTGTTTCTATAAATACAGCAAAGAGCTGTTACTTTAAACCTTAACAGTAAATTACTGTTGAGAAGATTAGCAGTTTATTACTGTTTATTTACACCTTTTTCTAAAGAGGTATATTTGCAGTTTTTTACTGTGAATTATTCCCCTTAAAAAAAATGAAACATTTACTTTAAATTTATTTTGTCAACAGGTTCCACTGAAGTGTATTATGTTAGTTAAAAGCAAAAATATTAAGGTCATCTCACTTTACAAATCAATAAAGTTAGATGACCTTAATATTTTTTTTGTGTTGTTCTGATGTTATGTCACAATCATCGTTTTGAGAGGTTTCAGCTTCAGTCACCTGTGTTGTGGCAAAAATGGAATTGAGGTTTTCCTCTGTTGAATAACTCCCAGAGTTAGAACAGTGGGGAAAAAATTGTTCAAATCCGTTCAGTCATTTTCCTGTTTTGTCCTGTTTTAGGAGCAGCGCTTTTAGCTTTAGCTTAGCGCAGTTGCTGTAAACCTACGGTGTCAGTTAGCCTGTCTTCCAAAAAGAGGGACCGAGACATCTATTTTTTTTTTTTCTAAATATATCGTGGGAGCCGAGTGTTCAGAACGAGTACAAATCATAACGCAAAATCGAACGAGGCTATTACCTGGGCGGACATGAGTCCGCATCAAATTGACAGACCAGCCTATTCGGAGCCGAGTTGTCTAAAACCTTTATTTACAAGGCTGTGGACACCACAAAATTTGAAACTGCAATAAATTATTTGGAGAGGGAATCCCATTAGCAACTAAGCCTGTTCAGAGTGGGTAATGTTAGCTGGCAAAGAATTTACTCATTTCTGTATCATATCAAACTATAAGTACTGCTAATCTTACAAATGACTTCAAACTTAGTGGTTGTTGCTGACTCTTAACGAATAAAACAGTGAGGCATTTACCTGTTGTGAGGATGGAAATGGGTAACAAGTTGGGTGGCTTAATCTCCTTCGAGCATGCCGACATCCTCTTGTTCCCAAAATGCAATGCAACAAATACAAGAACTTGCTGTTTTCTTTTTTTGAAGTAATAATACAGCAAAATAATGTTTTAAACTGTTTTTATACAGGGTTGTCCTGTATATAAATATAACAGGATCTTACCGTTGAAAATTTCTTGTAAATTTACAGCAATTCGTTAGTGTGTTCTAAATGGATTTTCCTGTGTTAAGTGGAGTTGGTCATTATTCGTCTACTTTTCTGATCGGTTGGACTAAACGATGATCAGCAGATGGGATTCAACTCGGTGAACTCCACTTCTATGACCTGTTTATGTCTGGGTTTGATTCCGAGTGCACTTTTCAGTCCTCGCCTTCTCCAAAAGACAGCATCTTTTCCGATAAACTGCAATGTCACAGGCCTGTTTTGACTGACCCGTCCAGCTGGTGTGGATGCTAACAATAACCACAACCGAACCTCTGTCACTGTTTCTGCCACGGCTGGATTTTGCCCTCGGACCTGTCTAGCCTACTTTCACAAGAGCAAAGCCTGTCTGTCATAATGTGTTACTATGAATGATGGCTCTGCTTTTTTCCCCCTTCTTCTTCTTTTTTCTTCTTTTTCTTCTACATATCTATAAAAAAAATAATGAATGATGGCTTGACTTTTTTACCCTTTTTCTTTTTCCCCTTCTTCCTCTATTTTTTTTTTTTTTTGCTTTTTTTGTCTTCATCTTTTTCCCCTCCTTTTTCTTTCCCCCTTTTTATTTTTTCTTGTCTACAAAAGAAATAAATGGCTTGGTTTTTCCCCCCTTCTTTTCCTTCTTTTTCCCCCTTTTTTCTTTGTCCCCCTTTTCTCCTTTTTTCATTTTCTTCTCTCTTTTCTTTTTTCTTTTGTTTTTCTTTTTTCTTCATTTTCTTTTTTCTTTTTTCCTTCATATCTACAAAAAACAATGAATGATAACTTCGTTTTTTCCCCACTTCTTTTTTCCCCTTTTTCTTGTTTTTTCTTCATCCCCCTTCTCTTCCTTGTCTTTTTCTTTTGTTTTTGTTCTTTTTTCTTCTCCTTCCTCTTTTCTTTTTCTTCTCTTCTTTTGTTTTTCTTCTCCTCTCTCTTCTCCTTCATGTCCACAAAAATATTCAACCATATAATATAAAAGTTTACAGTACAAGAAAAATATTGAAGGTTCTTCTTGACGAAAAAAAAATCCTGCTGTATTGAAGCTTCTTCTTTTCCCACCTAAAGGGCTTCATCATGTGACAGCACTAAACAAGGGGTGTTTTTGACTTTCAGTGCTCAATCCATGCTCATTTACACACTCTAATCTCTATTTTTCTCAGCTATAAATAACCAGAAACTCTCTCTAATGGAGTAATTTACACACACTCTGCCAAAGCCATTGACAGGACTCTCTTTTATGGCAAATGTCTGGCATTTAGCAAATCGATGACATGAGTTATGAAGGAGACCTGGGGCCTTGCTGCCTCCCCATTCTTCTCAATAACAAAAGAGGAAGTGCATTAAAAACTAGCATTGATGGGTTGTTGGGAGTTGCAGTCAATGAGCTCTCAGAGTTTAAAATTAAAAGGCTTTTAGGGTGAAAATTGTTTTCTCTGGTCATCCGTCATATCGTGAAGGGTCTTTTTCACGGTGATTAATTAGAAATTAAAAGGGTAAAAGAGGAGAAGGGAGGTGGGAAATCCAGTTGTTTTAAAATCTTATGCTCATCCTGCCCAGTTGTGAGTTAATGACACCAGCCTCGCCTTGACTAAGTGTTATTGCTGCAGTCCATAATTTCATCTTGAAAATGGGCGAGGGAGTGGATCTTCCTTATAGTAATTGAGTATTGATTTGAAAATAAACAGCAGCGAGACTCCCACCCAACTGACAGACCCATCTTTCGGATGGAATCGACAATAAATGGGCCCCTGGTTGGAGGGAAAGTTATGGATCAGGATGATACAGTCAAGCGCGCCTTTCCCACTGCGATCTCTCTTCCAATATATATTGGATTTTAGATAACCCATTTATGAGCCCTGTCATCTAAAACCTATAGTTTTGAGCAGGCGAATGATGAGTTAAGGCCGGGGCTCGCACAGATCTGAGCTGCTTCTACTTTCACAACCCGGGATGTGTGTTTCTCTAATGTACGTATCACGCAGGAAATAGTGTCTGATAGAAAACTGAAGCTGAAACGGTGACCTGAATAAAATGAAATGAGATTCCGAGGCAGTGTTAAGCAAATGTTTGAAGTCAAACATAATGTATGCTCTCATAAATGCAAAGTACATCTGTCTAGCCGTGGGCAAATACCTTTATCTGAATGTGAGGGGGAGAGAGTGGTAATGGTTCAACAGCTCAGTGAATCGACATAATACGAGGAGTCTAACACTTATGTCAGGCCGGCCGTTAACCTCTGCGTAATCACTGTTGAACTATGTTCACACGCCCCCAACACTTCCCTCGGAGCCCCCGCTCGGCGCTAATGACATACAAATGTGCTATTCGTTTTCATTAGTTGCCACTTCACTTTTGATTCGAGGGAAAGTGTGGACCTCTGTGTGTGTGTGTGTTCGGGGGGGGGGGTCACATGGGAGATGTGGAGGAGTAACACGGTGCTCTGCCAAATGACCTCTAGGTTCCTATCAGGCCGCGGTACAGATTAACACAGAGATATGGGGCTCAGTTAATTTCACCGGCTGCCCTTAGAGCGTTAGAGGTGATGTCAAAGCGTGGTCACCAGCGCGCTATTGTATTGTCATTCACACCTGCCTAATGAGTCCTGATTATCATTCACATGCTAATGCTTCATTTGTTATCGGCGTGACCCGCGTCAGCTGCATTACCAAACGTTATCTATATTTATCTTGTCAATTATTGATTGCCTCTTCCCACCGCACGTCATTATTAATTTGACGTGCTGTGTCAAGCTCACTGTTAATCATATTTAAACAGATATGGGGACATAAAAATCAATTTTCCATTATCCTTGAGGTTTTTCATATCCATCCCACACTGCAGAGGGGACTTGAGAGATCGGCTATGCATGACTGAGCAGATACAGAGCCGTGCAGAGTAAATAATCATCTAATTTGAGTTTAATGGGAAAGTAGTAAAAGATGGAGGCAGTGTCCTGGGATTTTTCTCAAGGTAAGATTATGTAATATAATGTAATTTTAGGTTTCGCTAAGATGCTTTTGCCGTATTTACCCGGGCGTTATCATGTGGAAAAAGTCTGTAATCACACTTCTATGTTTTACTCTTAAAGCAAGAGGAAACGAAGAAGAAAACAAGTTTAGTTTCTTTTTCTTTGACCAAAAGCAGGACAGAAAGACAGGAAGCCCAAAGAGCTATTACTTGCTGGAAGGTAATGGCGCGAGGCATGGGAGGATACAAATAGCCAAGGAAGGGCACTTCACCCAGATAATGGGGTTGAAGGATTCTGGCATGGTGAGATTCATGTACAGACAAGGCCCCTTTGATGCAGTGACATTGGAGAGCCCATAAAAGCCATAGTATAAAATACAGAGGCGTTACTCGTAGCTAATGGGATCCCTGGCTTTTTGGAGGCAGATTTAGCATAGCCTGACATCGTAGACACAGAAACACTAATTGGATACACCTACCTGGGTTCAATAAATGAACACTGGGGGATCCATCAGAGGGGATGGAGCCCAGAGTTTAGGAACTGTGAAGGAATGGGTAGGGGGGGGGGGTTAAAACACAAAACTGGTGCTATAGTGTAAATACAAATGTCACAGTACAAAGCGTTCAATAATTGGCTCTCATTTCCTGAAGTACTTGCAAGCTGAAATATTTTTATGCTGTGACAGTCGGGTTATGTTTTGAAGTTGACGATCCATCCATGAGTGGAATCCTAGCGTTGGCTGTCAACGACCAAAAGCATCTACTGACCTAAAGTGTTTAACCACTTCCGAACCGCTAATCCCATCAGTACATGGAAATAATTTAGGTTGAATGCAGTTTGTCGTCTTTTCGTGGTAATCAGATATGACCCACTTGGACTTTCAGAGGCCCTGTAGTTACCATGGAAACACAATCATCTTCTACAACATTTATTCACCAGTAAAACCCATGGAGTTGGATCAATGGCAATGGATGGAGACTCTGGGTTTATGTTCAGTTAATAATATATTTTACTGAAAAAGTCACCTTTTCACCAGTTTTTGCTTCTTTTTTTTTTTGGTATAATAATCCTTAAAATGTAGTCCCAGCATGATGATTAAAGTACATAATCAGTAAATTAAATCTAGGAAAATACTGGATTTTCACTGAAAAATGCAAAATGGAGAGGATAATATTATGACAAATAGTGGTGAATTATTTAAGAAAGGTTAAATGGAGAGAAAAAATCATTTTGGAACTACCACAAAAGTAGATCTAGGTATTTATGAGTTAAATACAGGAAAAAAACATTACTTTCACTGAAAAAAAATGCAAAATATAGAGGGTAATATTATAATAAATAACTTGTGTAAGAAAGGTCAAATCTATAGGAAAATTCATTTGAGAACTACCACAAAAGTAGCACTGGGTATTTATGTGGTAAATACAGGGAAATATGCAAAATACAGAAGAAAATATAATAATAAATCATTTCAGAAAGGTTAAGTCTATAGGAAAATTCATTTGGGAAGTACCACAAACGTAGCACTGGGTCTTTATGGGTTAAATACCAGAAAATACATGATTTTCACTGACAAATAAACAAAAACAAAAACAAAACAAATGCAAATTTCAAAGGATAAAATTATAATAAATGGTGATGAATTATTTAAGAAAGGTTGAATCTGGAGGAAAATGGATTTGGGAACTACCACTATTGTAGCACTGGGTTCTTACAGCTTAAATACAGGAAAATACAGGATTTTTGCTGAACCACACACACACACACACACATACAAAAGGTACAGAGGATAATATAATAAGTCATGTAAGAAAGGTCAAATCTAGAGGAAAATTAATTTGAGAACTACCACTTAAGTAGCACTAGGTATTTATGTATTAAATACAGGAAAATATGCAAAATACAGAAGATAATATTATAATAAATGATGATAAATCATTTCAGAAAAGTTAAGTCTATCGGAAAATTCATTTGGGAACTACCACTAAAGTAGAACTGGGTATTTATGTATTAAATACAAGAAAATACATGATTTTCACTGACAACAAAAAACTAGAAAAGCACTCTGATGGCACTGAATGACCTCATAGGCAGATCAGTGCCACCATGCCCTATCTCCCAATGATAAAGAAACCATTAAAAAAATTCCTGGATCCAGACAGTGATCCAGATCTCCACCAAAAGTTAATCACTTGTTCCTCCTTTCATTTCTAACAATTCTTGAAAATTTCATCCAAATCTGTTCAGAACTTTTCAAGTCATTTTGAACACAAACAGATAAAAACTGGCAAAAACATCACCTTCCTTGGCGGAGGTAAAAAGAAAAAAATGCAAAATACAAAGAATAAAATTGTAACTAGAAAAGCACTCAGAGACCGCAGACCTCCACCAAGGTAGTATTTGTACTTTTTTTTTTTTAGGTAGTGTTTGTACTTTCCTCCACTAGATGGCAGTGAATGACCTCATGCAGATCTGTGCCACCATGCCCTATCTCACAATGATAAAGAATTCTTTAAAAAGTCCCTAGATCCAGACGGTGATTCAAAACAGCTCCAAAATGTAATCATCTCTTCCTTGACCCAGAGTGGACATGCCCTGAAAATTTAATCAAAATCCGTCCATAACTTTTTGAGTTATGTTGCTAACAAAGTTGGATGGAAACAAACAAACAAACGCACAGTAAAACATAACTTCCTTGGTGGAGGTAATAAATGGTGATAAATTGTTTAAGAAAAGTCGAATCTAGAGGAAAATTAATTTGGGAACTACCTCTATCGTCGCACTGGGTTCTTAGAGCTTAAATACAGGGAAATACATGATTTTTGCTGAAACACACACATACACAGATACAAAATAAAGAGGATAATATAATAATGAATGGTGATGAATCATTTGAGAAAGGTTAAATCTAGAGGAAAATTCATTCAGGAAGTACCACTGAAGTAGCTGTGGGTGTGTATGGGTTAAAAACAACAGCTGAACTTTGGCTGATCAGTCGTATAACTGCTGGACTTATTACTTATTACCAAAGTGTTGAGTTGTAATAAAAAGCTCTAATGAGCCCAACACCTGGCATGAGTAAGCTCTACCTCACACCTCTCCAGGCTTTCAGACCACTGACAGATACATGATTTATTTTACACACCAAAGACTGACTTTTGATTCTCCCTGCCTGCATCCAGCCAGACACTATTTAGCGATGCTGTCAGAAAAGCTCTTTAGACAGACTAATCTTTGGCTCGCTGACAGCTATGTCCTCTTCCAAAAATGAACACAAATTCCCCCAGACCAGCTTCTCCTCCGGCTCAGATCAATATGGCTGCGATAAGACAGGACACCTTCCAGGAGCTGCAGGGCATGAGAAAGGACTCTGACATTGCATGATTTGGGCTTTAATTACTTGGCTCCTGCAGCTGCGTGCTGCATGTAGAAATGTGGGTGTTTTTGTGGGAGTATGTTTAAGGATGAGCGTGTCGGGAAGGAAGTGATCAATGTGAACATACAGATGGATGACAACAGAGGGGAGAAAATCAACATGAAGTGTCTCAGGATGGTGTTGGGCCTCCATGTGCCACTCGAACAGCTGCATAGCATTGATTTTACTGCTAGATAGACCGTCCTTCCTATAGATATCCCATAATTTTGTTTTTTGATGATATATGTATAGATCACGGGTGTCAAACATATGGCCCACATGCCAAAACCAGCCCTCTAAACTGTTCAATCTGGCCCATGGGATGAATTTGAAAACAACACACTGATAGTCAAAAGTGTCGCTGAATCTTAAGTTATATTGATAGTAAAGTTAAATGTTATTTGTTTTTAAGTTATAGATTCCTGTTGCTAAGTGTTTTGTGTCTTTAGATTCACTGTGATCTGGAAGTTCACATGTATAAAAGATAAGCTAATCCATAACATCACATTTTTTTGTTTAAGGTCATTTTAACCCCTTTGACCCCAATTGTCATGAATTTGCGCCAAACCCCCTCCACTCCAAAATGTAACCAAACTATCAACTTGAAAGCAAAAACACAAGTGAAATTTTTTTTTTCATAATTGGAAATAAATTCAGGCGTCAGGGGGTTAAGATAAGTTAAAATGAGATGAGATATGATACAACAAGATGAAATTAGATGAGACGAGAAGACTTTATTGGTTTATAACAGTCTAAAATGTTTAACTTATTTTTTGACAATAGATCTTAAAAAAATCTTATTTCAAGAAATCTTACCAAGATAATTTTCACTTGTTCCATTGGCAGAATTTTTTTGCTCAATTTTTTGTTCACTTTTTGTGCACAAGTAAAAATGATCATGGTAAGATTTCTTGAAATAAGATTAAGAGTTTCTTTTTGCTGAATTATGATTTTTTTTTTTTCTTAAACTACGACTTTTTTCTCATTATAGTATAGGCTTATTCTTGTAATTACCACATTAAGCTCACAAAAATATCATAGTATTTTCACTGAGGTTTTTTTAAAACTACGACTTTCCCCATAACGTTATGACTATTCTCATAATGTTATCAGTCTATTCTCAAAATATTATGACTTTAATCTCAGAAAAGTATTACATTGCTTTCATTAAATTCAGATTTTTTTTGTAACTACAACTTTTGTCATAATGACTTTATTCTCACAAAATTTACTGTTTTTGTATTTGACTTTTTTGTATTTTGACTGACTATTCTTATAAAATTACGGGTTTTACCATGATATTTTAAGACTTTATTCTCATAGTGACGAGAGTTATTACTTCTGCCAAGGAGGTTATGTTTTTGCCAGGGTTTGTTTGTTAGTTAGCAACATAACTCAAAATGTTATTGACGAATTTTGATGACATTTTCAGGATATGTCCGCTCTGGGTCAAGGAAGAGATGATTACATTTTGGAGGTGATCCAGATCACTGTCTGGATCCAGGAATTTTTTTTAAAAGGATTCTTTATCATTGCGAGATACGGCATGGCGGCACAGATCTGCATATGAGGTCATTCAGTGCCATCTAGTGGAGGAAAGTACAAACACTACCTTAAAAAAAAAGTACAAACTTTACCTTGGTGGAGGTCTGTGGTCTCCGAGTGGTTTTCTAGTTTTCTTAAGTGGCCCTAATACGCTGTCGTACTTTATTTTGTTTGGTTTTTTTCTGTTCACACAATTCCATTCAGCATTATGATATCGAGTATGTCTCCGGTACATGTTGTACTCCATGTTTTTCTCGCGGTCTCAGTCAGTGTTTCATGTGTCCTTCTGAGCCCCGGCATACACGCTCCTTCTCAGCAGACACACATTTAATTTGTTATCTCCACAGCGAGCTCCAGGCCTCTGGCTAGCGTTCAGGAGTGGGGAATAAATGACACAGAGGGGAGAGAGGCCGTCGCTCTGCCAGCCCACAGGCCCTCACATAAATAGCTTTTAACATGAGGATCAATAATGTTAAGTTGTGATTAAATAGATTATTACATTGAAAATTAGCTGGCCTGGGGCAAACACGTGTTTATGGGAGGACCAGATGAATGCAGCTTCAGTCGCTCAGTCTTTAAAGAAGAGCTGCTGGATGTTTAGTTTTCAGAGGTAATTCTGGGAAAGTTTGCAGTGAAAAGAAAGCAAGGGTGTTGGTTAGAAACACAAGTAGGAACATTTTTTAAACTTTTGCTTTATTTTATTAAGGGAACCTAACGGTGTTTTCATATAGATGCATATAGGGGTGCACCGATACCACTTTTTTGAAAACGGATACAAGTACGAGTACAATCATTTCAGTACTTGCCGATACCGATACTCCATATTTAGGCTATTCAGGGCTGTTTTGGGTTTT